>JAMLFY010000015.1:17413625-17681615 GCA_030441495.1 Dalbergia oliveri
TAAGTCTTAAGTTCAAAAAGAAAAATTTGGTCGTATTTTATTACTCATATTTTAAAGAAAAGTAAGTCAAGATCTGAAATAAAGGCGTAACAATTAATAACTAACCGGAATACGACTCGAGCGTATGAGGTTAAGAGTTAGGGTGTTACACATATGGTAACTAGATATTATATAAGAAGCTATCAATGATTAAATTAAGTATGAAATTTATTGATTTGTGAATTGTTATTATTAACACATTATTATTATTATTATTATTATTATTATTATTATTATTATTATTATTCCAAACATAGTGTTTTGTTTAAGTAGTTATGTACTTGAAAATACTATGATTTCAAATCCGAAGAGTACCACGATGGTGGTGTTGGTTTGTTCATATATATATATATATATATATCCTAGCTTTTTTCTTTTTCTATTTTTCTATTTTTTTGCCTAGCTTACCAAATAAATCATTTAAAGCCAAGCCATGGATGCAGTTATGCATGCTAGGGCAAAGTGGATGTAGAACAAAACCATGTGGGGTTATATTTTTATACTCCTAGTATATATTTGGCATATCATTGTACTCTTAAACAATCTTCTAAGAACCCTAGCCACCCAAGGATTTTTTCCTAGAGAAAGACGTGATTTCTCTAATTTCTAATTAATCTCTTCTGTAAGTGATCTTCATGGGATTAGAAGTTTCTTCCTCTTTTCATCTAGTTTATGAGTTGGTGTGTGACTAGGCATGGTTTTCTCACAAATTTCTTCCTCCCTACCATCCTAAACTGAGTTTGGGTGATAAAATCAAATTGTTTATGTTTTCATTATATTGTTTGTAGTTACCAGTTATCCATTTGCTCCCTATGATCAAGTTATCCATGGAAGTGCACTCTTCGCTGCCAATGGTGAATGGTAGTTGCTCATGGCTATATTTTAACCATTAAAAGTATTTTATAAAATGATTATTATCACTATTATCATGAAAATCATATTTTGAAAAACTCATGGGACCATTGTTTGTTGCACGATTGTTAGAAGTTATCAGTTCAAGTTATAATATATTTCAAGAATATATAATTTTATATGGCATGATATAATTTTCTATTAGAAAAATGGGTTGATAGTTATCATTATTTTACAATTAAAAGTATTATTTAATTATCAAATATGGACGCATGCAAGACATCATAGAACAATTTATACGAATATTAGAAAATATTATTATCATCTATTTAGTAAATATGACCCAGCTATGACCATAAAATAGTTAAGGAGATAAAAACCTCATAACTATTTGATAGTTACTATATGTATAACACCCTAACTCTTAACCTTATACTTCAAGTCGCATTTCAGTTAGTTATCAGTTGTTATGCTTTTGTTTTAGATCTTGACTTACTTTTCTTTAAAATACGAGTAATAAAATATGACTAAATTTTTCTTTTTGAACTTAAAACTTAAAATGCGAGCCGCATGCATGATCCTGACTATTCAATGTAAAACACAATAACCAGATATACATCATCATAACAACCATGAATAAACCATAGAATAATCACAACATAAATTATAGTAGTATATCATAATCATAACATAACAAGCGATGTCCTTATAAATATAAGGACACCTAGGTATAATTACACCAAACAACTTTAACTAATGCAAAACAGAATATGAACAAAGCTAGACTAGTCTTCATGCTTCCGTTGACCTTCTGATCTGACTAGGTGACATGATTCCTACCCGCGCCTCAAGGAAGATCACGAACATCCGCATCAATCCCGTCTGGAGACGACACAGGAGGGAAGCAAAAGGGGTGAGAATACTTATACAAGATTCTAGTAGGGCTCCCGACTTTAACACAAGTGTCATCGTCGTCGCCCCCAAGCCACTTCGGGTTTCATTATGAAAGAGGTGTACATGCATAGGTTCAGTTTTATTTCTCAAATCTTATTATCCAAAGTGGGTTTCTTTTAGCATGAGTCTTGATGATATGAATGCGGAGATATTTTATGTATGCATGGCAATGACAGTTCACATACTCAACATATATCACTTAATCACAAGCACCAATGGAAACAATCACAAAACATATGCATGTGTGTCTTTTACTTTATCATAATTGAACTTCTCGAGTTCCTTTCTTAACCTTTCCACCCTCATCATGGTCACCAAAATCCACCCAACTTGCCGCCCAGCGATTTCTCATGGTCACCAAAACTCCAAATACACCCATCGCCTAGGAATGAGCTCAAACCTAACTCAGCACTAAATTCATATGGGGGAAAAAGAGGGAATCATATCTCTTTCTGGATCACCCCGACAACCCTTAACTCGGGAAGTCATAATGGGATCATTTTCACATTATCATATCTTATGGATGCAACATGAGCATACAACCATAGAACATCATATAACATATCCTTTATTCATATTTCACATTCTCATGCATTTTAAACATAGCATACCACATCATCATAGCAACATGCCACACATCCATACATTCTTATATTCTCATGGTATTTAAAACATTCACATACATCAAAACAATACTTATTCAATCTCATTCTCACATACATCACCCTATCCTAAGATATTTATGCTTTGGCCCTCACGGGCTTTAAACTTGTGTTCTAATTATCCTAACACCCATTATAGATCTTTATAACATCTAAGGGATCATCACCTATAATTCTCTCTAATGTTTATGCCTACTAACATATCCAAACAGCATTGCATCAAAAAATTATCATATGCTTACGGGGTCTTAGATTCTCCGTTTTTTGACCCTTTCTAAGTTCCGTCTTCGCCTAAGGCTCTATAATCAACTCCTAAACCAATTATGAAGGATTCCTACACATATCCACTAATTATAAACCATTTTCATTAAGTTCAATTATGCTGGAACAGAATTTACCATTTTGCATCTAAGTGTTCTAGAATTCTCATTTTAAGTCCTTTCTAGTTACTTGTTCTTTCCTAACTTCCTAAATCATTCTTGCTTCACTCAAACATAATTTTACACATTTTAACACCATAAAACAGAATTTATATAGTGGCCAAGTGCAAAAGGCAGAACCAAAAATGCAAGCATCATATAATCACATAATCTCATGATTTAAATGCATATAAGTTGCTAGTTTCTCTTGGAATCATTTTAGGAACTCAAAACTCTTTTAGAAACCAATTCCTCTCATTAAAATCACAAAAATGGGTAAGTTAGTAGCTAAATTATTTAGCTCAAGGAATAGATTTAAAACATAAAACTTTGTTCATAAAATTCCTTATGTAAGCTTAGAAAAATTCCAAGACATAGGCTATGAACTTATGATTAGATGAACTCATCCAAGTCCATCATCATCATCACAAGGCAAAATGGCATTCTTGAAATGCCTCCATTTTCTAAAACTTTACTTGTGATACTTGGGCAAGTCTTTGAGCTCTAGGATATTTAAGTGTGACATCTTAAACATGCTATGCACTTGTTTTACTCTATTAAAAATAAAGTGAGAGCATAAAATAAATATGAGATACAACATCATTATTATCTTTAAAGATTAAGTGATGACTTGAAATATAAACATGAAATGCAAGCTTGGAAATTTAAACATGATAATGCAAGTTCATTTAGTTATTCTTGAGACTTTAGTGATGGCATCAAAATAAACATGCTATGCAAGGCATAAACATAAACATGAATGCAACTCATTTTATCTTAACTAGAGCTCTTACAAGACTTTAGAGGAACATTATAACCTTAACCCAATATGTTATCTTAACAACATAAAGTGAGCTTTAGAGTTTTTAGCACCAAGTCTTCAAAGAAGCCTTTGGTTTTGAACTTCATCATCAAGCTCAAGAAAATGGACACAAAGCTCAACACTTTGTCTAAACAAGCATACAAAAACTAAGTCATATTCTTTATTTTATTGCTCATGGGCTTCAATCTAAGTAAAACTCTTAGAACGGCTGACCAACTTTAAAGTTGGCAAGGGTAAGCTAGAGCTTTTGAAAACATATGATTTATTTTCTTAACAAAACTTTTGTGATCTACTTAACATTTTTAACAAACTTTGTTCAAATAAAAGCAAAGGAAACGAAACCATCAAAAGGAAAAGGAAAAGAAACTGAAACCTTTGAGGAGGAAAAGAAAGAACCGAAAGCATAGCAAGAAAAGAAAAGAAATCACAAGCATGGATAGTCCAAGACCAAGTTTTTCAAGCTTTAGAGGTTTACGTGAATCACAAGACCATATCTTGAAATCTCATCATCAAGCTAAAGTTTTTCTCATGAAAAGACCTCATGGCCGAAAAAGAAAAAGAAAAAGAAAAGAGTTTGAACCAAGAGAAAACTATGACTTTCTCAAAGAACACAAGTAAAAACTTTGAAACAAAAACCCTACCAAAGATATTTTCTTTTTGAAAGATAGAAGCTTGATCTTGAAACAGAAGAGAAGAACAACTCCTTCCTTGATGCTTAAAGGAATTCGGCCAAGAGAAAAAGAAAAGGGAGAAAGGTTTGCTTTAAGTTTTGAGCTTGGGAATGAAAAGTCTATGTGTTTAATGGAAGGTTTATGGTGTTTGTGCGATGGTTCTTTGTGAGCAAGAAGAAGATGAGAAGATGGTAGAACTCTTGAACTTTGAGAGAAAAAGAAAGAACTCAAGGTTACTATTTGAAGCTAAACTTGGCAAATGAACAAAAATGCAACCAAGTTCATCCAAGCATGGTATTTATAGAGAAATTGTAAACATGTGACTGATTGGGGAGGAAGGCCTTGACCTCATGTTCCATGAGGTGAGAAATTGTTCATGAGGCATGGTGAAGTATGGTGTAAAGCATGGGCAAGGCATGGGCACACGAGTTTCATTAAGCATATTTTATTGGAAATGAAACATGTGATGGATATTAATTGGGAAGAGTGGCCGATCATAATTAAGGCCAATGGGGAGGAAAAATTCTCATTTTAATGTTGTTTTATGTGTATGTTTAAGAGGTAATTTGGTTAGGCCATGGATTAGGGGTTGTAAGTAAGTGTTTAGGTGAGAAAATGGGTAATTAAGGTGGTTCAAGACAAGATTAAAGAGTGGTCTTGCTTGATTAGTGCAAATCCATCTTTATTAGGAGGAATCATCATCATGTAACAACTTCCATGATTTAAGAAAATTGATTAGAATCTTACTATTCATGAAAATATGACATAATGTCTTAAATCAAAGAAAAGGATTTTGAGCTTTTTCTAAGCAATCTTAGGTTCTAACATTAAGTCCATTAATCACCATATCATCCTATTTCTAAGTTACATGTTAAACATGGCAAGTCCTGATATGATCTCACTTGGGAACTTTGCATATCCAATTGAGAAAACCACATATATTCTTTGCATGGGGTTTCATAAACTTATTGAACAAGAATTTACAAGTCAAAGCTGAAAACTAATACTACTACAAAGATAAGCAATTCACATCAGTGTATGAGATTTAGGTCAAGTTAAAACATTTATACGAGAAGTAAATTTGTTTAGGAGCACCAAATCATTCAGTAATTCAAGTCTATATAGGTAGACAGGTATTGTTCTATCCTATTTTCTTTGTTCTATGAAAGCAAATCATGATAAGGCAACACAAGAGAGAGGTCGTATTTCATTCCAATACCTAACATGGGTGAACACATGTTAGTCTCTTATACCAAACTTATCTTATGTGTTTTGTAAATTGTTAACAAAAACTAATTTGAGAAATCCCTTTTTATTTACAATTCTGCACTTGGTCAAAAGCCTTAAGTATTTATGAAACTTTTTCAATTATACAAACACAATCTTCAACTCACAAATCAACTCATAAAACATAATAATTGAAAAACATTTAAAACGGCTTGATATCAATAAGCATGATCTTTATATGTCACAGCACCTTAGAAATCATTATGTTCTTCATTCCAAAAGTTATAATTAGCCAACATGTTCATGCGTAAAACTATACACACATATAACCCACATGCTTTAACAAACAAGAACACAACATTGGTACTTTAGTAGCTCAAGTTAATAGGGTTACAATAAAATCTTGAAGAACCGAAGGAATTCTATTTCTAAAGCCTTAATTTCCATTTAATACATGTATATTATTCATTTAAACTTACTAGTTCATGAAACTTAATGCTAACCAATTGTATGCCTATTTCATTTAACAAGACTCTCTATGGTGAATGTCTAGCATGGAGGCGTTCTTTTACCTTACACTCAAAACATTTGGCAAAACAATATGTAGTCATATCATTCTCTCTTTTAAAATCCTTACTTATCATAACGAAATCAATTGTTCATACACTAATGAGACTTCTAATAATTTACCCATGCTCACTCTAATCACAAACATTAAGACATTCATACTTCCAATATTTTCATATTGTGTATACAACCATAAAAGAACAACAAGCAACAGTCAAAGAGATCAGACAACCAATATTCATAGTGATCAAACTCAAAACAACATCACAATACACACTCAAAGCTGATCAAACTACCTATGTCATATTGTTAATCTATTTCACATGCATGCTATACTCATGTCCTACAATCGCACAATTCCAACATAAATAGTACAACAATGCATTCTAGAAATATGGTATGCATGATGATCACGTATCTAAGACAAATAAAACGATCTTACCTGTTAAAACCAATTGTCATTCTTACTAATTGCCCACATTCATAACACACAAGATACTAAGGATTCTAGTGTCTCATGCTAGGGGTACTCCCACTCTAAGGAGCCCACCTACTACCTCTACTAGATTTAGTTCTGAGAGGGGGACACGGGATTGGATAAAGGATTCTAGAGAATTCAGACTTTAACCAAACTAGGACATGATTAACTTTTCCTATAGGCCTCAAATAGCATTACGTTAGTGCAAATGACCACGGTTCTATTCACATAAACGTCATCCATTTGTGGACACTTGCTAAGTACCGTGTTCAGAAACCTTATTGATACTAACTTTGTCATGACCCAATTTAGGCACGTGACGGCACGTAAGAATCCTCTTCCCACGTAAGCCTTAATAACCTGCAATGCTTTATATGCACATTTACGTTAAATTAGTCAAACTGAAATTTCACAAGTTGGTTTTAACATCTGAAATCATAATGCCAATAATACATGAATAAAGCCCATCCTTTGCAAACGGCCATGAGCGATAAAGCCATATACATTTACCAAAATAACATAATAATAACTATATGCATGCTTGCAATGTCCTGGAGCACTTAAACAAACAAGGATGCATGCTTCACCTAAAGTGAAGCTTACCAGCTCTGACATCTCCTTAATAAAGGAAAAGCTGAGTAAAGTCTTAAGTATTGTTCTATTTATGAAAATAATTGATATTAACTAATCTCAAAATGTAGTAGCTCCTAGAGAAGCAATAATCTTATTTCTCTCGTTACATACAAATATTTGTGACGTAACAAAACTTGAATATAAATCTCTGGTAAAGTAACAATAAATTCTCCTGATATCTCTAGCAGTATACTTGGTACCAATGTTGATGGATTTATTGACATAACATATCTCTATAGCTATTGTAAACAAATATGAAAATCTTTAAAAACCTTTTTATTCTCTATGAATTTCTAAAAATCTCTCTGAATTCTGACAGTACTATAACTTATATATAATTGTGGCCATGAAATCATGCACAAGGATCACCTTTATAGACATTGTGATTTCTAAAGCTCCAGAATATGTAGTCATAGATTTGTTCTGAATCCCATGAAGATTCATGCTCCTAAATCTTTTGATTAATCATCCAAAACATAATTCAAACTATCAAGCTTTTCATAAACTACAAAGCTCAACATCACGTTCTAAAAGTACAAGATTATAAACCATATTTCCAATATTTTCCTCTAAATTTCATATTTGGTTATAAAACTATATCATATAGATAAACTTGTTCCAAAATCCATTGAAACAATCATAAAAATCTCTAACAGTTTCATATATCATCAATTCTATATAAAATTGGGTATAACAAACATGGTCCCATGAGTTTTATCAAAACCAGTTTCATGCTTAAAACCAGAAGTTCTAAACATCCTAACCAACCGTAACCTCAAATCCTTGTCCAGTAATCTAAAATCAAGTAATAAATCATATTTTTATGAAAATAACTCTAATACAAACATAAAGTCACAAGTGTGAACCCATTTACTTGGGGGGTAATAAGCGAAGATCTATGGATAGAACTCTGAAGGAGCAGAAATGACACTACTATCTGATATGGGAGCAGCGAAGCTCTAAATTAACCTTTAAAACCTCTAAATACCTAAGAATCCATCTTTAACAAGGTAGAAAACTCTTCTTCCTTGAGAAGCGGGGACCCCACCCTACACAAGGAAAACTTGAAGGAAAAAGAGTAAAACCAAGAGAACAACATATCTAAAGTCTTAAAAGTGAAATATTGAAGTTAGAATTGAAAGAAATGGAAGAAAATTGAGTTTTGATGGTGAAAATGGGTTGGGAGGCGAGGTTTCTAATGTTTGGAGGTGAAGGGGTGAGTTTTTGGGTGTACGATGTTGGACCCCGAAATGGGGGGTTTTTATTGGAGTATACCTTTAAACTCAGCGCTACAGAGAGCATAAAATCGTCTATTGCATCCTTATATTCCTAGCAGCGCTAACACTCTCTAAAATAGTTTTTCACTTATTTACATTTCTTAATATTAAGTTAAATCATTTCATTTAAGCTTTAAAACAAAAATGTAAATAAGGAAATAAGTTAAATTGGATACAAATAAAATATTAAAAAAATCAAAATCCCAACAAAACAAAATTCAAATTTTGGATTTTAGTTCAAATTTGAGAATTTATTGATTTTATAAACTTTTGAGCTAAAAATGAAATGTTTTAAAGATTTCATAAAATTCATTAAAAATCACTCTTTAACTTATTTTTCTCAGGAACAATTCCGATACTTTAGATAAAAAATAGTTCTATAGTGTATAGCCCTCCAAGGGCATGTCAGGTAAGACTTAGTGAAATTAAGGCCCAAAACGGACAATAGATCGCTGGCACACTTCTTAGTTGGAATGCCTTTGATTATTAAAAAAAAAAAAAGTTTTACATATTCATCCATTCATATAGAATTAGATTTGTATATTTCACTTACCTTATCGTTGAATAATTCTCCAATTTTAAATGCTATTGGAATATAAGGAAATGATTAATAAAACATCAATGTTAGTAAAAATTAGGAATTATTTATTAAATTGTCTTTCTTTTTAATATTCCAACTTTATCTCTTATCCTTTACCAATGAGTCAATAATATTTCTATAAATATTATTAGAAAGAAATTATTAATATGACTTAATTTTTAACTAGATAAAATAAATTTTAAAATGGACAATTACTTATGAATATAAAAAGATAGAGTGGAACACCAAATTGTATAAACTAATTAATATAAAGAGTCAAGCAAATTCATTAAAGCCAAACCTTTTGATGGACAAATTTATCCCTAACAATTATAAACACCAAATTCATCTACAAATTGTTAAAATGAAACGCTTATAGGTCGGTTAAAGCCCTTGTCAAAGCTCGGCCAGGAGGAGAGATGAGAAAAAAGCTAAACAATAGAAAGGTGAAGCTAAACCTAAAAGAAGTGAACCTTAAAACTGAGTCAAGAACTGCCAACTGATAGGTGGGGTTGGACTGATAGGCATGTAATAAAGCCAACTGTCAACTCGCCTCTACCTCGTCTTGACCAAACTCTATTTTCTTTTAGCCTAGCTTCTCCCTCTAACTGGAAGAACTTTATTCTTTGAGACGGTCCACCTTAGGGTAAAGTTATTTTTTTATCTCTAGCTTCAGGAACTTAGAAGGGATCAAGGGCGCATAATATTTTTATTTTATAATTGTAAGAGATTGGATTTGATATTTCCAATTATTAAGAATTAATTTATCCATCAAAGAAATTATCAGCGATTGGGTGTCTCCTCCAACATATATTCTAAAAGCCAATGGGCCTTTCCGCCTTCGTGCCTGCATCCTCCCAAAGATACCCCCTTCTCCTCTTAAAACAGGAGCGACCTCAACAAGCATATTCTCTACCCCCTCGCCTCCCTGGTAATACGCCCAGGTCACTGTCACGCTACCGCCAAAGCATTCCAAGCATAAAGAAACACTCTAACACCCATTTTCCTGGGAAGTAACTCCATCTCTCACCCACATGCTTCCCCGTTTCTCTCATTTCCTCCTCCGCCACTCTCCTTTCGAACCCGCCCACGCCATGTCTCGTGCCATTGCATGCTCTGCCCAACCTCGTCTCTACCCAACAGCCACACACAACAATTCCACCCTCATCCCTTCCGCTTGTAACCCTCAACATTATGTCTCTTTGCTTTCGAAATCTTTGCTCCTCGGTCGCGGCTTCCACGCTCTGTCCCGAAGCGAAGGCAAGAAGCGATTGGGAGCATTGGTGGGAGTGCGTGCCGGGCAGAGGGAGTATCGGAAGGTGAGGAGGCGGGCGCCCAAGTCCAAAGCGAAGGAGTTGGAGCTCTGCGTCGACATTTGCATCGAAGAAGATTTGCCTGACGATCCCGAAATCTTGGTAATGCAGGCCCCAATTTTATGTTTCCAGAAGATATGTATTTTATTTTTATTTTTTAACTATATCCCCAATATGGTCCTTCGCAAATATTTTGGGGACAAATTGGTCTTCACGATTTGAAAGTAAATTTTTTTTAAGTTTTTGTTTTTAACAAGTGGGTACATATTAGTCTTGTCTTAACTCGTCATTCGAACATTTGATTTGACAAAAAAAGCACATATATAGTTGAACTCCAAAATGACATATACGCATATGCAACCTCAAATGCTCCCCTCTATTGTGTAGCCTTTTCATCATTTTCACACGTTTCAAGTCAAAACTAAGTCATTTAGTGCACCACGAAGTTTAGCGGAACCGCATCAACTATTTAACGAAACACGCGCATGGTGCTTTGTCAAGTGTTGGAACTGTGAGTTATAGAGTGTCTGGTGTGTCTCTTCTTTTGAAAAGTGAGGTTTTTGGGGGACCTTCGAATCCTGAGCGACCAATATGTCCCTGATCAACTCAAACTCCCGTAGTGTTTGTTATGGAATACTAATAGGTTGTATTTGTGACAAATGTGCTAAAAGTAAAGACTAATGAGAAAAATATTGCTCATGCAGAGGTGTTCATTTCTCAAATACGAAAGTGTCTGGCCTTAATCTGTTGCGAAGAGCTTGGTTGTTTAATTTTTTTTTTTCAAGAGGATTTGTATGTTATTGTAATAAGGTGGAGAGGGATGGAAGGGAATGAAATTATAACAAGTTCCATTGTTTGGATACAACAAAATATGATGGAGATGGATGAAACCCATTCCATCCAATACCACCACATTTTTTATTTGTCTTCCCCTCAAATTGGGGAGAATGGGATGAAATGTAAGTTGTTGACATGATATCTAAACAATGGAGTAGAATAATTATGTCACTTTGCTCCACTCCTTTCCACTTCATTTTATTCCAACCCACTACTTACCACCAACATATGAGTAATGGAAAAAAGGTAACAAGAAGACAGATGTAAGATATTAATGTGATGCTTAAAACAGGTTACCATTACTTCTCTGGTAAATTAATGTCTTATGAAAATCTTTGCATGTTTTGGCATGTGAGTTTTATTTCAAACTTTTCTTTGTTATGGAAGTAGAGATATTTGTTTGAGAGATACATAATGTTCATTGTTTTTTGGTCTCCTTGCTTTTGCTGAGTGCAGAGCATTGCGGAGATGCTTCGTCTGAATGCTCCAATGGCAATGAAGCTTGCATTTGATGGTTTGAAAGATTCAGAGTATAAAACAAGAGATGCTGCTATAAATGATGTTGGAGGGTTTGAAAGTGTGGAGTTATCGGTGCTTCTTTGCAATGATGAGTTTATTCGAAAACTTAATAAGGAATGGAGAGATGAGGATCACGCAATCATGTTCTCTCAATGTCGCAACATGTACCTGGGCTTAAGTTACCAATTGTAAGAATTGTGTTGTCTTACTGATTATAAATAAGGCCGGGTGTTGTCGCAACATGTACCTAGGATTCTAAGTGCTTGATGAATTGCGATATTTGCAGCTTATGTTGGGTGATATTGTAGTTTCTGTTGAGACTGCTGCAAGACAAGCAGAGGAAAGAGGGCACACTCTTCTGGATGAGATCCGTATCCTCCTGGTTGGTTTGATAATATTCTGACTATTTTCTGTTTGGTGCTGACATTTGTTGTGTTATATCATATTACCCTGTCTTCTACCTGACTTCTGTAACAGGCATGAGGATTAATACTGACATAAA
Organism: Dalbergia oliveri; assembly: GCA_030441495.1. Lineage (NCBI taxonomy): Eukaryota > Viridiplantae > Streptophyta > Magnoliopsida > Fabales > Fabaceae > Dalbergia > Dalbergia oliveri. The sequence continues at coordinate 17,425,979 of JAMLFY010000015.1, forward strand.
TATTTAACTGATCTTTTGAAATATCATGTCTTCAATCATAAATATTTAATACTGACACGCATCAAGTGCATGTATTTGCTGCAGAGAAAAGGGTGTTGGGGAGAGGGGGGAAGGAACAAAGCACCATGCATTTGAAAGAATCGATAGACTGAAAGTGAAAAATTACTCACTTGACTCTATATTTCAGTTTGAAATATAAGTACAAAAGCTGTTGGTTATTGACACGAGATTCATAAGGTGGAATGTGAGCTGGTGTTTCTTTTATCCTAAAAAGAAGGAAATCAGTATAAATAGAAGTGTAAGGAAAAAAGAATAGACAGAGGTTGTGGTTAGAATTAAAAAAATGCCACCAGTCAAAATTGAAGATGCTTAAAGTTAGTATTTGTAGTTTTCAGTATGTTTAGAAATGCCAGCTCAATTTCCTATGAAATGAAAATGGAAACAAGAATTAAAGAAACTAATCGGCTCTTATCTTCTTAAGACCATTGTGTAAACTGACAGCTGTGGCTTGAGAATTGTGATTAAATAATCTGTTTTGCAGGTTCATGGCTTGTTACATCTTTTGGGATTTGATCATGAAATAAGCGAAGACGCTGAAGTAGAAATGGAGAGAGAGGAGGAGCTCCTTTTAAAGAGTCTTGGATGGAAAGGAAAAGGGCTAATAAAGAGTGCATATGATGCTGAAGCAAATTCAAATTGTCACCATGACAGTTCAGATGGTAATTGTATTTTTTACAAGCAGCTTCAGCATTTCTCAATTTTTTTATTTTTTAGTTTTATATGCTTCCCTCCAATTCAAGTGACTGCATTTGCATATATAAAAGTATGTGGGGAGTGGGGGCATAATCTTACAGATAAACTGTCAAAAGACAGGAAGAAGGAAGGCAGTCTTAGATTTTACAAACCAAAGTTCAGCTATATCTTCTGTGACATGGATGGTAAGCTCCCAGTGAAAGTGAAACATACTCTTTAGATATTTCTTTATCCATTTTTGGGTTATAATAGACTCCTGTTTTATATAAAGGAACATTGCTGAACAGCAAAACCCAAATTACTCCTACAACTGCCAAGGCTTTGAGAGAGGCCTCATCAAGGGGTGTGAAAATTGTGATAGCTACTGGCAAAGTAAGACTTAATAGATCCTTGGTTTGCTTGGATATCGTGTTAACAAATTTTTTCTCTACATTTTCTTGCTGTTATGTCTGTCTTATGAAATTTTCTAATATAGATATAGACATGGAGATGGTTTAAAATTTATTCTCATTGTTAGTTTTGAACATTGTTAAATAGGCTCGTCCAGCTGTGATAGATATTTTTAAGATGGTGGATTTAGCCGGAAAAGATGGCATTGTTTCAGAATTTTCTCCTGGGTTTTCTTACAGGTCATTTCTCTATGCCCTTCATAATATTCATAATGTTGCTTGATTGTACGCTTAATAATATTCATTATGTTGCTTGATTCGGAAGGGGAGTCCATATGTGTGGCTGAAAGCATTATTGATTATTATAATCTCTTCTCATGTACATTTAAACATTTGTTTGTATGTTACAATTTTGTACACAAGAAGACACAAGTAACAACTGCCATGAAATAATCTGTCAAAATTTACCATATATAGTCGTTACAATACATCAATCTCATTGGATATTCAAATATGGAAAAGAGAAACACACAAAAGAGGAAAAAAAAAAATACCCACACATACACACTCACACACACGTCCTTATAATTGCTTTGGAAAGGTCTGATATGCGTACTATTTTTCTGCAGTGCTTACTGCATCAACTCACACACACTAGAACACAACTGCTTCTACATCATATTGTTTAATTGAATTACTGACAACTAATATGGAATGGTTAAATATAAATTTAAATATGATTTTGCTTCTTTCATAGTTCCTTTGTCTTATGTTGCTGTTTGGCCTTGAAACGTGAGCTTTATTTTGCCATGCCTTGAATCCCATACACCCTATGATTTCAGGGATTGCTTGTTTATGGTAGACAAGGTCGGGAATATTTAGGAGCAGCTTAGATCCAAATGTCTGTCGTGAGGTAACCTCTTAAGTCTCATTTAATCTCCCACTTGAATTCATGATTTTTGTGTAATTTGTGAACAGAATACCCTCTCAGCCCCAACGGTTTATATTAATGATACAAGACCAAATCCCTCAATTTAAGGGATTAATACATGTATTTGCAGCAGCTAATTAATCTACTTCTGATTTTAATTACAGAGAATGTGAACTATTATTATCCTAAGTTTAACTAATATCTCTCAAACTCTTCCCCTCTAGCTAGTGCATACTGCATATATGTCTTATGCATCAAATTCGTTACATTTGTATGTTTTCCTAGGTCCCCAAGAGATTTGCTGAAGATATCTACTAATTGACTCCAAAGAGGTTCTTTTCTTGAATGAAATGGCAATAAATCTTAATATCTATAGTTCTCATGAAAGAATAAATTAGATGCAATATGTAAGGCTGGATTAGTTAAGATGAATTCTAAAAGGTGGCATTGGGAGAGTAACACCTATACCCCCAATTCCTTTTGTACCCTTGAGTATCTGACAGATCTCGATATGTTTAGTTCTCATGAAAGATTAAATTAGATGAATTCTCAATGGTGACATTGGGAGACATGTAAAAATGATGTGTAGTAGGAGAGTAAAACCAATGCCCCTAATTCCTTTTGAAACCTTGAATATTCAACAAACATGCATTTAAGGCACGTTTGACACATCCTATAAGGCATGATAAGATAAACTAATATAATACATAATGATGTTATCCATTGTTTCATGTGACATGTAAACATGATGTGTAGTAGGAGAGAACACCTATACCCCTAATTCCTTTTGAAACCTTGAATATCCAACAAATGTGCATTTAGGGTGCATTTGGCAAACCCTATAAGGCACAATAAGATAAGCTAATACAATACGTGATGACGTTATCTGTTGTTTGGTTGTTTGGTTCAAGCAACATACTGTATAAGTTTATCCATCAAAACCTCCTTATTCATTAAAATGGTAGATAGCTTAATCAAGTCTAGAGAGGTAACATATAGGGTCTCTTTTAATTTTTAATTAAATAATAAACATAAAGATATAATATAATAAATAGAATTTATCAACCATTAAAATATATTAATAAATAAATAATGTTTAATGTATAAATTTAAAGAATAATAGTAAAAAAATATTTTAATTAATATTTATTTTGAATTCAAATTTAAATAATTATGATATTAAGTAATAGAAAAAAATTCAAATATATAAAATAAATAGAGTATTTTGCATTTTTATAATTTATTGAAATAATAAATATTTATAAAATATTGAAATAAGTAATAAATAAAATTTAATATAATTTAAAATTGAAAATAATAAAAATTAATGCATATTGATAATAAATATAATTTAATTAATAAATATTTGAATAATAATATAAAATTTTACATTTATATTGAAATAATTAATAAGGTTAATTTATTTTATTTTTGTTAAATATTTATTTATAGTTAGCATATTTGTCAATGTCAATGGCATGGTGGTGAGCCAAAAATCTGCTATGGAACTATGGCAAATGGCATTGCGGATATGGTGTATGCCATGACAAATTGAAAAAAATATATATATATATACACACAAAAAATTTCTAAATATGACAAATATTAAAGCTAATAACACTATCAAGAACAAACATATTCTTTGAAATAAATTCATCAAATGCAACGTTAATTCAACACTCAACACAAATTAAGACAACGACTAACTAAAGTCAACTAATATACTCATTCCGTTTCAAAATAAATGTCTCTTTAATTTTTTATGTATATTCATAAGTCAATGTATCTCCTTGAAAGAGACATTTATTTTGAAACGGAGGGAGTAGTTTCTATTTCCTATGCTCATCCCCAAGGTAATAGTTGTCATTGGATCCATCAGAGGCATATCCTTCTGCTGCTTCTCCTTTGATTCTGAATCATCATATTTTGATTTCTTCTTCGTCTTCTTCTGATTCATTAGTATTCAAACTCTGGTTCTGCTTCATCCGCTGCTACCTCTTTTCCCTTTTTGGAAACTCTAGTACCTGCTGCACAACTTGATGGTCCATCACCACTTGAAGGTTCCTTTCTTTTTCTACTTTGCCGCCTAGTTTATGTTCTAGGCTCTCCAACCCTTGATGCCCTACCCACAGTTTTCTAAGTCAAATTATTTTCTTATCTACAAAAATCAACTCATCTCTAGCAGCATGATCCTCACCCTCTAGCTCTCCAACCAACCACACATTACACTCATAAATATCATAGTAAGATAGGGTCAATCTCATCTCTAATGTTATATCTTTGCTTGAGTGTCTGGTTATATTTTACATAAACCAAGTTTTCCAACTTTTTATGCTCAAGCCTGTTTCTCTTAGAATGAATCTGCAATATGAATATACAAGCATTAATAATCATTATAGTAACTACTATGAAATAGCAAAGTGGTAGAATAATGCTAATTACATGCTCGAAAACCCCTCTCTCTCTTTGAAGTTTGAATGTCAAACTCTCCCACAACGGTGACTGCTGCTCCTTAGCCAACCACCAAAGCTCACCCATTGGCCAGTGACTTGTGATTGGGCCACTCGTTTGCTGTCCAGCTGAACCTCGGCGCTGTGTCGTGGAATCATTTACACGCACTCCCATGCGCCATCTCTTTTGCCTGCGTTTTCCAGCCATGTGCCATGTGTGGAAGCGCATGCTAGGCCCTTTGCTATGTGCCTCCTTTCCTCTTCCTCTCCGGTGGTTTTCCGGCCTGTTCTCGTGGCCGGTATAGGTTTTCTGGCAACTGTGACTGCTCCTTCTTCTGTCCCTTGGTTCATTTCTAGGGTTCTTCTCTGCCGTTTCAGCTCTTTCGCATCTCCTCTTCTTTTTCACTCCCATTTGACAGTCCCTTATCTGATGGAGGGTGTGAAGGTTATTGCAATAGAAGCTAAATGTTGACTTGGTCCTGGACTTTGAAGGGAAGTTTTTCCATTTTCAAGTTACAGAGAGGGGCAAAGGGGTTATTAGATCTTTGTTTTTGGGCAGAGATGCTTCTTTTTGGCTACTGTCCACTTTTAGGGATTAAGCTTTGTACTCTACCTCTTACTTTATCAGACGTTTTGAAGGAGATGGCAAAGTCTTCTCTATTTTTCATGGTCATAATAATAAAGGAAGATTTATAATGATTATTGAGTTCTTTGGCCAAGGAAGGAGGAGCACAGTTGTTGTTCCAGAGGGTCATTCTGGTACTTGTGGAAGCATTTTGGAAGGCTTTTTTCTGATTTGTTGGTGGAAGCTCCATCGAGGTCCTTTGTTAATCAACCTAAACAACAATTTCCATCTACCTCTTGAATTGTTTTTGGAAAGAAATCTTTTGCTGAGATTGTAAAGGAAGGCAATGGCAATTCATATGGTTTCGTGGAAATTGGACTACCCTTGTTAATGTGTCCATTGGGAACAAAAGAATTGTGTCTTGGGTTCAAGGAGATAAAGAGCCTAAGGAAGTGAACAGGAATATCTCTTTCAATGATCAAAAGAAGCCTCGACGTAGTGTTTTTTTTAGACTTACGAATCCTAGAGGAAGCAGTTTTAATAGATTGGGTAATGGTAAGTTTAGAAACCATGGTTCAGCTGAAAAAGTTCAGAAACAGATATGTCTATAGCTTGTGTGATTCTTGTTGTTGTATAGGTGTTGACTTTAATGTTGTGAGATTGCCTAATGAGAAGCTAGGTGGAGGGAGATTAACTTCAAGTATGCAGGGTTTTAATGCTGTTATTTGGGATTGTGGTTTGAAGGACCCGTCCCTTGCTGATGCTAACTTCACTTGGATGCTTAATTGGGGCCCTACAGTGTCATCTCGACTGGACAGATTTTTGTTCCTCAATGCTTGGGAGGATACCTTCCTAGAACTTGTGCAAGAAATTTCCGTTCATCCAGTTTCAGGTCACTTCCCTGTTATTTTGGAGTCCTGCAAGATTAAATGGGGTTCAACTCCCTTTAAGTTTTAGAACATGTGACTGGACCATAGTTCTTTTATTCCTTTTGTAAGAGATGTTTGGGATAATTCTCATGTCTCAACACTCCCTTAGCAGTTTTTTTTTTTTTTTAATAGAAACAACAAATACTTTGTTAGATTTCAATGTTGCACTGTACATATTTGTTGAAGTGGACTCCATTGCAATGATTGAGCTGTGGCTCTTGACTGGCTATCACTGTATTCCCAGTTGCTTATGTAACTCTATGGTCGTACTGATGCTTTTCCCAGTTTCCTACATGAAGGAAATATTGATGGCCTGAACTTTGGAATCTAAATATATAATTATTTATCCAAGAACTTCTTTGCATTCCAGGAAAAATTCTTGACATTGGATACAAGAAATAATTGGTTCTTTATCATGCAGGCATGTCTTTACTCGTTAGGGAGTAAGGTTCCTCTTATTGCATTCAGTGAAGGCCGCTGTCTCACCCTTTTTCATGACCCACTTGTTGATTCACTGCATACAGTATACCATGAACCAAAGGTACTTCATTTCAGGATTCTATAGGCTTCGTTGCATTCAATTGTGCCATTTGCTTTGTGTCTTAGACCAAAATACTTTGCAGGCTGAGATCATGCCTTCTGTCGAACAACTTCTGGCTTCTGCTGACATACAGGTACACACTATGACAAATCCCTGCTCCCTGGTTTTAGTTTCTGATCACTATGTGCATGGATGCTCAATGGTAGCAAACAATTCATTATTGGCAGTTACATGCTGCACCCCACTAAAGATCTTCCATGCCAGCAAGAGAGGAAGGACTCATAATTTGAGCCTTGTAGTTTGACATTTTCATCTTAGCAGTATTTCTTTTATTATGTTTGCTTTATGGTTTTACTGTATTTAGTTGTTTGCGTTTGACTGCACCCTTTTCTGAAATAGAACAGCAACAAAGAACCCAACTAATATTATTATTATTATTATTGATAAAACAAACCAAATTTATTTATTAGGCTTTATTTCCAGTTCTTGCTAATGCTTATATTTGATTATACAGAAAATGATTTTCTTAGACACTGATCAGAGGGTGGCTAGTACTTTACGGCCATACTGGTCAGAGGCAACAAAAGGCCGTGCCACTGTTGTTCAAGCTGTGTCAGACATGCTGGAAATTGTTCCATTAGGAACATCCAAAGGGAATGGAGTGAAAGTGTTGCTAGATCATTTGGGAGTGACTTCTAAGGAGGTACCGGAAATATCAATGCCCCTGATATTTATTATGTTGTTTGTTTCTCCTGAACTCTGACAAACATTTTTCACATGTATGATAGGAGTGATAATATCTGGATTAACATAATATAGGCAGCTGAATGATAACACTTATTTTGCTAATTTAACATAACTGTTTAAAGTGTAGACCAGTAGATCCTGGCTAAGTTTTCCATGACTTCATTTGTGCACATGCTGCAGCATATGTATGTTGAATTTTATTGATAATCCATTGAGTTGAGGGAGAAAACATTAAATTTAAATTGTGAAATTATTAACCGTGATGTTTAGTAACCATGCTAATGTAGTATGATTGCTGATTTGAGGTTGACACCTCAAGTGTGGCTGTATGGGCTTCCATCTTAACATTTCTCATTCCCATGTTTACTTAATTGTAGATAATGGCCATTGGTGATGGGGAAAATGATGTCGAGATGCTTGAGCTGGCTTCTCTAGGCATTGCACTTAGTAATGGATCAGAGAAGACGAAAGCTGTGGCCAACATAATTGGTTCCAGCAATGATGAAGATGGGGTAGCAGATGCCATCTACCGGTATGCATTCTGAGCAGCTAGAAACTACAATAAGCATTTTATACCAATACTAGAAGGGGTTAAGTCATTGCCCCCAGTTGAAAGGTTAAAGATGAAGAAAGTATACCACTTATTCATCAGAAGAATTTGTTACTAATTCTTCTTTTTAAGATTACATAGGGTTTTATGCCTAAAGTGGCATGTCATTTGTGGTTTCTCTTTTACAATATGAATTATGAAGAAAGGAAAAGGCCGGCAGGCTGTGACTTAATTTAATAAATTTTGTTTTGAGTTATATGCATTTGCCATTACAAGTAATGATTTGTCTATAATTGCAATTTTCAATTAAAGGTTTTGTGTGAATTTCTGAATGTACCCATACTCGAAGGTTTTTTTTCAAGTTTTTCCAATACTTTTAGTTGCTATTTGATTGTCAAGTTTTTTACAAAAATCACTATCATTTAATATTGAAACCACCTCTCTCAGACCAACAGAAAACCATCATCGTCAAAGGACTAACCACTAAACACATCACAGGGACTGTCTCCTTTATACCCCCTTCCCTCACACCAAAACACACCACCATCTCCATCACTTGCCTTTCCTGCAGCCGCAAGCTTGGCCTTCATCCTCATTGAAGGGGAAGCCAACCCCATTGAGGCAGATCCTCTCTATGGAGGCTTTGGGACCCCCCCCTCCCTTCTCTTTTTCGGTTTTTCCCCTTCTTTTCGTTTTTTTCTTTACATTTCCTCATCACGTGATGATTTGATTGCTACTCCATCCGGTGAATTTTTCTTGATGGTCGTGGTGTTCAAATTATTTGAGATGGTACGGGGCTTATTCACATTTGATGGATCTCGCTGATTGCCGCATCCAGCAACTTTAGAAGATTGCACTTGGGTCATGATTATTTGGCCATCACCGTTGATGATGGGTAAGATGAGATTTATGTTTTTTGCACTCCTTTTTTGGAGGTGCTTATGAGGCGATAGACCTCTATCTTTGGTGTGTATTCAAAGTCTTTTTGTGCTAGTGTGTGAAAATGCTTGATTCTCAGCACTTGGCACTTTGTTTTAGTAAGACTATGGTTATGATGCATTAGGTATGAATTTAAGCTTCTAGCTACTTCACTCACTGCAGAACTTGTTGTAAAAGTTCTGTCAGAACGAAAAATAAATCTTGGTGAGCTAACTTGTGCTCTTATGGTATTTGTGATGTGATGTGTAAATTGTGTACATACTATGTTCTGATGTGTTTATCTCATAGTCTATGAAGTATAGACACATCATTTGGATGTCGTGTTACGTGTGGACACGGGTCGTGTTGGATCTTGTATGACACACCATTGACTCATCAATGGTACAAGTTTGTATATAATTAATTTAAAATGTATTTTTCTCTTATTCTAACATAGAAAAATATAATATAAACATGGTTATAAAAAGGACATAATGTATAACTTTTGAGTTTATAAGAAAATAAAACATAATTGAAGCTTATATAAATAATATTTTGAATAATGTATAATTTTCATAAAACTTTTTCTTATCTATATGCTGCGTTCATGTTCTATAAATTTTTAACTTTGGTGTGTCTCGTATAATAGCTTCATAGCTCATATTATTAAAACTCAGCTTGGATTCGCAGGTTGGATTGGAAGACCGGTGAATGGGTCATGAAACCGATTCAAGCCAGTGTTTGGATTGGCCACGTGGAGACCCAGTTTGACTCAGCTGGTTTTTATTAAAGCTGGTGACCCGGTCGACTTTTGAGAACCAGACCAGGTCTTATTTTTTTTTTTGGCGCGAAACGGTGTCGTTTTAATAGAGGGGGGAGGGGAGGGGGGGAACCTAAAGTCCTAAACTGCTAAGTGCTAAACGCTGTGTTTTCCATTTTTCACCATCGTTGCCGCTATCGTGCCTTCTGCTGCCTTACATCACGTTGCACCTACTTCCGCCTCGCATCACACCGCACCGCTTCACTGCTGGCTACGTCGTGCCTGCTGCCATCGTTTGGAAGCCTGAAAGTGTGTAAGTGAAAGGTAAGTTCTGCTACTGCTATTTAATGATTTGTAGTTTGATTGATGAATTGACGAGTTGATGATTGATGATTATTTTTCTTTGATGAGTTCCTGAATTGTAGTTTGATTCATGATTATTTTTCTGGTTATGTATACTAGTTTGTACTCCTAAGTGCTAACAATGAATGTGTTACTCTCCCAAAAATTGTGATTTGTGATTATGAAATGTGATCAATATTTAGGAATTTATATTTTTGTATTTAGACCCTTTAAAAAATGTTAAATTGCTAATTAATTGTCATTTTATTGTATTTTATTTTGATTTTTATATATTTTTATTTATTTTTTATAAACGGGTCAATCGATTTGACAGTGATCCATTCGATTGAATTAGTGCTGTATGCCTTCAAGAGTTGATTATCGGGTGAATATGAAAACTATGGTTTATCTAGAGCTGTGTAGTCTCATTGATTGTAATCATAGCTTGAGCTAATATGGTGTTCTGTATTTTTTTTTTTAAATGCAAGATCTCTTATGTAAGTTGGTTTGTGTCCTTGATTAGCATTCATGAAAATAAATGCTGCCCAAAGAAAGACAAAAAATAAAATCTAAGCTAGGGAGAGAGAGTTGTGATACAGGCAACACTAAGAAAGTATCCTTAGACAGTTAGACCATTGCGGTGATACTTATAATTCTGGCAAACCGCAATAGAGACTGTAGGAAGACATTACTGGTCTTATCATATGATGACAGGGGTTTTTATTAGATGGATTCAAATCAATCCACTTACTGTATGCTTGGAAACACGGCGGAAGCCCAGGAAACGATTTTGATGCCGTAAAATCGATTTATGGATTTTAATTCTGTGGGGGGTTTTTCAACATGTTTGGATCTAAGTTTTGAACCCAATTTCAAAATCAATTCTGGCTCTAGAAATTCTAGTAGAAGTGATAAATCGTTACTTCTACCTTTTTTCTCTATTAATTTGTCAAAACCACTTTTTAGATCTAACTATCAAACGTAAGTCACTATCACAAAATCAATTTAGCAAAATCAATTCTATAATCGAAGCACACTTAGGCTTGATTTAGTATTGTTGTAGTTCTCAAAAAGTTGTTGAGTTTTTTAGGCTCTCAGAAAAATGCTCTCAAAAGCTATAATAACGTCGTTTGATAAAATAATAAAAAAGTTGCTCTTAATAAGTAGGAGTCATCCATTGATGTAATGTTTGATAAATATATTATAAAATGACTTATAAAATATAAAATGATATTTGTAGGTAGAATAAAAAATTAAAAGCCTTAATTAATGGAAAAATAAAGTAGGATTTTTATTAAAATTTAAGGGTTACATTAGATTTTTATATATATTTTTTAATTTTAGAGAGTAGAAGTTAGTCCTGAATGATATTTCATGAGGTGTTCTCAAAGGTACCATGACTTTTTGATTTACTAAATAGAAAAAATTGGATTATCCTTTTCATAAGACAGCACCTAGCTGAAGAACATTACCAAACTAACCTTTAGTTTATTTTGGTTTGCATTGAGTTAATTTTATCTGTGCTTGGAGTGCCCCAGGTAAACTTTTATTTAACATAAACTCGCGTTTATTTCTGACCAAAAAAAAAAAAAACTCGCGTTTATTATTTTTGTTATTTTGGGTCATTAGGGACCTTTAACCCCCGAAGAAAGTCAAATTGGCGACATCTCATACAATACGCCCTGGATGTATTTTTTGTTCCACTAAGCCATTGGCTCTTCTAGGTACCCTCGAGTGGTCAAAGAATCGGTTTGAGTGATTTCAAAAACGACGACCTGCAGCCTAATAGTGAACTCAATTGCATGTTTTAAAGAAAGTTCTAAATATGTTTTTGGTCCTTATAAATATTAGTTATTTTGATTGTAGTTCTTCTAAATAAATTTTTGGATTTTCGTCCCTCTCCTTTTTAGTATTATATTTTTTGTCCCAATGCTCTAAAGTTATGTGCTTATAGGTTGTTTAGAATACATATTTAGCTTTTACAAATACTGAAAAATTTAATTTTTTGTCCTTATAAAATATCTTAGATTTTCTTTGGAAAAGAAAATATTAAAAAAATGAGCGACTAAAATAAAAAAAAATTAAAAGCGACTAAAAGCCTTAAAAAAAAAAACAGTAATACTACAATCCAGGCCAACCGCTTTACCTGTGAAGTATTGCCAGACACATATGGTAAGGCATTTTTGGAAGGAGCAATACTAAAGAACATGAAATGAATTTCGTAAAATGGGTATGAAAGCATGAAAACGCTGAACAATGCTCACTCATTACTATGTCGTTATACGAAATTACATTTGTATTCTTTAGCATGTCACTTTTCGAAGAAAGTTTCAAGATATGGCCTGCATTTTCCGAAGAGCAGTGATTGGGGGAAAAACTGATTTGAACAATAATTTTTAAATGCAAGTCATATGCCATCTAATTTGAGTAATCACTCGGGCTTAATAGCATTTTTGTTTTTTTATTGTTGATGACAAAATTGCCAAAACCACAAATAAATAATTTTTTCTAAAATAACGCAAAACAGAGATTTCATAATCGAAAATTTTAAAATATTTGAAAGTATTTTCAATTTATAAAATCGAAGAAATTTATTTATTTATTTATTACACAATCAAAACATTCATTATTTCTGAATATGCATGTTTGAATTGAATGACTTTGAGGTGTTCCTTTTAGCCACTTCCATCTTAAAGTGAATACTACCATAGGTTTGTTGGAGCATAAAAATAGTAAAATCCTTTTTATTAAAAGGAGTTGTAAGTTATGTTGTGGAAACTTAGATTTAAGTAGGCAGTTCAATTTCCATGATTTTTCTCACTTATTGGAAGACATGTTTGAGCTAGATTTTTTATATGATGAAACTAACATATAGAGGTAACTTGAGCAATTTTCTTGAGTCCATTTGAAGAGGTTTGCTATTTTTAAAATTTCAAAAACGAGGCAGTAATGCCTGAACAACCAATTCTTGAAGCACTGATATTGTCTAATTCTGTTACTATATCAAATGATCAAATTTTGACTTGAAAATTTTATAAAATATTTTGGACCCTTGAGGTCTAACCCTAAATTTTTATAGGATTTATTGAGTTAATTTGATATGATAACAAAATTGAAAACTTTGACTATTAGCTAGAATTAGGTGGTCACTGACCTCCAATATTGTATGATTTTATTAATATAGATAGAGACCTTATTTTGCTCCGACATTTTCAGGGTCTCATAGACATATTGAATTACCTCTCAAAAATTGTTTTACTTTGTTTTGATGATGTTTAGTAATTTAGCCATAATTTTCTTCAACGCTAAAGTTATGGACAACATGCCAATGAGTTGAAACTATGATGAAGTACTAATGATTTGATATTTTGTACACTATGTGAGCTTGATAATGATATTATGTGCATATAAATGTAAATACTTTTGACAATTGCCTCTATATGAGAAAAAGATCAAAAATATGTTTTTTTGGGCCAGAAAAAGCAAATATGGTTATGTCAAAGAAAGTAAAACTGACTATCCTTGAATTGAGTCGGGAAAGTAAACCTGGCTAGGAATAGATCTATGTGAAAGTTGGAGAAAATAAAGCCAATTATCATGTATAGGAATGAGTTCAGTCCTAAAAAATAATCTATTACCCTAGAGTGGAATAAGCCACCATAGATCGAGTCAAGACAAGTTAAAATAGTAATTATCCTAAGTAGTCTTCTATATTATGTGTTAAGTGAATGATTTTATCATCTATATTGAGACCGATATGTTTAAGCTCAACTTGACAATATATGCTCTAAATAATGATGTTTGAACAAAGCAATTATGATGAATGATCATGATGATATGTTTATGCAAGAGGAAGTGTCCTATTGAGAATTTTATAATATTTTCATCCCTATGTTGCATGTATTTTGTGTATCCTTAGATTTATGAATCTTCATCGAATTACTATAGTAGGAAAGGTTTTATGATATAACTGTTACACCATCGGCACCCTGCAAAAATTGTACTGGCTTAGTTATCTTCGTTCGACTCCAGCATTGTCTATATGAAAGCAGGTTTAACATCCAAGTAAGCAATTAGTGTTCCTTTAGCGACTTTTAGGAGATATTCGGGATTATTGTACTCATACCATATGACATATCTATATATATATTTATGTATATTGATGGGCTATTGAAGGCCAAATTCGTTCTATAAATGGTCAATGCTAGATTTACTCCACTGTATTTTATGCTTAATGACTAGTATAAATTAGAAGAATGAAAGTAACACATTTCTAATTATTGTATAAATTCTCGAGTACTACATAGTAGTTAGGAGGTTGTTACACTCTTATTATACCCAATAGGCATATAAATAAAAATGAGGATAAACAATGGATTTAATTTCAATACACAGATAGTATAAAATAGCTTTACACAATCAACCAATAGAATTTTATTAAAATGACACATCATATAAAATAACTACTGACTATTACAACCACTTATCACAATTTATCATTTTGAAAAAATTCTATTAGCAGACAATTCATAGAAATTAAATTCATAAAAAATTCATATATTATATTTATTACTCCATCTGTCTTTGAAGAATTTTGTCCTTTTCAAAAATTTACTTTGCCTAGAAATAATTATCCATTTCAAAAGTTTAGTTAGTATTAATTAATTTTTACCAATAATACCTTTATTAAATACTATTGATTCATTAGTGAAGCATGAAAGAGGGAGTTGGAGTATTGAAAAAAATAAAAGCATTTTAATAAACTATTCTTAATTTTTAGTAACATTGATATTTTACTAATAATTTCTTTAACTCTAATGAACATTTATAACTAAACAATTATTCAAGGATAGTAGGAGTAATAGATTTTTACATATCTCTAAATTTTTCACCTTCTTTTTATTAGCAAACCGATGTTAAGTTTAAATTATAACAGCCACCAACCATCAGGGATGGATATACTTGAGACATTGTGGGCCCATATAAGTTTGAAATTACTTGTGCCACAACTTTGTAACCCTTTAATTAAGGTTGAAATTAACATAATATCAAGCACTGAAAGGAAGAAAAGGGGCCATCTCGCCTATAATACAAATTTACAAGAGATTGATTTAAAAGGCATCAAATAGACATACTCCACTTCAGCCGAATTCCAAGGCTGACCATTCCCTCAAGAATGAATAAATCTAATTACAATTAACTTGGTTAATGCCATATTATACATATCATAACAGTGGCCTCTCTGAATTGCACGAGCACCTGCTGAATGCTGAGACATAAGGGTATAGGAGTGAAATAACATGCAATTAGAATTAGAATTAAATGTGAAATTTGCTACTGGAATTTTTGTAAGTTTCAAGTCTCCTTTCAATGGTGAGAAGTAAAAATGGCAACCAAAGGCGGCAACACAATAAGTCACCAACTACGTAGCTTAGAATTACAACTTTTGGAGCCGTCGGGAGTGGCAATTCCACATAAAACTCTGTTACACAAGACATGATATGTTATTTGAGAATATTCTTCAAATCCAACTGAGACACAGACCCAGAAAGAAAAACTTCCCAGTAGGCCCGCTGATCCGGTATTACAAGTAGAAATGTCATGCACCAAGGACAACGATGGGCACTTAAAGCAGTTTCTATGATATAACTATATTATCTGCTGCTTCTTAAAGCATCTTCAAGCAGGGAATTTCTTCTTGCACACTCCAGGATAGTTTTATCAGCAGTGATGAAGTATGCAGCAATGGATGCTGGCATCAAAATCAAACCAACACAAATGTTAAACTTATAAGTATTGTATTAAAAAGAAAGAGTCAGACTGAAGGAAAGGACTCAAGCATTTTGTTTCAGAGTGGTTCAACAGAAAGACAATGACCTTTGTTCCTTCTGCATTGAATTTTGAATATGAGGCAATCCTTTACAATGATGATAAATATATGAATTTTTCAATGGCAAAAAAAATTTATTAATGGGAGAGAAAAAAGACATGTAGGTCCAAAGAGATTGAGCAGAGTGATAAGGCATGCAAAAGGATAACTTTATCCAAAATATTGTCTAAAGACAAATAAGTTTACATGAAAATGTATACAAATTCCTTAGCCAAATACTCTAGAGAATAGCAAAAGTTGAGCATTGACCCAAGAACTTAGCTTGTTTATAAAAGCCAAAACCTCTGAATTTAATAATGAAAAACTGATGCAGGACCTTAGGACAATGCAAAAAATAGATTAGTCACAATTTACAAGCTAAACATATTAGGAAACAAAGCAGTGCAGCACTTTTGGAGGATGTCGTTAGTGTTAAATGTTAATCCTGATAAAAACAGTAGTCCAATTGAAAAAATGACCTTAGGGAGAGCTTTGAATTTCCAAATAGGTTTTTCCAGAAGAAAACTATCTGTATCAAGGGACCTAGTAAAGAACTGAAAATAAGATGTATACAAAAACACACCCGAAGATCTAGACACCAAATTTTTTATCATTATAGAAGGGAAGATGAAAAGACCCAAGTAGAAGTAAAGAAAACCCTAACTCACTAACTCTCCATCATACAAGTCCTTCAATATCTTGGGCAACAAGCAACAGAATACGAAAATGGGAGAGAAAATTTACGGGAATGTTATTGTGGAATGCCAACACTAAATAAGAATAATTCAACCTCCCAAAGCAACCGAAAAAAAGAAGATGCATCCTTCCAACTATAATGCTTAGAATCTTGCACACAGTTGAATTGCAAAAGGAGAAATCCCATGGGTTACCTCCACGAGTGACACCCAAATAAGTGGGAGGCCTTTGAAGAAATTGATGACAACACAAAGTAGCAAAGGTAGTCTACTATCAACATTCAACCCACACTAGACCACTTTTGGCCAAAATAATCTTAAGCCTGGAAATGGCCTCAAAAAATCCTAAGATAGGTAAGGTATTGATAAAAGATTCAATTACAGATAACCATGCAGCGAACTTAGTTAAAAGAATTTTTGTTCATACAAAAGTTAATAGAATATCTCCCTTAAATTACTTTTTTGGCTTGCTGAGACTAAGGTTACGTGACTGAAGTTCTTATGTAAGTTATAACTTAAAAATAACTTGAGATCCTACCAGCAGATATGATAAGTGCTTGAGCAGTATAATTGAGGTTTGCCTTCGCCCATGGAATCATGCGAACTGCAGCCAACTGCAAATTTGAAAAATGCAAAGATTAAACAAAGAAACTCTAATAGGCCATTCTATCATTCATAGTTCATTGGCATAGACTAACATAATGAATTTGAACAATATTTAGCATTATCTATCTACATGACATATCAACATAAGCAAACTGCAAAAGGTAGATGTTTGCCAGATTTTATTAGTCAAAATGTTGATTAGTTTTCAGAAATTGGTAGCCCAAAAAGGATACCTTGCAACAAGTAAATTTGCTCTGGACAGCCTTTCATATGAACCTTCAATCCATCAAAATTATTTTTGCAACATTATAACTACTGTATTAGGGTCTAGACTGAGAGACAACACCATTCTTAATTCTTATATTGCATTATTACTAAAATGTTATAGCCAGATGAAGTGATGCTACATGCCCTTGGATCCAAACTGTTCACTACTTCATCAGTTCATCTACAGCTTCAAGTTACCAAAAGTTTTGGACAAAGAGCATCCTCTCACAATTCATGCAGACATAAACACCTACAAACTGATGAAATACGTGACTTTATTATAAGAAAAAGTTGCACCAAAGACATGTAAATAATGTTTAACTGAATGTTTATTTATAATTAAAAAAGAAATACATGGCACAGTTTGTTTATCAGCAAGTCATAAACAGGATGAAAAATTACATACTGTAGGCACAGCACTGGCAACACATGTGATGGTAGCTGCCTTGAATCCAGCACGTACACCTTCTACATATTAAGAAAAGGTAAAATGTTATATAATTGTCATGATCTCTATCCTCTAAGATCATTCATATGTATGTGCCTGTACCCAACAATTTAAGCTTTGAGAGAGAGTTCACAATAGATACCATAATTATGTTAGAAAATATGCAGTGAATATATACAATTCTTTGTTGATGAATGCCATGGAGACAAAGTAATGAAGACATTTATTTGTTGTATGGCCAGGCAAACATGCATTAGCTCAAGCTCCTCCAATCAAGTCTAGCAGTAATTTTTCCAATAGAAAGAAAATTAAACCAGCTGGTAGTACTTTGAAAATAATCCAGAACTATTTTGCGGAGCAAAACCTTGTTTTCCTTTCAACTACTAATGCATCAAAGACAGCCATCTCTTTTATGCTATGTTTGGAAATTTTTAAACTTACGAAAATGGAAGCTAAGGGAGGGGGAGGGATGTTTGAGCAAAAAATTGAGGGACTCTAAACAACAACAAAGTCTTTTGCCAAGAAAAAATAAGGTTACTCTTTCCTTCCCTCCCTTCCCTCCAAAGTGAAACTCACAAACACACCTAGGTCGAGGGCATAAATCATGACCCTTTATTTAATTTTAAGATAAACGGATTTAGCTCCTCCCAAAGAAGAGAAGATTGGTAAAGTGTAAAAGTGAGGGGTAGAAAAAAGGCACAAAAAGGCAGCTAAGAGGGGAAAAAAGGCCAGAAGGTTGACAAAACACAATGAGCATTGTAGAATGGAATAAAGGGGCAAGGACTACGTACTCATCGAAGATTCAATCAAGATGTCACGAAAATATTGGCATAAATTTTATCCCTCTAGCGTTTTCCCTTCAATAAAACATGATTTGGGTGAATTTCCCCTTCCCATCCAAACTCAACATTATATAGTTTTCGATACAGAAGATCCAAAAACTAAGTTAACCAGTTTAAATGATTTCTAAGCCTCCTGTGTAACCAAGAGAAATCCCGAAAAAGCAGAAATTCCCAAGACCCTACGAAGTGCACGCAATTTCCTCATTTATAGTCAACCGATATACCCCTAACGATAACCATTTGCCGATCACTTTAACTGAAAAGAACAAGGATCAATAAGCTAAATTTTTAATGAATAATGATCCTTATTTTTTTTCGGGAAAAAATTAGTCAACTAAGAAAATAATATCCTTTAATTTGAGCTGCTTCAACAAACATTAAGTTGCGATATCAATTGAAAAATAAAAAATCATACCATCAGTACATTGCTTAGTCCTCATAATCTTCCTCTCTTCGGCAGGAGAGGCAATAAGAAAACCATTTCTGTGCGACACCCACATGTCTCTCAGTTCCGACGGAATGGCCATTATGATTCCTCGATGATAGGGTTCGCCTGAAAGTTCAAAACAGCAATGGTTTTTGGGTCGCTGCTTCTTTGAATCGAAGAAGAATTATTTGTAGCTGCCAGCTCGGCTCGCCGCCAACAGTGGACAAAGCAAAATTGAATTGTAGTAAAGCACCATATTAAGAGATAAATCAAGTTTATCTATATCATTATTAGGATTGAAAAAATTCAAGTTAAATTTTACTTCTTTAGAAGATTATTGGATAAAGTAAAATTCAAATTGAATTTGTATTCATTAAGTCGTCATATTTGATTAGTTAATAAAAGAGTTTCATTGCTTTACTACTTACTTAAGGATTAAGAGAAGTTTGCCTATATAAAGGCTACTTTATCTACCATTTGTAACACATAAATATGAAGTTGTGTGATATGAATTGAAGTGAGTTTCTGAAGTATTCATTTCTCTTCCTTACTCCTTGATGCACCATTATGTTTAGAAAGTGAGACAAAGATATTAGTATTGTGTGTGTGAGAGATCCTGGGGTGAGTAGTAAGTATTTGATATCAAATTGGTTTAGAAGCTTGTTAAATAGCCAATTTGTCTAGAGAGTTTATGAGGAACAAGAGTATTCTCATATAATTGTTTTTAGAGAGTCATTATGGTAAACAATTACAATATTGTTTGGTCATGTCCAAATTAGATAGGAAATTAGATTATAGTTATTGGTAGACATTGATGGCCACTCACTTGAGGGCTCACAATATTTGGAGCCTTGTTGAACCAAGTTTACAAGAAGGAGCTGATGAAGCTCCCAAAGGAGAGATCAATTGGGGCTATCACAAATTCATCAAGGAGTAGATTATTCGGTTTTTGGCAAAATTGCTAATGCCAAAATCGCCAAAGAAGTTTGGAATATATTGAAGCTGTCATACAAAGGTGTTGAAAAGGCGTAGAAATCAAAACTGTCTTTACGTAGAGAATATGAAATGTATGAGATGTCTAGCTTAGAAACTATTAAGCAATATTTTCTTGTGTTATTGACCTTGTTAATAAGATGAGAGTCTATGGAGAAAAGATTTCAGATAGTATGGTGGTAGAAAAAATTCTACGTACCATGCCGATGAAGTTTGATCATGTGGTGACTACAATATTAGAGTCCACGATATAGATAAATGACAATTGTAAAGTTGCAAGGCGTATAGAAAGTCATGTTAGAGAATTTTAGAAGAAAAAAACAACAGAAGAAGCCCTGAAGAGTTGAATCTAAACAATGATGCTGAATCAAGCTATGATGGAGAAGCAAAAGGTCATGGCTACAATAATTGAGGCGGCGAGGAGGTTTCAGAGGAAGAGGTCGTGGATAACTATAGTCAAGGAAGAGGCAACATTTTCAGACCACCTAACCAAGGAAGAGGTGGAAATTTTGTAGCTGCTAACCAAGGTAGAAGAAGAGGAAACAATTATAGGAGAGAACAAATTTCAATTGCTTCCATTGGGAAATTTGGCCACAAAGCTGTAGATTGTAGACTCATCCTGATAAATAGAATAATTTCAACAATCAAGCCAATGTTGTCGAAAGTTAGCACCAAAATATTGGTGAGAATTCCAATAAGCAAAGTCTATTTCTAATAAGCAATTCCTTTCAGAAGATGAAAATACATGGTATTTAGATCCTGGTTGTAGCAATCATATGTATGGCAAAAAGGAATTATTTTCTTCACTTGATGAGTCAATTAAATCATCTATCGCATTTGGAAACAATACAAACATTCCTATTTTGGGAAAAAGGTCAGATAGAAATCAAATTGAAAGATGGTTCTCACAACTTTATTTTTGATGTATTTTATGCTCCTAGACTTTATCATAATCTGTTGAGTATAGGGCAGTTGTCAAAAAATGCTATAACATACATATTTATCAAGATTTCTGCATGATATTTGATAAGGATGAGAGGTTTATTGCAAAGGTGAGAATGACTTCAAACAGACTCTTTTCACTAAAAATACAACATGAAAAATTTTCCTGCTTGAGTTCAATGATACCTGATGACAATTGGCTATGACATATGCGTTTTGGGCACTTTCACTTTTCTGGATTGAATTATATGTCAAAGAAAGGCCTTGTTTTGGTCTTCGGTTATGGAAATTCCTAATTATGTTTGTAAAACTTGTCAATTGGGAAAAAAGCATAGAGATTCTTTCCTGTTGGAAAATCTTGGAGAGCAATAAGCTGGTGGAGATCGTGCACTTAGATTTGTGCAGCGTTGATGTACCAACTCATGGTGATAGCAGGTAGTTTATCACTTTTATTGATGATTTTAGCAGGAAAACATGGGTATATTTTCTAAAACAGAAATCAGAAGCTTGTGATGCCTTTAAGTCATTTAAGGCATTTGTAGATAAACAAAGTGGTTGCAAAATTAAAATTCTAAGAACATGCTTGTACAGATTTCTTTGAGCAACATGGAATACAACATTGAGACAACCAGATATACTCCCCAGAATGGAGTAACTGAAAAAGAACAGGACAATCATGGACATGGATGCATGCTAAGGTTCAAACAAATGCCTAAAGAATTTTGGGCAAAGGCGTTGCTACAAAAGTTTATCTTTTGAATAGGTGTCCTACTATGAGTGTTCGTGATAAAACACCAGAAGAAGCATGGAGTAGAAGGAGACCATCAATAGGCCATATTAAATTTTTGGGTGTATTGCTTATGCTCACGTACCAGATCAGTTAAGGAAGAAGCTAGACAACAAAGGTGAGAACTGTATTTTCATTGGCTATAGTATGAACTCAAAAGCATACAAGTTGTATAATCCAGAGACGAAGAAGGTGATAATCAACGAGAGATGTGACGTTTGATGAAAACGGAACATGGACTGGTCAACAAAATCTTAGAAGGAGCCCATAATAATTCCTGATAGTTATGTACAAGCAAATGAACAACCAGAGCCATCAACTCAACCAGAACCATCGAATCGACCTCAAAGGAATCGCAGACCACAGCAGATTCAGGATTATGTTGTGGGTAATGATAATGACCCATCTGAAGAAATTATCAATTTTGCTTTATTTAAGATTGATCCAGTAAGTTTTGAAGAAGCCTCTAATGAAAATAATTGGAAGAAAGCCATGGATGAAGAACTTTATGCAATTGGGAAAAACGATACATGGGAGCAACAGATTTGCCAATTGATAAGAAACCAATAGGAGTAAAGTGGGTGTACAAGACAAAGTACAAACCCGAGGTCAAGATTGATCACTATAAAGCTAGATTAGTTGCAAAAGGGTACAAGCAAAAGCCAGGTATTGATTATTTTGAGGTATTTCTCCTGTTGCAAGATTAGATACGATTTGTTTGATTATTTCTTTCTTGCTCAAAATAAGTGGAAAATATATCAAATGGATGTTAAGTCAGAATTTTTAAATGGCACTTTGGAAGAAGAAGTCTATGTTGAACAGCTTGCAAGTTATGTGATTCCTGAAGAAGAAGATAAAGTTTACAGATTGAAGAAAGCTCTGATGGTTTGAAACAGGCACCAAGAGCATGGTATAAGAAGATTGACTCCTATTTCATTGAGAATGATTTTCATAAATGTCCTTTTGAACATGCTTTATATATTAAATTAGTTGAGCCTGGAGATATTCTTATTGTATATCTTTATGTTGATGATTTGATTTTTCCTGGCAATAATTTGAAGGTAATAGTAGAATTCAGGGAGGCTGGAAGAACTTTGAAATGACTGATTTGGGCTTGATGTCCTATTTTCTCGACATTGAGGTCTTTCAGAAAGATAATGGAATTTTTATTTCTCAAAAGAAATATGCTAATGATATTTTGAAGAAATTTCATATGGAAAATTCAAAGCTAGTTGCTACTCTAGTTGAAGAAAAATTGAAGCTGATGAAAGAAGATAAAGGAAGAATTGTGGATCCTACTTATTACAAAAGCCTGATTGGGAGCTTGAGATATTTGACTACAATGAGGCCAAATATTGTTTTTGGAGTTGGATTACTAGTAGATTTATGGAGGAACCACGTGCTTGTCATCAGCAAGCAGCAAAACGGATTCTTCATATATCAAAGGTACCCTGAATGATGGAATATTTTATGAAAATAATGATGATGTGAAACTTGTTGGATATACAGATAGTGATTGGGCAGGTGATATAGAAACAAGAAAAAATACTTCTAGATATGTATTTCATCTCAGTTTCAAGTGTAATATCTTGGTCATCAAAGAAACAACCAATTGTTGCATTCTCTATAGTAAAGCGGAATATATGGCAAGCTGTGCTACACAAGTGGTTTGGCTAAGAAGAGTTCTTGAAGTGTTAAATCATAAATAAACTATTCTTACAACAATATTTTGTGATAACAAGTCAACTATTGCATTATGCAGAAATCCAATATTTCATGGAAGATCGAAGCACATAGATATTCGATTCCACAAAATTCTGGAATTAGTGAATAAGAAAGAAGTGGTGATTGATTATTGCTCTAAAGACAGGTTGTAGATATTTTTACCAAGCCATTGAAGATGGAGTCATTTTACAATTTGAAGAAATGCTTGGAATGATAAGTTCTAAAAGCTTGGTTTAAGGGAGGCAATGTTAAGAGATAAACCAAGCTTATCTACATCATCATCATGTTGAAGAATTCAAGTTAAACTTTAATTCTAGCTTCTAGAAGATTCTTGGATAAAGTAGAATTCAAATTGAATTTGTATTCATCCAGTCGTCATATTTGACTAGTCAGAAGAGTTTCAGTTGAACTTTACAACTACTTTACTTAAGAATTAAGAGTAGTTTGCCTATATAAAGGCTACTCTATCTACCATTGTAACACATGAATATGAAGTTGTGTGATATGAATTGAAGTGAGTTTGTGAAGTATTCATTTCTCTTCCTTACTCCTTGATGCACCATTATGTTTAGAAAGTGAGACAAAGATATTAGTGTTGTGTGTGAGAGAGATCCTAGGGTGAGTACTAAGTATTTGATATCACACTAATTGGACATTTGAAAGAAAACTCATCGCTTAGTCATTAAAAATTAAAAAAATGGGGATTTTTTTTCCTTTACAAAAAGTGTAGGTAGGTTCCACTTATGAGATTGCCTATTAAAGGAATCCTAAAATCAAAGTCATATCCTTATGACAGGAACCCTTCTTTACCACTTGTGTCAACTTTTATTGGTAAAAAAAAAATATGGATATTTTATTGGATTTTAGTAGCTAGAAAAGGTATAAGTGAATCCACAGTATAATATTAGACTCTCGCATGTCTCAATAAGTTATAAGATGTCACAAATTCGACTCACATCCTTACTTTATATCTCCTAATATATTTGCTAAAAAAATTGATAAAATAAGTTAATTTCTAGACATCACCCTGTGTCACACCAATCTCTTTATTTTAGTAAAACTTCATAGATTATAAATGTAAAACTATTTTACACGTTATTACATAAACGTTAGTTTTTCACCTAAGTGATACATAGAATTTTACGGATTAATTAACCTACCAATCCCTATAATTTTATCAAATTTTCAATAAGGTTCTTATAATTTAAAATTTTTTTAATTAGTTACCAATAGAATAAAATCTTTCAATTGGGTCCCTGACCCATCAACTTTACAAAAATGTGAAAGTTAATGGAATATTCTTAATTATATTTGATGCTCATCACGTGATAAGCACAATTCCTTCACATGGCAACTCCACAATCTCCACTCCATCGTGGCTAACTAGATACCACCCCAAATAAGCATTTGAACCCTAACCTCTCCATCTCGTCTCTCTAAATCTTCATGTCCCTTTCTTGATATTTCTTAGCACAATCATGAAGAAGCATCGTGTGCATGATTTGTAACACCCTTAATTATAGTGTCTCACCTAGGTCTCAACATAGTAACTAAGAGTGTGGTATTATATATCATATTCCTACTCTTTATAATAATCGATTCATTTATTTTATTTTATAAATTCTGGTGTGAGTAAAATACTTGTCATTATATTCAAATAGTATAAAGTAGTAGTGCTTGATGACATACGTTAAAATTTTTTGAATTAGAGAAAATAATGTATGATAGAGTATCATCAGATTTTCTACAAGTACAAAAAACATCAGGACCTTTATTTATATACAAGTGGGCATACATGCCATTCCAATACATATGTACAATATACAATTATTTAGGCTACAATACATAGTTCACAAGAGTCCACGCAAGGACCGCCAACATACATCAAAATGCAAAACATAATCTTGCTCTAAAGTTAAACCCCTCAAAAGAATTTGTACAAAAGGGTTCTCTTCAAAGTAATCATCCTAGTTTGCAGGTGTTTGAGGATAAGCAAGTCTAAAACCAAATCTAAAATAGGGTTGATATGCCATTCCAAATATGAGGTCTAAGGACAAATGTAACATCCTAAATTTTGTCTAGGCTAATTAACTTGATGAACTCAAGCAATTGATGTCTCGACTAGGCGGTTGATCTTGGCCCCATAGTGGGAAGGGTCAACATTGGTGATTTATTATTGATTAATGATATTAGCATAGTTAAAAGACATACAAGAATAAGCAATGATAAGTACTATTAAGACATAAATCCTAAATTAAGCATATTGGACAAGGACAATTTATTTATAAGGTTAAATTCCCTAATTAATATTAGTAAATTACATTAATCAAATAGATAGTAAGAAATTGATTTGAAAGATTAATCCTAATTAATGATACAAAATGAGTAAAACTAATAGAAATTAGACAAATGTCATGAAAAATAAAAAATAATGTTAAAATAATCAAGTGTGTCTAGAAAAAGATACAAAGAATTACAAAAATGTCATTATTTAGTGAAATTATGAAAATACCCTTGCTATATAAAGGAAATTATCAAACTACCCTTGCTTTTTTAATAAATGACAAAGACAACCTTATTCTATAAATGGAATTATAATAATACTACTCCATTACCTAATTACAAAAATACCGTTGCCTTGTTTAAAGAAATTACTACAATCCCACTACTTTAATAATTACAAAAATAGGTCAACACGTTTGCATAAAACATGGACCATTTTCTTATCCCAAAATTAGGCCTACATGTTTTCATAAAACATGGAACATTTTCTCATCCCAAAATTTAGCCAATATGCTTGCATAAATCATGCTCCAAGCATTAGTTCTCTAAGTACTTCATCCTTCTTCTTTCTTGATCCTTCCACTATAAAACTCTTCAAACTCTCTTCCATTCATTCCATTTCCAAGCCACAAAGAAACCTCACCATGCTTTGCAAGAATTACATCCTTTAACTCTTGTAAAATACATACACTATTGCTACTCTTCAAGCCTTAGAAACTCCCTAAGTGTTCTTTCTCTCTTATTTTTCTCTACCATTTCTTCTTATGTTCTTCTTTTCAAAGACTTCTCTTCACTCTCTAAACTTTATCCAAACACTTAAATTCTCAGCCCAAACTTTTACTAGCCTTCATAAGAGTTACAATCTTTAACTCTAGTGAAAATATTTTCTTAAGCACTCAAGTTCTAGAGCCAAGATACAAGGAGGGTCATCCACTCCAAGGACTCTCGCTCAAGCTTAAAGAAGAAGAGAATGACTCTTTTTAGACCCTACATAAGAGGTAGTAGTTTCTTCTTTATTTGTTCAAGCATTGTTGGTTTCTAATCTTGTCCATGGTTAGAATGCCTCAAGCTTATGTTATTGAAAAGAGTTTTGAATGGTTATTTGTGAAATATATTTTTATGAATCAATGCATTCACTTTTCTGTTATAAATATTTTTATGATGTTTTCATGCTTATATATGGCTTAAAAACATGGTAGATAATCCTTGTATTGAGGGAGTAACATCAAACATAAAAATAATAGGTGCTGGATTTTTAGCTATTTTTGGCAGTAGCTACTTCGAAATTCATAGAGTATGAAGCTTTTGGGAATAAAACTATTTTTTGCTACAAACTAGACTTAATAAAGAACACTATCCAAAAAGAATCACCTAAAATAGAGTTCTCTAACTCAAGATATGAAATTTCAAAGTTAAGCTAAAGACTGAAACTCCAAATATGACCTTAGGAGTAAAAAAGGTGCAACTCACTCTATAAAAATGTAAATTGACTGATTTTAACTCTGTTGGAAAGCTAAGACACATAGAAACACATCCATGTATGGTATGCATAAATCTTTTTACCACCAAAAATACTGAATGAGAAATAAACTTGTAGATTA
The DNA here is from genome assembly GCA_030441495.1 of Dalbergia oliveri. NCBI lineage: Eukaryota > Viridiplantae > Streptophyta > Magnoliopsida > Fabales > Fabaceae > Dalbergia > Dalbergia oliveri. The sequence continues at coordinate 17,453,339 of JAMLFY010000015.1, forward strand.
GTGTTTTGAGATAGTCTGGAAAGGTGTTCATTTGTAAGGATACTATGACATAATCATAAATGTGTTTTTAATGAAATTACCCTTAATAAAAAGTTTGATGAGCTAGGAATCTGGAAATACCTTTAAGAGGCTAAGAAATTAAGTATATAGAAAGTTACAAATTTTCATGTAAAAGATGTAGAACTATAAATAGAATATTAAAGTCTTATAAAGAGAAAGTTTTAAGAATTTAATTTGCAATAATCTTCAAGAGGAAATATATATAAGTCATAAGGAAGCTTAAAAATATATAAAGAACCTCTAATAATATCTTAAAGTGCATTAGCTTGAGTCCTTGATTTTCGTATCCTGGATAGGAGCATGTTTACTTTTCAATGAGATATTGATGATAACATGCTTATGGATATATGCAAACAATGTAATGCATGCTTATGTGATCAATTACATGATAATTTATGACATGTTATGATTATGAATGATTGATTGAGATGCATACTTGATATGTTATTTGATAGGAAGCAAATTTAGGGAAACTTCGTTCCAGCCGTTATGTTGTCTGGATTTTAAATTTGTGAATTTATAAATATTATGGAATTTTGAGCATGAAATGATGAATAATAAGTTATGATGTTGGCCATGTTTATATGCTCATGTTTGCATCTCCAAATGACATGCTAAGATTAAACGTGACATAAGACACATGAAAATGATCTTCTAGACTCTAGGAATTAATGGTTATGAGAGGTGATCCACTAAGGGATCCTTCAGACTTCAGGAATTAATGGTTATGAAAGGTGATCCTATGTCCCCTATCCCGCACTCTGGAGTCGGGAATTAGCTTATCGAGAGGATAAGTGTAGACTAGTGATGGCTAGTTAGGTATGAGCTCATAACCTAGAACTCTCAAGAAGAGAGAGTATTAGGGTGGCCCCTTAGAAGAGAACAAGAAAGTTAAGTCACATAAGAGAGGAAAGAGGAAAGGTTGTATTAAGATGAATTATGTTCCTTATGTTATGATAATTTATTCAAGTCTTGTGGTATGTTGCAAAAGTATTGACATACATTTCATAATATGGTATGATGCATTCATGACATTAAGATTTATGCTAAAAGATACAGGCCTCAGATAATGGTATTTGGAACTTAATAAATGAATCTTATTTATGTCCACTATTTTCATAACGAAACCCAACGTTCCTGAGGATGAAGATGATCACATTTGTTTGGAGGCGAAAGCCCTACTGAGATTCTTGTACAAGTTTCTCATTCACTCTCTCTTTCTTTTCTATCTTGTCTTCAAAGGGCAATGACTATGTTTGTGATCTACGTTGATGCTCCCACTTGGGATATGCACTTCGATCTTGCCAACCAGTCATATCATTTTGTGGGTCGTCTCACTTGTCTTACCAACCTTGCTCGTGTGCTGGATACCTTCCCCTCTTGGGAGCATCGTTAGTAGGTGTTGATGGTGGACCTCTTGGAGTGCTTGTGCATATCTCATGGAAAGGATAGCCTTCTTTTGATATTTTTTAGAGGTTATCTACTCTAGGCACGTCCTACTAGAAGTAGTGGGAGGAGGCTATCCATATACTATTATGTCTTTTTTAGATGACTATACCTAGCCCAACCTCTATTGGTGGGCATGATACCCTTTTAGTAGTTTATTTTGGTGCGTGATGTGGAACGATTAATGTTTATGCTATAATTATATATGATGATGTGATTATGTTCATGTGATTATTGTGTTTGTACTTGTGCATGCTGTGACTTATTTTTATTTCTCCTCTCTATGTGCAAGACAGATGATGAGTTTTACTTAGTATTTGTGGCTCACATTTTTTTTCAAAGTTCCAAAAACAAAATTACCCGTATTTTTACTAAAGTATTTTCAAGAGTTAACAACAAAGACTAAAATAAAAGAGTAAATTCTAATAATGAACTAAAATACATTTTAGGCGTGTTAGGTTAAATATTAGGGTGTTACAACAAACACAGGGGTTGCCAACTCCGAAATTTGAGGTAGAAATGAAATACACAAACATGGATGAGAATTCTAAAATTCTTAGTAGGTACTCCCATACACATATAAATGTCATCATTATCTACCTCAACTGCTTTGGTTTGATTATAAAAAATAGTACATGCAAGTAGAATAACTAATAACAGTTATCTTAGCATTTTTAAAAGTCTTTACCCGAAGCAAGCTCATTTTATTCCATCATTATCATTGGAGTTTATAATGTTAACTAAACACAATAGTATCTTGATCTCAATTAAATAATAAACTTTTTCTTCTAGCACATAACATAGAGAATAACTTAAAACAATTGCTACTTTAACTGTCTTGGTCCTCGACTTATGGTGGCTTATTCCACTCCTGGGTAATAGAGTAATTTTAAGGACTGAGCTCATTTCTATACATGATCATTGGATTTACTTTCTCCAATTCTCACATAGACCTATTCCTAGTTAGGTCTACTTTCTGAAACTCAATTCAAGGGTAGTCAGGTTTACTTTCCCCAATTTAACAGATTTACTTTCTCACCAAGAAAACATATTCATGATATTTCTTTCACATAGATGCATTTGTCATAAGTATTCACAATTATATGTTCATAACATCATTAATACAATCATATAGTATAAATGAGATCAAGTCATAGATATTTCATCATAATTTTAGCTAGTCTAGCATGCTGTCCAGAATTTTGGTTTTAAAGAAAATTATGCATAAGATACTGAAAATTATCAAAATAGAGAAAAAAATTTCTAGAGTTAATTTATCATGTCTATGAGACCCTATAAAAATTTCAAAGCAAAATAAGGCCTTTAGCTATAGTAACAAAATTATACAATTTCAATGGTAAGAAACCATCTAATTCCAGCTAACAGGTTAGAATTCATAATTTTATTACCATATCAAATGGACAGATTAAATTCTACAAAATTTCAGAGTTGGACTTTAAGATGTCAACAACATCTTGTAAATATTTTAAGTCAAAATTCAATCATTTGATATAGTAATGAAATTATACAAATTTAGTGCTTCAGAATTGATTGTTAAGTAGAAACCCTGACAAGCTCGATCATGAATTTTTAAAAATAGGAAAAGTGTTCAAATGAACTCAGAAAAATACTTCAGATGGCTTCACATGTTAGCTTAATCATACAAAAGTTTTAGCTCAAAATAAGGCTTCTAAGTCAGAAAATCACGTTTTTTAACCTGCTTGCTTAAAAATTGAGTTTCCAACACATAACTCAAAATTTGTTTTGATGAAAAGGATTTTCTAACAACATCAAATCATTCCACCTATTTAAATACATCAATATATGTGTATGATAAGCCAATAACACCAAAACTTTCAAGATCAATCATTCAAATAATTCCAGAATTAGTTTTCAAAAATAAAAAAGGCTAAAGGAAATCATATTTGGCTCTTGCAAGCTCTTGTTCTTGGCTTTCTTGAAGAGCTTTTACACCCAATTTTTTTTATCTAAATTAATCAAATCCTCTTCTAAAATAGCAAGAACGACAACGAAATTGATGGCACGGTGGGGTGAAGATTCTTTATAGAGAGTTGATTTAGGGATTCCAGAGATAGATTGTAGTTTGGGCTTTGGTGATGGGTTTTTAGTGTTGTAACTTGGGTTTCAGGCTAGGTTTTGGTGTTTGATGGAGAAGCAGATGAAGTTGCCTACAAGAATAAGACTTGGCTGAAATCTTGAATGAAAAAGGATGCAAAATTTTAATTTTGTGTCATTTATTACATGTTGTGTTGGAGTTTGTTTCCACCACAAAAATTATTTACTTTTTAATGAAATTAGAATTTTTATGTGTCTATAATTAGTTCTTGGTTAAAGACAATGGTGTGGCCTTTTCTAAGCCACACATTTGTCAAGTGAGGTGGCAAACTTGCACTATAATTTTCATACGGTGTGAGAAACTACACATCAAAATTTTACCAAATGGGTAAAACATATGCCTGAAAATTGATATTGCTTGAAATTAAATTCCAAGTCTAAATATTCCATTTCTAACTATTTCTAATCTTAATTTTATTTTTTTTTCAGTCCAGGGGTCCTAGTTCTAGGGTTTCTGGTCTCAATCGGCCCATGGAGCCTGCAAAGCCATTCTTATTATGACTAATTCTATTAGAATTGTAAAATTCTAATTAATAAAGTTCAAATAATTTTTTTTAGGATAACTTCAGGTGTTACATTACCATCCACCTTAAAAGAAAATTTTGTCCTCAAAATTTTGTACCTGAAAATAACTTCGGGTGTTACATTCCTCTCTAATTGATCACACACGCTCTCAACATATCCTCCAAGGTTTGTATGGTTCACTTTATCTACATCATTTTGGGGATGATAACCAGTACTTAAGTAAAGCTTAGTTCCAAATGACTTTTAGAAAGCTCCCCAAAACCTTGAAGTAAATCTTGGATCTCAATCAGAAATTATAGTAGAAGGGATATCGTGTAACGTACTATCTCCTGGATGTATAGGTGGGCTGGTTTTTCCAAAGGATAGTTAGCTCTTATGGGTAAAAAGTATGCATATTTAGTTAACCTGTCCACTATAGCCCATATGGCATCATACCCTAATAATGTTCTAGGTAATCCCAGGACAAAATCCATCGCAACACTCTCCCACTTCCACTCAGGGATTTCTAAAGGTTGAAGTGTTCCTGTTGGCTTTTGATGCTCTATCTTGACCTTTTGGCAAGTCAAACATTTCCTAACAAACTTTGCTATATTTGATTTCATTTTCGGCCACCAAAACATCTTGAGATCTGCATACATCTTGCTTGTCCTGCGGTGCATGGTGAAATTACTTTCACGAGCTTCCTCCAAAATTCTTTTCTTAAGGTCATCATTTCAGGTACACATATCTTACCTTTATACCTCCATATCCCTTATTCATCCTGAGTAAACCCTATAAGTTTTCTTGCTTGAACCAAGTTTAGAATCCCTTGGAACTCTTGATTATTACATTGTGCCATGAAAATCATATCTTTAAATTTCACTTGTGACCCTTATCTGATTAAAGGAAATACTCTAGGGAGTTATGGAAATCCGTAGATTGAGAAACCTAAAGCTTTCCACTAACTCTTCCACTTTAATAATCATCCATGTCACACTTAGAAATTTTTTGCTTAGCGTATTGGCTACAACATTAGCCTTACTTGGGTGATAATTCAAATCGAATGCATAATCCTTAAGGAACTCCATCCACCCCTTCTATCGCATATTCAATTCTTCTAACCAAAGAGATACTTCAAAATCTTGTGATCAGAGAAAACTTTGAATTTTACTCCATAGAGGTAATGTTGCCAAATCTTTAAGGCAAAACTACAGCTGCGAGTTCAAGGTCATGTGTTGGATAATTCACTTTGTGTGGTTTAACTTTGAGAGACATAGGCAACCACATTGTGGTTCCGCATTAATACACACCCTAATCCTTACTAGAAGCATCACAATGTACTTCAAATGGTTCATGAGGATTAGGTAGTACCAATAGTGGTGTTGTAGTCAATCTTTATTTCAACTCTTGGAAACTCCTTTCATATTCAGTATCCACTAGTAAGAGGCATTCTTCCTAGTCAACTTTGTTAAGGATAGGGTTATTTGAGAGAAACCCTTAATAAACCATCTATAATATCTAGCTAACCCTAAGAAACGTCAAATTTCCATAATCGCCATCGGCCTCTCCCAACGAAGCACTGTCTTCACTTTAGTTGGGTCCACTGATATTCCCCTTGTGACACCGCATGTCCTATGAATTTAACTTCTTCCATCCAAAACTCACACTTTATAGCTTAGCATAGAGTTTATGTTCCTTTAAGATTTAGAGCACTATCCTAAGGTGTTTGGCATGCTCTTTGTAACATCCTCCCAAGTACGACGTCATCCTTAAGCCATGACATTAGACTTAGGAGTTGTTACTTATAATTTAGCCGACCTTACTTACGTATCTATAGTAAATTTGATTGATTTGTGCTGTAACTAATTCGAAGTTCTACTAAAATATATAGAAAGATAACACAATATTTATTGAGTACAAATCCAAATACAAGAAAAACTATTCTGAGTTTTAATATACATCTGTCTCCTTATATAATTACACACATATATACATAACAAAATAAAATTAATAAGGGACCTCAACTATCGAACTACTACATATCAGATTCTTCTATGGCAACAGTCTCATAATTCTCCTAAGCAATCTGGAGATAACACGAGAACACAAAACATAGGGGTGAGAATTATGAAATTCTTAGTAGGGCATCCCCAAAATACATAATAAAATCCATGTCATCGCCATTGTCCCAGCCACTTTGGTTTATTTAGAAAAATGTGATCATAGAACAATATATCAAAGATTTATTTTAAAGTTCTAAAATCATCCTTCTGAAGTGGGTTTCTTTTAGCATTCAATCACTTAATATACATATCTTATAATCAATTTATTCAACCAATTTGATTTAGAACATATATTGTTTAAATTGCAATTTAAACATATTAGCCTCAACATAGATAATAATATCATTCACTTAGCACATAATATAGAGGACTACTTAGGATAATTGCTACTTTAACTTGTCTTGGCCCTTGATCTATGGTAGCTTATTCTACTCTTGGGTAATAGACCGCTTTTAAGACTGAACTCATTCCTATACATGATCATTGGATTTACTTTCTCTAATTCTCACATAGATCTATTCCTATTCAGGTTTACTTTCCCTAACTCAATTTAAGGGTAGTCAAGTTTACTTTTCCCAACATAACGGATTTACTTTCTCTAACCCAAGAAAAAATATCATTCTTTCTCTCATGTAGAGGCAATTGTCAAATATATTCACAATTATATGCATAATAGCATCTTCATCAAACTCACATAGTATAAATGAGACCAAGTCATTAATATTTCATCATAATTTTAACTAGTTGACATGCGTCCAGAATTACAGCCTTAAAGAAAATTATGATTAAATTACTAAACAACATCAAAACAGAGCAAAACAATTTTTTTAGAGTTAAATCAATATGCCTATGAGGCCCTATAAAAATTTCAGAGCAAAATAAGGCCTCTTGCTATATTCACAAAATTATATAATTTTGGAGGTTAGAAATCTCCTAATTCCAAATAGCCATTACTATATCAAATGACAGATAAAATTCTATAAACATTGAGGGTTGGACTTCAAGATGTCCACAATATCATGTAAAAATTTCAAGTTAAAATTCGATCATTTGATATAGTAATAAAATTAGACAAACTCGGTACTTGAAAATTGATTGTCCAGGAGAAACCTTAACTAGCTTAGTTTTTAAAATTTTAAAAATAGCAAAAGTGTTCAAATAAACTCAAGAAAAATACTGAAGATGCCTCCATATGTTAGCTTCATCGTATAAAAATTTTAGCTCAAAATTTATTTTGATAAAAGGGATTTTCTAATAACATCAAATCATTGCACCCATATAAACACATCATAATCTATGTATATTCAGCCAATTAAACTAAAAGTTTTATGCTCAATCATTCAAATAATTTTAGAACTAGTTTTTGCAAAGAAAAAGGTTAAAGAAACCCTACTTGGCTCTTGCAAGCTCTTATTCTTGTTCTTGGCTTTCTCAAGAGCTTCTACACCTAATTTTTGATTCAAACCAACCAAACCCTCCTTCAAATCATCAAGGACAATAGCTACCAGTGATGGTAAGTAAGAAGGATTTTTCTATAGAGAGTTGATTTAAGGATTTCAAGAGGTAGGTTAAGTTTTTGCTTAAGACATGGGCTTGTTTGGTGTTGTAGCTTGAAAGACTTCATGAGGCATGATTACTGCCATGGAGAAGCTGGCCAAAATTTGGGGAGAAAAGGATGGAAAATGATGATTTAATGTCATTTTCATAGGATAGGCTGTAATATTTTTCTACCACAAAAATCATTTATTTGTAATGAAAATTATAATTTTATGTAGCTAAGGCAATGGTGTTGCCAATTTCATAGCCACACACTTGTCAAGTAAGGTGGCAAACTTGCACTTGGCTTTCTTCAAGAGCTTTTACACTCAATTTTTTTTATCTAAACCAATCAAATCCTCTTTTAAAATAGCAAGAACAATAGCTACAATTGATGGTATAGAAAGGTGAAGATTCTTTATAGAGAGTTGATTTAGGGATTCCTAAGAGATCATTGCAGTTTGGGCTTTGGTAATGGGTTTTTGGTGTTGTAACCTAGGCTTTCAAGCTATGTTTTGGTGTTTGATGATGAAGAAGATGAAGTTGGCTGCAAAAATGAGACTTGGCCGAAATCTTAAAGGAAAAAGGATGAAAAATGTTGATTTTGTGTCAATTATTACATGTTGTGTTGGAATTTCTTTCCACCACAAAAATTATTTACTTTATAATGAAATTAGAATTTTTATATTGCTATCATTGGTTCTTTGTTAAAGACAATGGTGTGGCATTTCCTAAGCCACATACTTGTCAAGTGAGGTGGCAAACTTGCATTGCAGTTTCATAGTGTAAGAAACTATACTTCAAAATTTTACCGTGTAACATCCCATGCCGCTTTATGGATTGATGTCCCCCACAAACCAACACGGGTCTTTTAGCGTGCTTGTCCTCACTCACACGCTACTGGAAAACTTCCAGGAGGTCACCCATCCCAAAATTACCCAAGTCAAGCACCCTTAATTGTGGAGTTCTTTCGTGATGGGCTCCGAAAAGAAAGATGCATCTTTGTGGCATAGGTAGTACCAATCAATTCATATAAGCCCTCCTTAACTGTATAGTCCCATACCTATCCAGACTCAAGATCCCTCTCATTCGGGTGTGTAATCGGTTCATTCATGTACCCTCCGCTGGAGGCAGGAGCCGCTCCTTGTCGTGCTTTCTCACATCGCGATCACTCCCCTCGTCCCGGGCGTTACATACCGAACAAGTAAAACATGTATTCGGGAAAATAGATATTGCCCAAAATTAAATTTTGGGTCTAAAAATTTCAATTTCTAATTATTTCTAATCTTAATCCTATTTTTTCTAGTCTAAGGCATCTTTTGGTCTTGGTTTTAGGGTTTTGGTCCAGAATTCCACGGGCTCGCATACTCACTATTAACATTTTTTTCACTAAGTCATTCTTATTTTGACTAATTCTATTAGAATTCTAAAATTTTGATTAATAAAGTTCAAATAAAAAATTTTCTGAATAACTTCGGGTATTACATGATTCCTTGGCTTTCTTAGTGGCAAATAGGAGCACATGGAAGTGTAATGTGCATGATTCCGGGCTGAGTTGATGGATGCACAAATACCACACATTTTTCTTTATTTACAACTATTTGCGCTATGCACTTTGACCACACACATTGGGTTATAGGTGACAAGATTGTGGTTATGTCTAATTTAACTTTCGTAATTTATTTATTCAATGATGGTGGGTACAACATTTACTATATACCTTCATCATAGTAGGCAGTTGATGACATCAAGATTTGGTTGCGATATCTGGATGGAAAGGTAGAAAATTTTTTACAATTTGACTTGGATGAATGGTCATTGCAAGAAATTTCAAATAAGTTAAGAGAAATAGGATATAAAGTGTACATGAAGATGTGTGTGATGCCTAAGGTCCACATGTCCCTAGCTAAGCCTAACACAGCCATTAGGAACCTCGAAAACACCAGTTCACTGAAAACTATTTAGTTGCTAAAGTCTATTTTTTAATTAAGAATAGGCTTGCTAGTGAGAAAAGCTCACTGTAGCAAGCAAGCATGTCAATCAACCTCGTTGTAGTGAGAAGTTGGATCAACAAGTTCACTATAGCGAGCTTGGCTCGCTACAATGAGGACCCCCAATCCTGACAGATATCCAAAATGATATAATTTCATTAAAATGTCCTTCATCCTACATAAACCCTTACCCCTACATCTCTAACATAAAAAATGAAACCCTAGCAATTTTTCCTCCTCCTTCTACTTCTTTCTCTCATCCTCTTCCATTCTTACCTCCTCCAAGCTTCAAGGTAAAGATTTGGCTATGGTTTATACTGGAGTTCTCATCCTTTCTTCATTCTCATATGGTTAGGTAATGTTGTTCTTGTTTGTTGTTAAGTTTGGCTACTCTCCCAATGTTTATAGAGTTGTATTAGTATTGTTATAGATTATTCATGGATTTTGTTACTTCCATGGAAGATGTTGGTGCCATTCTTGCTTCCAGAACTCCTTTAATGCTGGCACTTTTCTTTCCACCTTTCCAGGTGAGTGGGTTCAATATCGTGACCTTCATTTTAGTCATTAGAGTTTTTCTTAGCCTTATGCATAGAACTCGATTTTAGAAATTATTTCAAGACAAGTATGAATTATTAAGAAATTTTGTTAAGTTTATGGACTTTATACTTTTCAAGTTATCATGAAAATTGTGTTATAAAACTCATGGGGCCATGTTTATTGCTCAATGGATTTTATGAATAGATGCTGACTATTAATATGAATATTTTGGAATGCCATTTAAGAATTATTTGTTTATGAAATATTGTTTTCCAAGAATCAAAGTTAGAGTCCAAATAGAGCTTAGAGAAATTATTTAGCTTCCATGATTTTAAGATTATACCATAGCTATAGAGAAACAGATAGTGAGTTAACAACTATAGGATCCTTAACCTTTGCACCAAGTTGTCTATCAAAGGACAATCTCACCTAGAGCTCCTGATCTAGATACTTCCTAACTTCCTCCTCAACATATGTTTTACTTCAAATTAGGTGAGCTTCACTTTTCAGTGAAGCATCCATTTGTTTCCAATAGAGTGCTCTAGTGATTTTGCAAGCGGGTCCTGGACAACGGATGATTATAGTATTTGATATTATGATTTAGATTCATCATGTATTTCAACTTATATGATTTCATATTTTATATGGAGCAACTCCATTTATGTTTTACTTGATGATTATGGATTTCAGACTAGAGTTATGAAAAGAAAGATCTATATTGATTATGTTTTGGAAATTTAAAATAATATTTTAAGTTATGCATATAGTACAACTTAGCGACCATGAGGCTTATGTAAGGATGGAATTTACCATATGTCGATCACGTTCCCAAATTGGGTCATGACAAAGTGGTATCAAAGCCATAGGTTCCCCTGGAAGTCACTAGAGTAAGTGCCTACAAGTAGCATGACATTTATGTAAATGGAAGTACGACATTTATGTAAATGGGCGCTTACATTAACGAAGTGTTACTTGAGCCCTTAGGAATGGTCAATTATGTCTAGGTTTAGAGAGAGTCTTGCCACTTTTTCATTCTTAGTATCTTATCCCATGTGTTTATCTTGTTCAGGATTTGTTATGCTATCTTTGAGACATACCCTTTATGCTGTCATCGCAATAATAGTTCTTCTAGCAGAGTACTCGCTCCAACCTTTTGGAAGTGTTGGCTAGACAGGTAGAGGCTAGGATACAGCTAGTACAACATGTGGTTTAGACCCAAGTCTAAGGTCCTAATGACTTGGCTCTAAAGCGCTTAAGAAGGATGGATTTGCCCACTTTTCAGGGTACTTTTTGATGGATGATCCATAGGAGTTCCTCCATAAGATGGAGAAGATCATATGGGTAATTCATTGTCAAAAGGGCGGAGAGTTACTGATTTCCTGAGAGGCTATACTAGCTATGGTATGAGAAATTCTTCTAGAGGCATGGAGATTCAGATCCACCCACTTGGGGGTAGTTCAGAGTTGCATTTATAAGGAGGTTCTTTTCAAAGACAGACATGCTAAAATGGTGGAAGAGATCTTGAGGCTCTGATTGACTTCAGGCATATTAGTAGCGGAGTGATAAGTGTTAACTTATTTGGAACGGGCATCTTTAACCATGCTATAGTTTGAGACAAAGAAGGTGATGTGGTTTGTTCAGGGATTGTTTATGGACATGTTTCTTAGCTTACAACTATACATTGGGGCTATGGACTATGATCAGGTCCTGGATGAAACTGTGGGACGTGAGTGTGGTCTAGCAGAGAAGAGAGTGTCATTTGAAACTAGTAAGAGGGCTAAAACACACGCTTCTTTTTCATAAGGAGTTGGATCAAGTAAAAGGCATGGCTAGTAGGGCCAATAGCGAGCTGAGTCGGGTAGGGCCGCCTTCTCAAAGCCTATGCTGACTAGGCCTCCTGTATCTCAAAGTCAAAGTAGGGGAGGTAGCTAGTATTGTGGTTAAGGATCAGTTTAGAGTTACCTCGTATGTAGAGATGAACGGTCAGGGGCAACATTTGACGGACATGAAGTTTGAGGCAAAAATTTTCGCAACCCGGCTTAACGGCTTAGGTGGGTTGGCTTAAGCAAGACTATGTCATAATTATTGGTAAAAAATAAGAAATATATGACCAAAAAAGAGTATACTTACCAATACAATATCATAGTTGATATTATTCACTCAGTTAAAACTTAAAAATAAAAAGTGTCATAACTCACAAATAGCACTATTAACAATAACATTTTCAGTTAGTGTATAATTATGAACCTTGAAAAATTGGGTATACCATCAAACTAATTGGTTCAACCAACCCGCTAAATGGGCTGGCTTATTTCAATAGGGGCAAAGGCTGTTAGGGGCCAAATGACATCTACCGTAGGACTTATAGAGGCAACACGACAGTACATGATGGGCACCTTTGCATGTTATGGCTAGTAAAGGTCATAGCTCAGAGTGTCAAGGATCTTCCAGCCAAGGGTTAATAAATCCCATCACGTTGGTAGTCCTTTCTTAGCCACGTGGTATGGTTACTCCACAAGGCAAATGACCAGGAATTAGAAGTTTCCGTGGTAAAGGCCCAAGTAGTAAAGGTTAGGGTGGCAAGAGTATTTTCTTTGACACGTTGCGTCCAATGTTTGGCATATAACTAGAGTTTGCTCATTTAGTGCTTTTGCATTGATACATCTCGGTCTACACATTCCTATGTATCCATGTTCTTTACTACACGGTTTGAGACCCCTTTCTAGTCTCGAGGAGTAGTTTTTAGTAGGATAACATTGTAAAAGCCCTTTCTTGTCTAGTTGGTTTATAGATTGTGCAAGGTTGGAGACATTGAGACTTTAGGGACTTGCATGTGTTAGACATTTCAGACTTTGATGTTATCATGGGCATGGACTGCTTAGCTTCATGTCATGCGATAGTGGACTGTCATAGCAAGAAAGTTAGGTTTAATGTTCTTGGAGGCGAGCTACAAGAGTTTCAGGGTATAAGTTGTTCAGTTTCAACCAGTTTAATCTGAGCCATGAGTGCTTTATGGCTTATGGATAAAGGGAGTCAGGCTTCTAACTTCGATTAGAGATATGGATGCAAAGTATCGAGTTTGGTTTTGGTCATGTGATTTGTAGTTTCCATATGTATTTCAGAGGACTTGTTGAGGATGCTATCAAAGAGGAAAGTCGAGTTTAGGATAGAGCTTGAGTTGGGAGTGAGACCCATCTCTATACCCTCATATCAGATGACTCTAGTAGAATTTGAAAGAGTTGAAGGAATAATTGCAAGAGTTGCTTGACAAGTGGTTTATCTAGCCGAGTACCTTACATTTGGGTGCTCTAGTTTTGTTTGTGAAGAAGAAAGATGGATCAATGAGGATTTGGATAGACTACAGGTAGTTGAACAAAGTGATAGTTATGAATCAGGACCCCTTGCCACGCATTTATGACCTATTTGATCAGCTCCAAGGGGCAAAGTGTTTCTCCAAGATTGACCTTTGGGCCGGCTATCATCAGTTGAAGATCATGGGTGAGGATGTATCCAAAACAACCTTTAGGAATCGCAATGGGCATTATGAGTTCCTTGTGATATCCTGGGTTACCAATGCCCCCAGCCTTAATGGATATGATGAACAAAGTCCTTAAACAGTTCCTAGTGTAAGCTCTATAAGAGATTCATTAGAGCAGACAATTCTTGATGAATTTCCATGTCCTCAATTGAAATTATATATGAATAAAGACTTCTATAATTGTCATATTTAAACAAGTTAATAGTCTCTGATTGTCATAAAATGTAAAAGTACTTTTACAATTATACCCAAACATAAAATAAAGTCATACTTCTACTTCTGCCATTACTTTTGATTCTACTTCTATTTCTCAAAAGTTTAATGAAATGGACCCTGTATTTGTATAATGTGAAGTAAAATGGTCTATGGTCTATTACTAGATATTGTAATAAAGCTATAGCATTTTTATACTTTAATTTATATTTTAGGTTTTGATGATGTAAGGGCGTATTGTGAACGTGGAAGTGACATAAAGCCACTTTTCATGGTATTTGAAGTAAAAAACATGCAGCTGATTTTTAGGAGCCCTTAAATGAAAATATGGGCATGAATGGTTGAGTGGTTGATGTTGGTTAAAAAAAAAAAAACTTCCATGTCCGAAGGTGTAGTAATGTTAAGAGGGGAAGACTTACCTATAAATAGAGCTCTTCCCCATCGTTACATATCCTAATTTCAATGTGTGTATTCTATTCTCAAAGTGAGCATAATATATAGTGTCTGAAACTTTCTCTTAGTATAAGAAATAGTTTTTTATTCTCTCATTATATTTAGAGAGAAGTTGTACTTTTATCTTCTATATAGTAAAAATTTTTCTCAATCTTGCTCGTGGTTTTTCTCTTATCATTAGGGGATTTTCTACATAAAATATTTTATGTCAGTTTCAATTTTCACTCTATTTTAATTGTATTATTCTATTTTGTTAACTCTAATACCTAACAGTGATATTAGAGCTAGGTTATAGTTCATGCTATAAGTTATTATTCACGATCATTGTTTATATGTGTAGTTGTATACTTTTGTAGTGTTGTTAACATGCATTGGATTTATTCCATATACGGTATAAATATATGGTACTATTCACATATATGGTACTATTCATTATGAAAATATGAGGACCAAGTTTAGTAGAGAAATGAATCCTGATAAATGCCATGGCAGCAAAATTTCATTGAGAAGTTCAATGGGAATAATTTTTTTATGGCAACTAAAGATAAAGGTAATTTTGAGGAAGGGCAATTGCTTCCTGACAATTGAAGGCAGACCTACCAAAATAATTGATGACAAGTGGAAGGAGATGAATGACAGTGTTGTTGCAAATTTGCATCTATTAATGGCAGATTCAGCATTGTCAAGTGTTGTAGAAGACAACAAAAGAGATATGGGATGCTCTTCTGTCAAATTGTACGAGGTCAAGTTGTAACACCCTAAAAATTATTAAAAATTAATTTGAGCTTTATTAGTCATAATTTCAAAAATTTGACAGTTTTAGCAACGATGAGAATGTCCCAACGGACATGTTAAAATAAAAATTTTTGGGTCGGGCTTGAATAGTAACCCTATGGGCCCCATGGGCCTATCGATAGCCAAAACCTCATATCTGGGACTAGGAAATGCCAAGATGAGAAAGAGAGGATTAAGGTTAGAAATTGTTAGAAATGAGGATTTTATACCTATAATTAATTTTCAAGCAATGTTTTATTACCCGGGTACGGGGTTTTACCCGTTTAGTAAAATTTCAGTATGCGATTTTTAACATGAAAGATAATCAAATCTTTACAATAGGATAAAGTTATCTTTATTAGCCAAGTGTAATTTAAGATTTAATCTTGATTTACAAGATTAAATCCTAGCCATTCCTTTCTTTTTATTATTAGAAAGAAGTATACTTTGACTACATCATTAATACATTTAACTTAGGATATATTAAAAAGCCACCAAGCTTGTAGATGAAGCTTGCATTCTTAGGACAACATTCCTAGCCTAGACTTGATAAAACCACAAACTACTTTCACAAAATTTGTTCTACTTATCAATATCTACAAAGCTAACCGATTAAAATTTGAATCCTTTACTGTTTAAGGGAGGATTAGGTGTTGTTTGGAAGGTTTGAAGTGAGAAAAATAATTCTTGGAGCATCCTTTGGAGCCAAGATCTCTAAAGCTCCAAAGAGTAAGGCTTTTGAACCTATTTTGCTCCAAATTCATTTTTCTATTTTAACCACTGATTTAATTTGATATTTTAGTTGTATTGGTTGATAGCCATCAAACATTAAACTAACCCTCTAAGAATGTACATATTATGTTATTCTTGAAATTTACACAAGAAATAGCCTTAGGGGCATTTTGATCATTTTGTACAAATAGGAAAAATCAATGCGTTGGGCAGAACACCAGATCTTAAATTTCTAATTGTTTTTTATTAATCCCAATTAATTAATAAGCAACAACTAACATTTTAAACTTATTGCACATGGGTTCCACATTATACAATTGTCATT
Source organism: Dalbergia oliveri (assembly GCA_030441495.1). NCBI lineage: Eukaryota > Viridiplantae > Streptophyta > Magnoliopsida > Fabales > Fabaceae > Dalbergia > Dalbergia oliveri. The sequence continues at coordinate 17,469,647 of JAMLFY010000015.1, forward strand.
CAATCATTTGATACATGTAAGATCTATAGTTTGCACATAGTTTTACATTTGCATGTGGGAACTCCCCAAAAACATGTGCTCTCCTTGGTGAGTTTCTAACAAAAATTGGGTTTCCATCAATTGCATGGAATACAAAAAGTTTTACCTGGGTCAAAAAATACAAATAAACTCTTTTTTTTTTAACAATCTCAAGTCAGTAGTACTTAATGAACATGTGTATGTGCAAAGCTAATTCTTTTTTTTTTTTTATCATGGAAGGTGGTAATTTCAGTTTATTGAGTGTGGAATCGAAGTTTTGTATGTGACTTTCTAAATTACTGCAAGCTTGCAACTGCTCACTAGAGTTGGCCACTCTTAACTATAGGAGCTATACGCTCTACCTTTTGCAAGAAATGGTTTAAATTTGTGCGCCAATATTTATAAATAAATAACAATTCTTTTCAATTAAAATATTCACTTCTTAATATTAATTACACATGCTTAACCATTTCTCATTATTTTCAAAACAGTGTGATTTCAAAAATCATAAGCCCCACTACCCCCACATGTCTTCATTTATTGTAGCTTCATTTGAGAATTGTCACTATTAGAAATTCTCCAGATATGACGGCTACTGGACAGGTGTGATGATATCTTTGATGGGTTGTCGCATTTTACAGAAATTATTGAGTTGATTATTAATTTCCATGACAGACTGTCGATAAATCCGTTGGTAACTGGTAGTGCCAGGATGCGCCACCTGATGCACATAGTTTCCGATTGGTGTCCTGATGATTATTTTATTTTATTGTTTTATTTTATTTTTATTAAAAGTTCCTGTAGATATACCGATGGGTATTTTATTTTATTTATTTTTTTGTAATTAAATTACCAACGAGTGTATCAACGGGTATTTTATTTTATTTTTATTAAATTTACTAATGAGTTTACCGATGGATTATTGAAAATTTCATACATTAGGCCAACTCTTGGGGTTCCACATACCTGTCGGTAATAAGTGAGGTGCGAAATGCACCATTTCATTAATTGGTTCCTGATAATGGGCATTTATGTCACTTATCTTGCTATCAAACCTTAGCTTTTTGCATGAGTTTTACCGAGTTATTGATATGATTAATTAGGATTTTGATTTATTCCTCATTTTGTGATTTTAATAGAATTATTGGCTTTTGGCAAATTTTGGAATAATTTATAATTACACCATGTTGCATTTAACTTATCTATTTAAGTATGGTTTTGAGCATAGAAACTTTGGATCAAGTGCAAGAACAAGGTTGGAAACTAATTGGGAAGGAGCTAGGAGCAAAAAGGAAAAAAAAGCATGGAAGCTCACATTCGAGTGAGTGCTGCAATGTCATCACTTAGCGCGCTCGTAGAGTGACAACTATTAATTTTTTGGAAAGTGAGGCTAAGTGCTCATTTAGCGCTACAATGCTCGTGCAATAGCAACCTAATAGCTCATTAATATGTTTTTGGGCCCTAGTTTGGGCTATTTTAGAGAGCGTATTTAAGAGATTGTTACAGACTTTTACCTTAGTTTTTACTCACTTTTAGACTGCCACTTTTAATTGCTATTACTATCTCACATCTTCTCTCTACATCTTCTTCTTCTCTATTCTTCTCTCTCTTAGGGATTTCATTAGTGAAGGTATTTTGTTTTGGAGATTGTGGCAAGGATTATTGCTATGATTTTTAGGTTCTCTTTTATCTTCATTGTTATAATCCTCTAGAGATGGATGAGTAAATTTTCTTACTAGTGTAAGGGTTTCTGGATGGATTGGGATGATGTTTGAGACTTCTTTTTGATATTAAATGCATTGGTTTTTTTATTCTACAGTTTATATTCCTATAATTATTGTGGTGATTGCTATAATCTTTATTGGGATAACTAAATTGGCGATCGTCATTTAGGGAAACCCTTTGGGCATAAATTGATAGATCTATTGGTTTATGTTTAGGAGCACATTAAAATTAACTTTCTGATTGGCGGTTAGGCTAAAACAATTGGTTCATTAAATCAATGTGATTTCTAAATAAATTGAGATCTCATTTATTAGTTATTTACATTGGTCAAATTTTAGAGGTCAATCGATCAATAGTAAAATTGCCAGTAATTAATTACTAATAGCCACTAATGGATTCAATATTTGGTCAACGATAATTAATTTCTAATCCTAGGAATACCTTGTACTAGTGCCTTCTTCTCTATTGCTATTATCTTTTAAATTTTAATTGCTTTAATTTAATTTTTCAAAACCCCCAAATATTTCAAACTAAGTGATAAAGTCTCCTTGAGAGACGACCTAGGTTGTGCCCTTTACTACATTTTTTGTGCAACTTAGCATTAAAATAATTTTTAATTTGAGGAGGTAGGCGACAACCTCCGTTGAAAACTTAGTTGTTTATTTTTTCTATTTTTATTTCATTCCAATTTTTATTTCATTTTTGTTTATTTATTTACTATTTTTATTCTCTGTTTATTTCATTATGCAAAAAAAAAAGAAGAAAAAAAATAAAATTTTCTATTCCCTTGTATGAAGCGTTCTCTTGCTGGAAATTTGATGCCTCTTGATTCTAATCCTCTATTTAATGTTTCAGGTGATACATCAAACATGGGAGATAGGAATAGGACACTTAGGGAGCTCACTCCTCCTTTACCTAACAGCCTTTGGCCATTACATATCCCAGGCTTGACAATGATTTTGAGCTTAAAGGATATATGGTTCATGCTTTTCCCAAGTTTCATGGGCTGTCTGGAGAGGACCCCACTAGCATTTAAAGAAGCTGGATATCGTGTGTTATGCCATGAGACCTAATAGGGTGGAGATGGATGATGTTAAACTAAGAGCATTCCCTTTCTTCTTAGAAGGTGCGGAGAAAGTTGGTTTTTCAATCTTCCTAATGGGGTTGTAAATAATTGGACGGGATGAAGAGGCTTTTCCTGGAGAGATATTTTCCCACCTCAAGAGTGGCTTCTATAAAAGAGATATATGAAATCCGCTAAACTAATGAGACCTTACATGAATATTGGGAGCGCTTCAAACTCCTTTGTGCAAGTTGCCCCATCATAGAATTTGGAGCAAGTCCTTCTTCAAGTACTTTTATAAAGGGTTAGTACGCTGAGAGATGTATGATAGATGCTAGTGAAGGGCACTTACTGATAAGACTCTAGCATAGGCCTATGCTATGATAGAAAATATGGCTGCTAATTTTCAACAATTTGGTTCTAGGATAGCAGCCAATCCTAAAGGTCTTCACCAAGTTAGCTAACCAGAAATCCTTTGTTGACCTAAACATTAAGTAACTTTCTAGCCTTATGTAGAGGTTGATGGCGAGCCGCAGCAACTCCAGTGGTTCCTAAGGTTTGTGGCATATGTACTTCAAATGACCATCATACCTGATATATGCCTAGCATTGCAAGATGACTCAACTACTAGGGTAACAACAACTAACCCCTCCAGAGTCCACTTCAGAATCGGGAGGCCAATTCCATTCAAGAACACTATAACTCTAGCTGGAAGAATCACCCAATTTGAAGTGGGGAAATAATTCACAATAGGGCCAACCGTCATAGCAAAAGTATCTCGCACCACATCAGAGGTAGCTAGCCTTTCCTGCACCTCCATCCTTAGATCCCATTATGACTAAAATGATGAAGATGATGAATAAGGAAATGAATGAAATAAGAAAGAAAATGCACAGAGAGAAGAGGTAACTCAAATACAACAAAATCAGAGTCAACAACGTCACTAGCTGCCCAATTACCATCTCAGGCCAAGGGGAAATGTCTGTGCAATCACCCTAAGGTCTGGGACGAAAATTCTAAAGGTAGCCAAGCCTAGAAGAAGATTAAAAGAGAAAACTAGACTTGGAGATGTTTTCAGAGCGCGCAACACTCAAATAGCGTTGTAGCACTCAATTGAGTATGAAAATGAAAGATCGGCACAAGAAAACTCCTAAGGTGAGTGCCGGAGTGCTCAACAAAGGCCTACAAAGATCCAGTTTTCACTCCCCACTGCTATTCCCATAGAGGATGCAACCCAGGAAGGCTACTACTAGATTTAGATCCAGACACACTGAAAACCTTCCAGAAAGTACAAGTAAACATACCTCTATTAGATGCAATTAAACAAATTCCCAAGTATGCAAAATTCTTGAAAGATTTATGCACCAATAGGAGGGAGATCAAGGGCGGGGGGAGAGAAGGTGACCATGGGGTAAATGCCTACTCCATTATCAAGTTGGGCAATTTACCACCCAAGTACAAGGATCCAACACATTCACTGTCCCTTGCACTATTAGGAACCTACACATCACAAAGGCCCTAGCTAACCTTGGAGCTGGCATTAATGTTATGTCTAAATCTTTCTACTAGTCCTTGCATTTTGGAGAGCTCAAGCCAAGGAGTTGCAATTCAGCTGGCTAATTGCAGGCATCACGGAGACTAGAGGGAGTATTAGAAGATATTCTGGTATAGGTAAATGATTTAATATTCCTCTGATTTCTATGTGCTTGAAATGGAAAATGACACTAATGCTAGCCAACATACATTGATCTTGGGTAGACCATTTTCAAAAACTACTAAAACCCTTATTGATGTTTATGTTGGCACATTATCCATGGAGTGTGGGGACATGAAAGTCCAATTTAACTTATTTGATGCTATGAAACATCCCATGAGGAACACTCCGTGTTTGGCATTGATGTCATTAATTCTTTAGTTGATAATGTTTGTGGTAATTTACTTTGTAAGGATCCAGATCCCCCTTTCTCTATTTTTTCTTCTTCTATGGCATATGATGCACTTGTTGTTTTAAAATATCCCAAGTTTTCAAAAAGGTACACCACCCAGGCGGCGGTCATCAGTTTGCAGGTACTCCAAGACCAGACCATGTTGGGAAGGATGCCTTGTGGCAGAGAATTTTGCTATATGAGCCCTGTAACATCTTCCAAGTACAACATCAGTCTTAAGCCATGACATCGGACTAGAGAGTTGTTACTTATAGATTAGTGGACCTTTCTTAAATATCTATAGCAAGATTGATCGATCGGGTAGTAACTAAATCATGGTTCTATTAAAATATATAACAAAGAAATAAAACATTTATTTAATACAAAGTCAAGTACAAAAGAAAGTTCTTCTATTAGCTCTAATGCACATATGTTCTCTATTATATTTACAAAAAGATACACATCGCTAAGTACAATAGTTGCAACTCAGCCACTAAAATACTTCAATTCCAATATCTTTCGTGTAGTAGCCTTCCTCCTCTGGATCAACCTGGAGACGACACGAGAACAAAAACATATAGGGTGAGAACTGTACAATTCTCAATAGGGCATCCCAAAATACATAATAAAGAAAATTCCATGTCATCACCATCGTCCAATCACTTGGTTTATTAACAAAATGTGTTATGCAACATTGATCAAAGTTTCATTTTAAAGTTCAAAACCATTCTTCGAAGTGGATCTATTTTATAATTCAATCACTTAATGCACATATATCTGAATGTTCCAATATTTAGTAAATCATCCTAGGTAGACAATTCAGAATAACATAAGTATGCATATAATACATGCAGTGAAATTATCTCAAAGTGACCTGGTTTCCCTAATGGCCATAGAAATCAAATCATTGCTTTTTTCTCTTTTCATTGACATAAGAAAAACTTAGTTTATACTCTTAGTTTATACCATGTAACACCCTAATAATTAACCTAATACACCTAGGTTGTATCTGATTAATTACTAGGCTTTACTCTTTGCTTCAGTTCTTTAATCATACTTTGAAATTACTTAGTGAAATTATGAGCCATTTTTTTTTAAAAACATGATTGAAAACGTGAGCCGCGCATAACGTGAACGACGGAATATAAAAAGACATATCAGAAATTAAATACATCATATCACATTAGCTCCATCATATAACATCCATAATTACATAACACATAAATATTTTGCCTACCAACAAAGTTAGGCTAGGTGTAGGCAATCAAACAAAACATAAATAGTATATGGATGGAAGGACATCCATTAATGGCACCTAGTAATAACACTCCAAGGATAGGGATAAATATCTGAAATATACGAGTGAAACTAGTAGGATCAAGTTCAGCTACCAGGTGAAAGCCTCAATGTGATTCACGAACGCTTCCTTCTATTTAAAGACGAGATGGAAAGAAAAATAGAGGGAGTGAGAAACTTATAAAAAGAATCTCAATAGGGTACTCGCCTCATGATGCATTGTGTCATCATCATCGTCCCCAGGAACCTCGAGTTTCATTATGAAATAGTGAGCATGCTAAGATTGATTTATTAAGTTCAAAAATATACTTTATCGAGGTTCGTCGGTTTTAATCATGCGTCTTATAATGCATCATAAACTTAGCATGTCATGTTTATAATGAACTTTTCCTTTCACGTATAATAACATAGTTATGCATAAGACCACATCATATTCCTCATCATCATATCATGGTCTCATCATAATATAGGCCATAAGGCCGAAATGTTTTTAAAAGAAAAGGGAAAACAAACCGAAATTGAAAGCTAGAAGAAAGTCCATGAAATCATCATTTTTGAGCTAGAATCATAACTTGTCATAGCATAAAATGAACTTAGAAACAACTCCCTACCTAATCTGATTTGAAGGAAAGGAAGAGAACTTGGTTTCTTTGAGTGAAATGGAAGAAAATCTCTTTGAAAAACTGAAAGAATTTGACCAAGGAGGAGGAAGAAAGAAAGCTTTTGGTGCTCCTAAGAACTAGAATTGTGTAAGTTATGATCAAAGGCTTCTAACACCTCTTCAAGCATGCCTATTTATAGAGATTTTGAAGCTCATAAATGGACAAATGAAGGAGGAAGGCTGATGGATTTTCATGGGGAACAAAGGGAGGAAAACATGGATTCAAGAAAAGTTGTATGAATTTAGGGAATTATGTCTCATGGTGACATTTTGGCATTTTGTTTTAGTGTATCTTTGGGCAATTATTCTGATGCATAATGGCATCAATAATTTCATCCATTATAGCCCAAGGAGAAATTTGTGTGTTCCATGCATTATTTAGGTGTAGGTAAGGTATCTTTGCAAATTAGAGAATTTGCAATTAAGGGCTTAGGTGAATTAGTAAGCAATTTGGGTGTTTTAAAGCAATTTTAGGTTCTAATCAATTTAAATAAATAATTTTGACTCTAGATTAATAATTAGAATTTAATAAGCTTTAATTTGAGCCTAATATTGCTTAGGTTTCTTAGACGAATCAAAAATCTCAAAATTTGTAAACTACAAAGAGGGCAAAACGGTCATTTTACTTAAAAATTGCCGAGACCACCCGAGCTTAACCAATGGTTAATCATAGCTTAAAAACACCTTTTAAAACATTTTAGTGAGGTTCGGTTCATCGACACGCAATCGGTTAAAACGGCGGGGGCGTTTTGGTCATTTCGCGCGAAGCTCAAAATTATGATTCTTCTCCTCTATTAACACACATAACACAAACAATCCCTTATTATTATCAAAACATCCCCTTGAGGACGGGTGGGGCCCACGATCCTCATTTTCAGTAAAATAACCTCGGGGCATTTTGGTCATTTTACACGTAAGAAATTGGGTTTGCAATACTTGCACGAATTGCTCCTAACTTCTCTTCTAACGTTATATTCCTTTATTAAGGATTGTTTGGTCTCAAATTTTATATAATATTTACCTACGGTAATTCGGTAATTCCTAATGACGGTAAAAATTGGGGTGTTACATACCACATGATATTTATAGTGGATCACACAAGGGAAATAGACTACTTATTAGGACGCTCATCCTTATCGTGATCATCTTCATTCTTTTCCTTTTCCAAATCTCATAAGTCTATTTTAACCAATACGTCTCCTGACTCATAATATCTCTAGGGAAGTTAGTCTTTTTTCCTTCCCTTTCTCTAACATAAGTCTTGTTTATATTTTGTCCAATGTGAGAACATGCACAATTGAATTTTACACATTCTTTTCTCACATAATTGCATTATGCACTTTTCTTTCTCATATGCATGCACAAGCCACATGTAGGCATTCATTCACAATGTAATTCTCATTCATTCCTCATAAATCACTCTTAAAGTAAATTACATGCATTTATACTCATCATACTTGAATCAAAAGTCATTAGATTAACAATTCAAGGTTTGGGTTCATTTAGGCAATTGGACAGATTTCACACCATTTTAGCACAAAATTATTTGCACATCAAACAAATCAATTCAGAAGCTATAAAAATTATTTAAGACACTTCAATGTGTCTACAAGGTCTTGTAAAAATTTCAAAGAAAAAATCAATCATTGTGGTAACAAAATTCATAGCTTCTATTCCAACAATTCAGCCAACATAAGTATCATTTCAGTTCATGATTTTTTTCAACCAATAGAAGTCTTAAAAATGGCCCAAGAAATATCACAGAGTTGCCTTAGGATGTTAGCTTCAATATATAATTTTTCTAGCTCATAAAAATGCCTACAATTACACAGAAAATTCATGACTGACCCCTTGGAGGAGAAATCCAAAAATCCAGCAACATAGTCCAAAATTCCTTTTGACAAAAATGATTTCTAACATCATCCAAATACTCCACCAAAATTAATACATCAATATCCATATATTATCAACTAATACAACTAAAAATATCAAATTAAATTAGTGGTTAAGATAGGAAAATGAATTTGAAGTAAAAGAGGTTCAAAATCCCTACTCTTTGGAGCTTTAGAGATCTTGGCTCCAGAAGATGCTTCAAGAATGATTTTTCTCACTTCAAACCTTCCAAACAACACTTAATCCCTCCCTAAACAGTAAAGGATGATCTTCAAGGTGGAAAAGGGTGATGGATTCAAATTCTAATCGGTTAGATTGGTAGAAATTGATGAGTAGAACAAGTTTTGTGAAGGGAGTTTGTGGTTTTATCAAATCTAGGTTAGGAAAATGGAGGTTTGAATTCAAGTTTTCTTTGCCTTGGCCGAGAATGCTAAGCTTCAACGATAAGTTTGGTGGTTTTAACTTATCTTGTTATAAATGTATACATTATGTAATATTAATGTATAATTCTTTAAAGAAAAGAAAAATAAATGGATGGCTAGGATTTAATCTTGTAAAGCAAGATTAAATCTTATCCTTACAATTGGCATATAAAGGATAGACATTATCCTTCTATAAGATTAAACTATCTTTCGGTGTTTGAAATTGCACACGAAATTTTACCGAATGGATAAAACATCGTACATGGGTAATCGAACATTACTTGAAATTATTTTCTAGGTATAAAATCCTCATTTCTAACTATGTCTAACCTTCACCCTCTCTTTTCTTAGTTCCAGGCATCTCTTGGTCCCTGACTTGGGTTTGGTTATCCCATGGTAGTGGGGCCCCAATATTACTATTCATGCCTGGCTTTAATACGTCCATTGGTCATCCTCATTGTTGCTAAAACTTAAGAGTTTTGAAATTATGACTAATAAAGCTTAAATTAATTTTTAAATAATTTTTACGGTGTTATAAGCTCTGGGCAACACTGATGACTGGAAAGTCAAGATCTAGATGGAAAAGACCATTCTTGGTCACTTGTGTACACCCTAGGAGTGCAATTGAGTTGGAGAATCCTAGGACCAAGATTTGTGTGACATTGATGCGCACGGCTGATGCACCTTTATGAAGTCCCCAAGGATTTGGGGCTCAGATGACCTACCTATAGGTTGAAGCTGCACACCCTCCATGAGAGTCCGACGTTCAACTTAGGGATGTTAAAGCAAAGTGCTGGGTGGGAGATAATCCACCGTGAGGTTTTTCTTTACCTTTCTCTTTTATTTTTCTACATTTTATTTTTTGTCATTTTTAGTTTTAATTCTTGTATCATGTTTATTTTTGTTTGTATTTTACATCATCCCTTTGGCATCTTAGAGGTCATATGTATAGGCTCACACTATATGCGCTTTAATGACTTGCTTGGCATTGACTTTATTTATATTGCATGCTTGGTAGATTCATTGTGTTATTTGGATTGAGTACATGTACTTTTACTTGTGAGATTTTGAGCCTCTTTAATTGGACTATCATGTGTCATCCTTGTTTGTTCATGTATGTCATCCTTGCTGATCTCCATGGTTTTGAATTATAGGTAACTATGCTATTCCTATTTGATACTCATTTATACTATATTGTTATGGATTTTATGTTGGAAAACTGATCTCCTGCAAAATATGAAAAATAGAAAAAAATAAAGCTTTGCTAGGCCTTGAGGCGTGATGTATTGTCCTTAAGGATTATTTTGTCATGGAGAAATCTCCCAGGATATAAAGACTTTCTAGTATTAACTAGAAACTCAAGAACTACAATGGAAATATATTTTGATGTATAACCCAAGCAATAAATAGAATAGTCTGGAATAGAAAAAACTCAAGATTTCTCCTTATCCCTTTTGTTATCGTAAAATGTGTTGTCTATATATGTAAAAACCAAAACTATTAATATGAAGATCAAAGAGTCCAAGTCCAGGTATTGTAATGGTAGAATACAAAAATAATGTGTTTATTCTTCAACGTTCATATATGACTCATGACAATAAATGTTTTAATGTATGCAAGTAAATGTATTTGATTAAAAGGAAATCACGAAGAATCAACACATGATTTATAAGAGAAATATTGCCGGTGATTCATTGCAATTAAATCTACCATGATTTTGAAATGACAATGATATTCAATCAAAATAGTATCAATTTTATTGAATGACATGATTTTATTTAAAAGTTGTAACATTTGAAGATCAAACCAAATAAAAGCTTTAGATGCTAAATGTAACGCCCAATTTTTATGGAATCTTTACTGTCATTAGAAATTACCAAATTACCGTAGGTAAATATTATATAAAATTTGAGATCAAACAATTCTCAATAAAGGAATATAACGTTAGAAGAGAAGTTAGGAGCAATTCGTACAAGCATTGCAAACCCGATTTTCTGTATGTGTAAAATGACCAAAATGCCCTGAGGTTATTTTACTAGAAAATGAGGATCGTGGGCCCCACCCGTCCTCAAGGGGATGTTTTGAGGTAATAAAGGATTGTTTGTGCTATGTGTGTTAATAGAAAAGAATCTCAATTTTGAGTTTGACGCGCGAAATGACCAAAACGCCCCTGCGGCGTTTAACTCTGATTGCGTGCCGCTAGTCCGAACCTCACTAAAATATTTTAAAAGGTGTTTTTAAGTTATGAATGACCCTTGGTTAAGTCCAGATGGTCCCAAGTTTTGGGTTAAATTATTTTGCCCCTTTTGTGAGTTTTGCAAATTTTGAGATTTTCGATTTGTCTAACGAAACCTAAACAATATTAGGCTCAAATTAAAGCTTATTAAATTCTAATTACTAATCTAGAGTCAAAATTATTTATTTAGATTGATTAGAACCTAAAATTGCTTAAAACACCCAAATTGCTTAGTAATTCACTTAAACCCTTAACCGTAAATTCTCTAAATTGCATGAATACCTTGCCTACACCTAAATAATACATGGAACACACAAAATCCTCTTCCACAAGGCTGTAATGGACGAAATTATTGAGTAATAAGTCAGAAAATTATTACACAAAAATCCAAAGAATGAAAACAAAGAATCATGAAAACATGGAAACATGATTCCATGTTTTAAGCCACCAAACAAAATGATTTTTCTTCCTTATTTTTTTTCTCTAATTTTTGGTCAGATTTCCTTCCTTCCTTTGTCCATTTATGAGCTGCAAAATCTCTATAAATAGGCATGCTTGAAGATAGTTTAGATGCTTAGTTCATAACTTACACAAATTCTAGTCTTAGGAGCACCAAAAGCTTTCTTTCTTTCTTTCTCTTGGCCGAATTCTCCCTTCAGCTTTTCAAGGATATTTTGCTTCATTTCACTCAAGGAAACCAAGTTCTCTTCCTTTCTTTCAAATCAAATTAGGTAGGGAGGTGTTTCTAAGTTCATTTTATGCTAAGACAAGTTATGTTTTTAGCTCAAAAATGATGTTTTCATGAGCTTTCTTTTAAGTTTTCATTTTCAGTTTCTTCTTCCTTTCTTTTTAAAGTATTTCGGCCATATGGCCTAGCTTATGATGAGACCATGGTTTGATGATGAGATTCTTGAGTGTTGGTTGCAAAGCTTTCACAAGTTAGATCTCTAAAACTTGAAGGTTTCACTAGTTTCCAAAGCTTCTAAAATTTCAGTTTTTCTTTCCTTATTTTCCTTTCATGATTTCGGCCAAATGGCCTAGGAAGGAATGAAATGATGGCTTGATGATGAGGACCTTGAATATGGGTTGTAAATCCATCACAAGTTAGGCCTCTAAAGCTTGAACATTCCATTTAATGCAAAACTTTAAAGAATAATGTTTTTATCTTGAGGTTTGAATATGAAATATGTATTTTTTACTTTGTCTTGCTAAGATACATATATTGGGTTGAAATCATAATTTTCTTAAAGTCTTGAAGGAGCTCTAGTAAAGAGATCAAGTGAACTTGCATCCATGTTTAAGTTTATGTCTTGCAGCCATATTTATTTTATGTCATAACTAAATTCTCAAGAATAAATAAATGAACTTGCATATCTCATGTTTAAATTTCAAGCTTGCATTTCATGTTTAAATTTTGCATTTCATGTTTAAATTTCAAGTTGTCACTTAATCTCTAAAGATAATAAAGAAGTTGCATCTCATGTTTATTTTATGCTCTCACTTTATTTTATAATGGCTAAAAGAATCAATGCATGACATGTTTATTTTATGTCATCACCTAAAAATCCTAGAGCTCAAAGACTTGCCTATGAATCATAAGCGAAGAAATGAGATAATTGGAGTTAAAGAATTTATTCTTTAAGAAGTCTTGAGAATTGGAGCTTAAAAAAAAATGTAATTCTCTTCTCCTTCACGGTCCTATGCGGACTACCGCCGCTCCTTGCTTAAGATTCTCTTCTCCTCTACTTGTCCCTGCTAATTACCGCCTCAAGTTTCTTGCATCATGTTTATATTACAAGTTCTTGCATCATGTTTAATTTTCAAGTCATCACCTTAAATCTTAAAGATAAAGAAATGGAATTGCATATCATGTTTATAATTCCAAGCTATCACCTTATAAAGATAAGATTAAAATAAGGTTGCATAGCATGTTAATAATTCTAAGATGTCACCTAAATCTCTAAAGCTCAAGACTTGCTCCTTTTATCTTAAGTGAAAGATTTAACTATGAACATTCTTTCAAGTTATAAATCGGTCCCATGGTTAAGTTAGGCCTAAAGTCCTATGACTTCTTTCAAGTTTAACAAAAAGAATTAGTTCTAAAGGAGTTTTAAAACTTTGTAAGAATTTTATGGGAAGCTAGTAATTTTATGTGTACTTAAAATGTGATTTGATGCTTATCAAGAATTTGGTGTCATTGATTGATTCCCTGGTTTGTATGTTATAGTTGCTATTGCAAACAATGAAAACTTATGCATGAAATAAGGACATATTTTGTTACCTGGAAGAAAGTGTATCACTTAAGAGTGCAATTTGGAAAGATTCTGGCTAAGGAAAGATTTGGTATTTAAGCGTGTCCATTGTGACCCACCTCTCTTTCCTGGAATCTCCAAATGCATGATTATAGTTGATATATATTATTCCAGAATAAGACTGTAAATAAGAAAATGTTAGAATTATTATGAATTGCGAGTTGTAACATGCAAAGACTTATTGGTGACTTAAAATTTATAAGAAAATGATCCTTTGGACCCATCAAACTATAGGTGGTGAAAAGGTGATTCTAGCCCCCTAACCTGTCTTTCAAAAGGGTAGAGTCAGGACTTTAACTTATCAAAAGGATAAGTATATGCTAGTGACGACTAGTAAGGTATGAGCTCATAACCTAGATTACTCCCAAAAGGGTGGAGTATAGGGTGGCCCAAGGAAAATAATGAGGATGATAAGATTTTAAAGTCACCTAAGGTACTAAAGAAATAAATTATGTGCACCATGTCCATGTGTAGCTATTATGATATTCTTCTGCATAACATACATGAGTTGATGATGAGAAATATGATGTTCTTCTATGCATGTTATATTAATGATGATGATGAGGAATATGATGTAATGATAAAAGAAAAGTTCATTATAAATATGACATGTTAAGATTATGATGCATTATAAGACGCATAATTAAAATTGGCCGAATCTCGGTAAAAGTATTTTCTGAACTTAAAATTTAATCTTCGTATGTTCACTATTTTATAATAACCCCGAGATTCCTGGAGACTTTGATGATGACACCGTAGAAGGAGATACCTACTGAGAATTCTTTAGTAAGATTCTCACTCCCTTTCCTTTATTTCCGTCATTGTCTTCTTCAAATGGCGACATTCGTCCTGTCGTTGACACCCTACTTGGGAATTCCACTATGATCCGGTGCATCATTCGTATCACTTTGAAGGAAGGTGCTCGGTTCGTGTTTTATTTACGTAGGTCGTCCATTTGCACATTGTCCCTAGTTATCGTTTTTCTCCTACTTCTCCCTATGGCGATGAAATGGTTTTCGAACATGTACGTCCACTTGATGAAAGAATGTTACGTTCTTATCCCGCCTCATCCCGTCCATGGTTTTCCAGAGTATAATCCATGAACGAGATATTCTAAAACTGATCCTTCAGAGGACCCTTCTCATGCTTATTCTGAGAGCTCCTCTCACTCTCCCACGTGTAAGAGAGGGTAGTGAGGAAACAGTTGTTCAACCGAGGTTAGCAAGAAGATCGTCCATGCGACCCCAGCCTGGTGCATCTGTGTGCCCCCTTCCGAGGAAGCTCATCAGTGGATTTCTTCCCCGTTTCCAAGACAGTGGCCCTAGAGAGTTCTTAAGTAGTCTTAAGAGTGTTATACATCCCAGCTTTAGAGTAGCCTTCCTCAACTTTTAAGGTTATCTAGTTTAGGGGCATGAATTTCCTTATAAATAGTTTCCTATGGTGTGAAGGTGTAAGAAATGATGTATGAACTTAACTCACCTTTTGAGTGAGGTTATTGTATATATGTTGTGATGTGCATTATGGATGTTATGTGATGGAGCCAATATGATATATTTAGATTCTTAAATGTCTTATTTTACTACCGCTTAATCGTTTATGTTATGCGCGGCTCACGATTTCAATTATGTTAAAAAAAAATGGCTCGTAATTTCATTAAGTATTTTCAAAATATGATGAAAGAACCAAAGCAAAGAGTAAAGTCTAGTCATTAATCCAATTCAACCTAGGTGTATTTGGTTAATTACTAGAGTGTTACACTAAATAAAATGAAAAATTATTAAATAATTGAATAATTAAATGAATAAACCTTTTGAAATAATTATTTTAAATTTCAAAAAAACCAACATTTTATTTATGACTAAACACAAGTACTAGACTCCTTTTAATGACTTAAAGAATTCACTCTCCTTTGATAAATACAATTGCTCCATAGTCCATTAACTTGTCTAACTGGCTTAAGCTCTACTACATGTAATGACATTTGGGTACATCATACTCATTCTAAAAAAAGAAAGCACTTTCAGATAATAAGTTGTCAAGATATGGGAATTCCTGGCTTTAAGAAAAGAAAGATAACATCATTCGATGCCATTGATAAAAGGTCTATGATAAGAGATGTGGTGGTCTATGTTATTACTTGTTGGACTAGTTCCATATTTAGGAATTGTCTTTTAACTATTTCCAATGTAGGACATGCTCTAAATTGGTAATATAATCTAGAGCAAATTACACTTGACCTCTTGAGGTTTAGCATAATTACACACACCACCCCTCTATTTGGCAAACCTTACACTACTCCCCTTAACTTTATTAAACCTTACACTAACCACCCTTAAGTTAACATTCCGTTAACTACAAACATAAGTTAAATCATGTGCCATGCACATGTTTTTTAATGGCAACTTTGTAATTAATCAGAAAAACTTATCATATAAAAAGACTAAAATACCCTTAACATATATAAAAGCTCAAGAACTCAAATTGTGTACCCATACAACCAAACATTTGGACAACCAAAATACCGAAACTCAAGTTGTGAACCCATACAATCAAAATACAGAATACAAAAGCTCAAGTGTGCGCATCCAAAAAAAAAAACCGTTCATCCATAAACTCCTTATGCAGTGGCAATTATGTGTGCCCATTTTTTTGTTGGCCACCTTGGTTGAAACTACTTGTGATTGTTAGCTGACTTGTATTTTCAATTGCTAAATCACGTTCCTCTATCCTTTGTCTTGCATGGATAAAATGATGTTAGACCAATTTATGTTAGACAAGTAGTAATTGTTTACTTGCTAACACTAATCCAACACCTTAAAGCAACATGAAACCACATGTATAGGATTCAATTTACCTTTTTCCTTCCCCTTCTACTTGTCGCAACTGAGGATTGAGTTATGTCTTCAACGACTAGAAATAGCCTCTTGTTTCTATATACAAAAAAAAATTCATAATCTAAATATCAATAACACGCAAACTCTTAAAATATGTCAATTTTAATAAAATAAGAATACCTTCTCCTTAGTCGTTTTAGCCTTCTAACAACCTTTTTTATTGTGACCAACCGCTTGCAAATCCTACACTTGACAGGACTTGACCTTCTTGCATCACTTTGTACGCCTCTACCCTCATCAGGTCCTCTCCTTCAAGCTCTCCTAGGTCTTCCTGGAAGTCTTTTCAACCTTGGTGGATCGACCCTAGGAAATCCATCTCTCTCGCTCATCCAACTCAGGCATAGGGTGTACCAACTCTTGATAGGTGGTGCAATACTTAGAAATAGAATAGTAGTGGTCACAATACCTCTCTACATTACGTCTCTTATAAGCTATGCATGCACAAGCATGAATGCATGGCAACCCAACAATCTCCAATCCTGGCACCCACAAGAGCTAGATCTTAGGTTCACTGCAAAAGTGCTAATCGATCTTTAACTTGGAACTCATCTTCTCCAAGCATATATCACTATACAAAACCTCCCATCTTGCATAGTTGTATCAACAATTTTCCTAATCCTAGGGGTTATTAGGAATTCAAAGCTACACCCTTTTTCATACCTCCTTTGAAATCTCATAATCCTAGTTGTCAAGCTTTCAACCAATCCTAATATAGGCTTCTTCCTATCATCACCCACCCAATTATTAAAAGATTTGGCCACATTATTAGTAATATGGTCAGACTTACACCTATGGTCACATGTGTGCCTAGCCCACATTTCTTTAGGCCTCTCATTTGACAATAACCATTGGAGAGCATTTTCATCGATGCTTGAAACTCGTTCTAATCCTTTCTCAAAGACAAAGTCATTGTATGCCTTAGCCAAGGACCAAAAGTTCATGCTAAGCACAAGTGTTTTGAAATGTAACTTGAAGTTACTTAATAAATGGTTGCAACAATACCTATTACATTCAATAAAAAATGTAACATTAAATTAACACTTAAACCACTCACACAAAACAATTAGTAAAACCTAAAAACTAAAGTACAATAGTTGAATGACAATACCTATGTTTGGCAAATGGAAAGAATTCACCCACAGCATCTTAAACCCTGATACATGATACAATAAACACCAAAATTTTGTCACATGTTGCTGCACTAATTCTTTATCTAAGAAAAATAAAATTACACACATAAATAATAGTAATTTTGTTGTATTACCTTCTGCATGTCACTCATAATGGTTAATCCTCTCTCCATTCAGGAACTGAAGCCAATGCCTCATGAAGCAAGCTCAGGAAGAACTTCCAACTATCCAAGCATTCCCCTTCAACCACAGGCAAACGCAATTGGGAACATTCCTTTGTTCCCATCAATTGCTACAAACAACAACATTCCTCCATAGTTACCTTTCAGATGACAACCATCTATACCAAACCATGGCCTACATCCTTTCACAAAGCCCTTCTTCATTGCATCAAGACAAACAAAAATCTCTTGAACTAGGGTTTGCAGAAATCCTCCCTTCTAATTCCATCTTAATGAGACTTCCGGATTTGTCTCCCTTGCGAGCTTAGCCCAGCAGCTTGTCATATGAGTTGCATAACTTCCTTCATATTGTTCCTTCACCCTTTTCCTAGCCCGATATAATTGCATGTAACCACTAGACTCTAACCCAAATTTTTCCAACAATTCAGCCTTCATACTCGAAAAACTCATACGAGGATCACAACCAACTTACTGCAGTTGTTTGGCAATCCAAGTTGAAGTTGCATTGGAGTTTTGGGTAGTTCTAATGCAATTATGTTTAGGATTGTAAGTTTTAATCTTATAGGTAACTCCATCTGGTGTAGGGAAGCATGAATCCTCCATGTACACCCTACAGCTGACATACCGTTGTCACTCTAGCTTTCTCATTCTTTATCCTATTAATCTCAAACCCTTCCTGGATAACAAAGTCCTTAAGAGCTTCCCTAAACTCACACACATCTACAAACAATATCCTTTCTAATTCAATCCTCCCATTAGATCCTCGACTAAATTCTTTTCCTCTTGCACCTCTATCAATGTAAATCTCATCCATATCTTCATCAGAATTAGAATTAACTCTAACAACAACATCATAGCTTTCTTCATGACAACTTAATTGATCATTTTCATTCAGACTTTTTGTTTCTTCCTTGCCATCATCATCAGTTGGATCAGAATCAAAATCAGATCCAGGATCACTTTCAACTTTAGAATTTTGACACCATTCATCATCAGATTCAATGATGACTACTTCTTGTTCACTTGGTACAACCCCATCCATTATATTAGAATTAGAGACTCATTAGTAATTGCACTTGCCATAACACTAGAAAATCAAAAAATTTCAATGTCAGATAATTAACAGATCAATAAATTACATGTAAGAGTGGTTACATAATTTAGGAAAAATATGTTCAAAATCACAATCAATTTCAGTGTTATAGCCTAGAAGGTTAGTTTCAGTGTGATAATGTAGGAAAACAAATGAATCTGAGATTACCTTGGTGATTGTTTGCACCGCCGCCGTGTGATGGGTTGGTTCGTTGGTCGCGCGTGATGGGTTGTTTGTTGCGCGCGCCGTTGAAGCGAGGTGCTTGAACTGCGGACCGCCTCGCGGATCGGTCGCAAACCACCGCGGCTTGGCCACGCTTCGCCGAGACCCCGGAGCTGCCCACGGATTTGGTCTCTGCGCGCCAGCCCGGTTGTGCTTCGCCGCGACATGGTCGCACAGCGGAGCCGGATTGGGCACGCTGCATCACGTGGTCAAGCTCCGTCGCGATCTGGTCATGACTTCAGCCGGGCTTCTCACACAGGCGCTGGCCCTGTCTTCCCGCCGCTGGCCTGCTCCGCAGCGCCGGTCGATCATCTCCGATCCGATCTCGCAGCCTAGCGGAGGTGTTCTGTCTCACCATTAGAATAAGGGTGATGTTCGGTTGTTGAGCGAGAGGAGGGCGGAGAGGGAAGGGTGCTGGTGTGGGCGGCGAGGAGTGCGAGGAGGATAAGGTTGTGGTCGAAGATGGCGGAGAAGGGCGGGGGAAGGGGTACGTTTCAATCTCATATTCTTCAGTGGAGTAAATGTTAGAAAATGTTTTAGGATGGGTTTGAGGGTGAGTGTGGGGTTGAGGGTATTTTGGGCAAGAGATTATATCAGGAGCGGTGTTAAGTTGGATTTAACAGAAGGGAGGTCAGTAAAGTGACCAACTAGAGGGTGGTGTGTGTAATTACGCTGAACCTCAAGGGTGGTCGATGAATTTACTCTATAATCTATTAGTGTGCAATATAGATACTCATAATATTCCTGCTCAACAATTACTTCCCTTGAAGTATATTCTTACTCTTTCAATATTCTCAAAATCATTTATCAAAATATAAAATCTTCACTCCTTTATACTAAACAAGTGGTGAAGAGAAAAACTATGTAGCACTCATATTTACTGAATCACAAATTCATTTTAATTTCTACTTTGTAAATATGTTATTTCATTTAAGACTATTAAAATATTTGTATATCATTTTGTCAACGCTAGCTTACTTGATTCAAATAGTTCAAAACTTATTTTCTTTTGAGTCTGTGGGTAAAAAAAAAAATTTGTGAGAGATTTACTTCTATATTGAACCAACTTGAATCTAGTTAGATCAATTAGGGTGAACTTAATATACTAGGCATTTAGGCTAAAAACATCCCTATATCATATTTTGATTTGAAAAAATCATATTTGCATGTCTTTTCATATTGTATATGATTTGTGTACTCGTGTTCTTGCAACATGTACTATTTCTATTCAAGAAGTCGAGGTAACAGGATATTTGTTAGATTGGATTGTTTTAATGTGCAATGACAGTTTCAGGACATCATATTAAGTTTTTTTTTATCATAATTTATTGTAGTTTAGAGAAGATATTTTGAGGTGCATTTTTGGTTAATTTGATTTCCAAGGCCCATCTGTGTTATGTTCATTCATTTGTTAAGTTTTACGTACTTTGCTAATAGCCATAAACCATAATTAGTTTTTAGATATTAAATTTTTTTTGTCATTAACTTTGCTAAAAAAAATTTGCTTACTCTACTACCTAAGATAAACTTTTTATTGATGTGAATCATAACATTTTTTCTGTTCTTTTAATTTTTTAGCCAAGTGATAATGCAAGTGAGCCTACTACTTTAGCTTGAAAGAAGATCATCAGGTGGCAGGAACATTCACGAAGAGAGTGTTTAGTGTTAATGTTTTATGTTTATCAACTATTAGATCACTTACCAACTTATTATGGATTTGTGGCTACAATGCTTTAGTTACAATTTCAACTTTATTATCACTTTGAACATATGATAGTTATGAATTTCAACTTATGATAGCTACTTCGAATTTCTTCTTTATTAAATACTCATTTTGAATGTTTATATTATTTGTATTGGGAATACTTAAGGAATAAATCAAATAATATGTTGTAGTTTCTATTCTATCTAAAAATTAATATATAAATTACAAAATAAAAATAAAGACTACAATAGTGATATCAATTTTACAATTGGAATATATATATATATATATCCATATTGCGGCGATTTTTCACCTCCAAAAAGAATTTATTTGTTAAAATTTTAACTATATTGTGGAGGGTTAAAATGGCCACTAAAAGTAACAACCACCTCTAAATGGTGGCAGATTATCGCTCACAAATCACATAAAGGTTACTATGGTCACCCAAAATCACTACAAATTGATTCTAGCACACTTAACTATGGGGTTTTGAAACCGCGATAAAGTATTTTGTGAGGGTCTAAATCCCACAAAGCATGCTTTTTTCGTAATGATATCACATAACATCATAGATCATGCACCTCAACATATATCATCAACTTTCATATTATGCCAAGCAATCAACACACTATTCATAGAAGTATGCATCATCACATGTTCATAACATTCATATACCAATATCTCTTTAAATATAACATACTCCTAACCAATTGCAAGAGATAAGGATCGCACTCAAGCTAATGCATATGCAATCCTTACAGGTATACAAGTATAAAGTAAAACGTGTATATCATTAAGTCACAGTCTCATATAATGTCACATATTCAATAAATTAATAGTCGTAACATATTATCTCAAGCAATGTCAAGTGTCAAACCATATAATAGCATAAGATAATAAAGAAATATCACTTAGACCACATTGGGGTCAAAAACAAATTTCAATAAACCTTGGGGTCAAAGTTTACATTTCATGATTTTCCACTTTCCTGAGACTAAACTTATTTTACACTTTAAGAAACATTTTCACTTTCTTAGAACCATTCTAGGATAATCTCCAAGATCATTTGGACCTTTACCCAAAGCATCACAACTTAGGGGTGAAAATGTAATTTTCACTTTTTGACTCTTTTGGGTTTTTCAAAACGTATAAGGCTTTTCATGACTTCATAAAAACATTTCATGCATGTAATCACATATGATATGACATGAGATTTCATTCATACCAAGCAACTAAAAGCATATAAGAAACTAGAATAAGCATAACTTTTCCTAATTACAAAATTACCCAACACTTAACACTTTTAAACATTCTTATGAACATGAAAGGATTCAAGAATAATTTTGGCAATGAAAGCACATAATTCCAGCATTAAAAACAAAGCTAAAATAGTATAAAAAAAGCCTTCAAAATAGTAGCAAAACAAGTTCTATGATAAGGATGTAAAATGATGATTTTACCCCTATCTTTACAAGTTTTATTCCTAGACTTTTTTCTAAGCATTCTAACCATCAAAACTCATTGTCATTTATCATAAAAACAACAAATATCACAAAATTATTGTGGAAAAACTAAGGCCACTTTATGAGGCAAAACAACTTTTATAAATTGCATTTTAACACCTAAATGACTTTTAATGATCACAAAATCACTTTTTCACATTATGACCACAACAACACATATTTCACATTGTCAAAACAATTCATACCCTCTAGAATATAATTCAGGCCATGTGCATGTGCTAGTGTACATAAGACATGAAAATTTATTTTCTTACTAAAGACGCTTATACTCACTAATAAAAGTACTTATGTACATGACATCTCAATAAAACATTCTTAACCACCAAGGACCATCAAAATCGTGACATTGTCATCACCATACATTTTCAAACATGTGTTTCACACCAACAAAACTAATATAAACTCCATAAGACATAAGAACGACAAATGACTCTTTTATGCTCATGAAACCAAAACCAACCAAGCAAAAACCACAATATTTATTCAAAATAAAAAACAACTCAAAATTAAAAAAATAAAATAATTAAAACTTTATTTTAAACCTCATAACGCAAAAACCACAACATTTTCAAACATGTGTTTCACACCAACAAAACTAATATAAACTCCATAAGACATAAGAACGACAAATGACTCTTTTATGCTCGTGAAACCAAAACCAACCAAGCAAAAACCACAATATTTATTCAAAATAAAAAACAACTCAAAATTAAAAAAATAAACTAATTAAAACTTTATTTTAAACCTCATAATGCAAAAGGAACCAAAAATTAAAAAAAAAACACACACACACACACACTCAACCTTCAAGTGCTCATATGAAAGCATATTCTTACAAAAGTGTAAGATAAGTAGTCTCTAGCCCTCTTAGGGCATAAATAACTTTAGAGCATTTTGATCAAGAAGTGAAAATAACTTGATCCCATGAACTCATCATCAAGTGGTGACTTAAAGAAGAGAATGTTAGAAGAGAGTGGTGAGAGCATTTTTTGAACCAAACTTGGAGACCATGTCTCTCCAAAAAAAAAAACGCAAATGGGAGAGTGTGTGAGTGACTAGGGTGTGATGTGTTTTAGATATTTGCAACAAAAATAAAAATGACAGAGGAGTATGGGGGAAGGGCATTGCAGCCTATGTCTCTGGAAACATGTCAATTTGTGCAACTTTGTAAGAGTGGAAATTAGGGTTAGGAGTAGTGTAGGGTTTCTAGAATGATTATGATTCAAAATAATCACTTAAGGGCACTTAATCTTGATTCAAAGGCTAGGATTCAATCTTGAATATATCATCATGTTTAATCCTTGCTAATTGGGGGTACTTAGGCCCAAGCAAGCAAGAGTAGTAAAGGTAATGCACTCTTAAGTGCTATTTCATCTTTTTGTGGCAACTCAACTTGTACTTTCTAGGCTTTAATATGTAATTGAATGCATTTAGCAATTTCTAATCACACAACTCACTTTGATTAATTATTTTGATCCAAGATTAATAAACAAAATAAATTTACCTTTATTTTGAGTCTAATGTTGATTATATTTCCTTAGTTACTTTATTTAAGTTTAATTACTACTAATCAGGAGTAAATGGTAATTTCACACAAATTTTTACCAGAATTTTATAAATCGCATCTAATCGTCATACATCCTTATAAGAACCGATCTAATCCCCAAGTGATGACCATGTCAGGCCTCACTTCATGGTTTTGAATTATTGACATTGAGAACGGTTTGCCTTTCTAGTTCCTTATTTTATTTTATGTTTTTTATATATATAAGTGTGTTAAGTTAAATTTTTCATATTGGATTTTCAAGATTAGATTTGGTTGGAAGCAAAGAGCTTTCACATTCTGTGTTTTTCATTGTTGTTGAGATTAGTAACTAAATCCTTGTTATTTATATGGTTTAATATGTATATAGGATAGAGACTTATATTTTCTAGGATAAAATTATAGGAAATGGGGATTGCATAACTGGGGAAAGACATAGAGGTCCTTCCCCTACTTGTTTGCATTGTTTGATGTGGGATTCTTTGTGTTTTCAGAGATTGCAGGATGCATGTTGTGGAGTTATAAAGAGATATGCAATATAATGGATTTTAGAATAATATCTATTCTGTTGATCATTATAATAATATCTATTATTGTTGAGTTGACTAAAATTTATAATGATGGAAACTCCTAATTTAAGGATAGATGTTGTCGAAATTTTGTTAAAAAATTTTTTGGATAAAAGATTAAAAGCAATTGTATTAAAAAAACTTAAAGACCAATTGAATATGTTTTAAAGACAAATTAAAAGAAATAACTGATGATACAAGCTCCTAATTTAAAGGGAGATAATTTTGTCAAAATTTTTCCTAAGGAAATAAGATTAAAAAAAGATTAAAAGTAACTGCATTAAAAAACTTAAAGACCTATTGAATGTGTTTAAAAGTAAAAATATGAATGTGCTTGAAAGTAATAATAAAAATAAAACTTAAAGACCAATTGAATGTGTTTTAAAGACCAATTAAAAGAAATATCTAATGACGGAAGCTCCTAATTTAAAGGAGATGCTGTAAAATTTTGTTAAAATTTTCACTAAGGAAATAAGATTAAAAAGGATTAAAAGTAATTGTATTGTAAAAAAAAGTAAAAAAAAACTAATTAAATGTGTTTGAAAGTAATAATTTGATATCATTAAAAAATTGTATGTCTATGGTTGTACTGAAATATATGGCTTGGAAGAAATTTACATAGCATTCTTGTTTGAGACATGAATATTTGTTAATTTTGAAATATAAAAGAGGCTTTTAAAGTTAAAGTGTATAATTAGAGTGCTTCAGAATTATTCAAATATACATACCCAAGATTATGAAGTGCAATGATGACATAATACACGAAATGTACATTTCTTACAAGATTAAAATAAATGTACATGATTCTCAAACTGTAGGCTTCATGTCATTATTGCTAACTTCACAATCGTTGTTAGTGTCTTCATTACATCTTCAATAATCTATTTTTAAAGCACTTTGATTATATACTTTAAATTTAAAATAGGAGTTTCCTTTATATTTAAAAAATAACAAATATTCATGTCTCAAACAAGAACGCTCTGCAAATTTCTTTGTCTATGGTTACACTAAAATATAAGAAGACAGAAGCTCTTAATTTAAGCAAAGATGTTGCTGAAATGTTGTTAGAATTTTTATTAAGGAAATAAGATTAAATATAGTTGTACTAAAAATTTAAATAGCAATTGAATTTGTATTTAAAGTAATAATTTGACGTCTTTAAAAAATTATAGGGTCTAGGATTTTTCACAAGCACAATGTAACCTTCAAACCGGTCATGGATGTATGATAGTTTGCAACCTAATAGAGGGGGGATTAAACCGAAATTTTATATTGGTGTTGAAGAATTTATGAGGATAGCATGTCAAACACAACAGTTTATTAATGAGGCAAAAGTTAGGTGTCCATGTAATAAGTGCAAATGTAGAAAGTATTTAGATGATGATAGAATAAGGGTTCATTTGTACAAGTGGGGATTCATGCTTGATTATTGGGTTTGGACCGAGCATAGGAAGGTAGTTAATGCATGGAATCCAGGGTATGTTTCAGATTAGAAGTAGTTGGTGGGATCCATATAGGTCAACACAATGTGGGTAATGTATTGTAGGAGGATAACTTGGTTAGATATCAAGAGATGGTTTTTGATGTTGCTTGTTTCTGAATTTGCAACTCATTATTCCTAGTCTTCATCAAGGAGCCCAACCAACATGTCACTAAGTTTTATAGTCTCCTAAAGGCTACCAATCAACCTTTATGAGAGGAGTGTGTACTTCGAGCTATCATTAGCAGTCTTAATGTTGACCATTAAGTCAAAAGGAAACCAAGGCAAAAGTTCTTTTGATCAATAAGCTTCACTAATAAGTGAGCTAAGTCCAAATCCCAATATAATTCCAAAAGATTTTTATTAAGCTAAAAATTAGTTTCTAAACTTGGGTTGAAGGAAATAAAGATTTACTACGACTCAAAAGGTTGCATCACTACAAGAAAATTGTCATATAGTGACAGGAAAAATGGTAGGTAAAAATATAAAAACCGTGGGTATAACCTCAAAAACTTATACCCACATATGTCTATTTTCGTCATTTTTATTGTCATTACCCACGATTTTTTGCAGTCAATATAACATATAGTGATGGTACCTATTACCATCAAAAATGCATTGACTTATACCTAGAGATTTTATTGTGTCACTAGGTTTTAGTGACAAAACTAAAAACCATCACAAATAATTACCAGGTAATTACCCACAAAAACAATTATGTCACTATATATTTTAGAGCAAAGGTCTTTTTTTGTAGGTATAGCTTATAGCCACACTTTTATCAATTTTTAATTTTCTTAGATATAGATTATAGCCACACTTTTATTGATTTTATATTTTCTTTGGGTAAAACTTATAATGATTATTTTATACAAGAAAAAATAAAATTTGAAATTCAATTTATGTATTTAATTAAATTTGTATATGTAAGAGTAACAATCATATAAAAAAACTCCATTTATATTAAAAGTAAAATAAGTCTTAAAGCAATAGGTATCACTATTACAAAGAAACGAAATCATATCAATCTAAAGAAGTACATATGTTATGCTCTCATAAAATAAATATGGTGCATACAAAATACAATTCCAAAACATAATAGGCAAGAATTATCAACAATTAGCAAAGATAAGCACTTTCGCTTCTAGTTATCACCTGCAAATTACAATGAAACATTAATATTAATGTATGTATTTAACAAAATTAATATCAATCCTAATGAAAATTAACTAAATTAAATTCATACTATATTCATGATCTTCATTATTGAAACTTGAAATCTTGAATTGCTTTGATCATTTGGCATACTTGAAGCAAGTGGAACCTATAAAAATAACCAAATGCCATTTTCTTTATACTAGCAACCAGAAAATCCACCATAAAAAACAAATGCTAAGTCTAATATTTTAAGTTCTAATCCAATCAAATCCGTTTCTTTAAAGGTTCGAAACAAAATGAAAATGCATCCAAAATCAACCACAACATAATGCAAACTGATTTCCAATATGTTAAATCATCGAACAGACATATGAATCAACCACAACAGAATCCATTTCATTCACTGCCTCCTAACAGGGCCTCTAAGATACACAAAAAGTTAAAGAGTTTAGATTGCAATCATGTTATGATCAACATGACTTATAAAATTTAATGGCACATGAACCATCCTATCAAGTTCTCACAAATTACACTTAAACATGCTTCAAAATTCATACAGGGGCTAGAAAAGTATGAGATAAACAAGAAACCATTAAATAAACTTACCTGAAGTACAAATTTCAACAAATTAGGACCTTCAAACTCTAGAGTGACCATGCAGGCTCTGCATATATTTCCAGAAAAAAAAAAACATTGTTAGGATCAAAGTTGGTAGCCATAATTGACATTAACTTTTAAAGGGCAAAATATGCATTCACACTTTCAATTTCCATTGACATCATTCTAGTGAAGCAGAAAGCAAATGGGAAACACAATTGCAAACCTCATAAATCAAAGCAAACAAGCACTAAGGACTAAAGTCTTTAAGAAGAAAGTAGTCCTCCAAATCACATAGTGAAAAATTTCCTCAAATCCTATCAGGTAATCACCAACAGTGAAGAACAAAGAACTGGAATTGGCTAATGCTTAGTCAGGCTGATATTATGCTACATAATTCTTCCATCAAGAGTCACCTAAATTCAATTAATGGTCACCATTTTTCAGCAAGTAATGGATGGCTATGTCTTTTACACAACGCAAAAAGTTATCTACATTTAAAAGTAAACATGAGCATTGAAAGTGCCAAAGAAGACAGCAATTCAATGTATTTCTCCTATTCTACTCAAAACACCATGAACAGTTTTAACCAATGAAGAAAGAACCGTTTAAATTGGTTAGCCCAGAAAAACCTTCCATATCATCAAAAACTCACTTAACAAAATGCAAAACAAGCACCAAAAGACTAGTAAAATTAGAAGCATATAGGTAAACATAATTCTATTGACCTCTTAGAGATCATGACATAGCAAAACAGCTAGCAAAGACTACAATCTTCAAACCATTCCACCATTAAAGCAAGAAATCCTACAACACAGATAGTATAAAAGTTCCTCAAAATCACATCAGATTTATCTACGAACTATAAAACCAGAATTGGAAAAATGCCAAATTTAGTCTGCTATATTATAACATCCAGCTTATTCCTCTCTCTTTCTCTATCTAGAGTTGATCCCCAAAAAATGGAAACTGCTCTGCTGCGTCCGTGTTCCCTCTCTACTCTCTACCACCTTCCAATTGCATTCCTCGCTCTTTGACAAGAAGAACCTGGAACAAAAATGAACTTGACAATTGAACAATTGAACAAGCCAACAAGAATGAACATGTCTAAATTTTACATTAAGGTTTTTGCTCTTGCAAAACTAGCTACATTTAATCCTAAAATGAACCCTAAATCACACTGAAAGACTAAACGAGTCAAACACAAACTCTCAATCATTTCCATTCTTATTCCCAAATTTCCATAATGTATCACATTAGTTAAACGAAATCAAACAAAAAGAGGCAAAAAGCAAGGAGGCAAGATCAGATCGCAAATACACAATGTAAGTAAAACAAAGAAAAAAAAGAGAGAACCGGTGAGAGGGGTTGGTCCAGCGGTGGCAAAGCAGAGGCTGAGAGGGTTGGTTCATGGCGGTGGTGAAGCAAAGGCTGGGAGGGGTTTGTCCATGGCAACGGCGAAGCGGGCTGGAAAGGGATGGTCCATGGAGGCAGCGAAGAGAGGCTGGAAAGGGTTAGTCCGTCGAGGCTTAGGTGATTTTTCTTCTTCGGTGGTGGCGAAAAGCGAAATAGTACTAAGTCTACCAGTTCGAATTGAAGACGAAGGAGGACGGAGGCGAGGGAAGAAAAAGAAGGAGGAGAGGCGCACGGAATCAAAGATGAAGGAACGGAACCCGGCGTGCTGCGAGACGCGGAGACGCCAGGAGCTAAGCTGGAAGAAATCTCACCTCCACCTTCGGATTCAAACCCTAATATGTTGGAGACGCTGTGAAGGCCGAAGGACGGATGGGATTGCATGGTGGTGAGGGTTATGTGATGTGGATTGAAGAAGGAGTTGTTGATCTGGAAGAGAAAGGCAGTGTAGGTTCAAGAAGGAGTGGCGGTGATATTGGAGGAGTAAGGGAAAAAGTGAAAAAAAAAAAAAAAAGAGAGAGTAACCAAAAAAATCTAAAGAAGGAAAATAAAAGTTATGGAGGGAATTTTTCCTACAAATTGGTGCTATGATTTTTTTTTTTTAGTAGAGATGGCACTAGGAAATGGGTATATGTTTCCTATACCCATGGTGAAAAAAAAAAAGTATAGTGAGCAAATTGTGAGTGTAGGTATATGCTACTTATACCTACAGGAAAAAAATTTATAGTGGGAGTAAAATATAAGTGTAGGTATAGATGTCCAATATTCACAGTATTAATTTCTATCCCTAAAACTTATAGTGACGATACTATATATTTGTGGGTATAGGCTATCTATACTTACAATTTATATATGTGTAGCTAAAGATTGCCATAGGTATATGACAATTTTCTTGTAGTGCATGCTTTATTATAAAGAGGATATTTCGTTGATAGAGTGTAAGTTCTATCAAGAGCCTATGTTTGAACCCAAGAGACATTAAAGTGGGAGATATAAGGATGTCCCTTAGAAAAGAATACACTATCTATCCTTAATCCCTAGATTCAAGAGACTCTATGCATCAATGAGCTCGCCTTCTCATATGAGGTGGCATAGTAAAAATTAGAGGGGTAATAGTGTGTTAACGCATCCATCTCATGGTGAAGTGTGGAACCATTTTGATCAACAATATCTTGATTTTACCTTTGACCATCAAAATGTTAGATTAGGACTCTGTTCAAATGGATTTACCCTAAATCTCCCTCCTGAAATGTCATGAAAGATTCTTACATATTCTTAACATGTATAATCCTTGGCCCTAATAATCTAAAAGCTAAGATTAATGTGTATTTTCAATCCCTAATTAATGAATTGAATGAGTTATGGTGCCAGAGTGTTTTACTTATGACATTTCAACAAAGTAGAATTTCAGGATGAGGGATGCATTAATGTAGACCATTCCAACTTATGGAATGCTATCTAGATGGATGACTCAAGGCAAATTAGCATGCCTGATTTGCATGCAGGATATAAGGCATTCACCTTAAAACATGGAGGAAAGAACTCTTGGTTTGATTGTCACAGGAGGTTCTTAGATGCTGACCATCTATATAGGTGAAGTAGATATGGTTTTAAAAGTAATTGTATTGAACATGAGGAGCTTCCAATTAGAGTAAGTGACCGCTAATTGTGGGATCAAGTTAAGGATTTTCCAAAAATAACAGAAGTCAGAAAGATAGTGCAAATGCCAAGTTATGTGGTATCTCATAATTAGACCAAATAAAGTATTTTCTAGGAGTTGTCATATTGGAAAGATAATTTAGTGCATCATTGTTTAAATGTCATACATATCGAGAAAAATATGTTTGACAATATTGTGAATACTATAATGGATAAGATAGAACCAAAGGCAATGACAAGGCAAGGCATAATCTGCTGAATATTGCACGTGGCCTAATTTGCATTCATAAGAATTAGTAGATGGTTGTTTCTATATACCAAGGGCCAAAAATACTCTGAATTCTACTCAGAAATAAGCTATTTGTTCGTGGCTGAAGGAGTTAAGAATGCCTGATGGTTATACTTCTAACTTAAGTAGGTGATTCAATATTGCACAGGGTAAGCTTGTTGGCATGAAAAGCTATGATTGTCATGTCATCATGGAGTGTTTTCTTTCAATTGCATTCAGAGAGCTCCCTGATGTTTCTAAAAGCCCCTAACCAAGCTAAGTTAGTATTTCAAGGATTTATGCTCTTCTTCTCTTAGGGTTGATAATCTGCGTGTTATGAAAAAAATATTCCCATAATTTTGTGCAAATTAGAGAGAATTTTTCCTCCTGGGTTTTTTGACTCAATGGAACACTTGCCCATACATTTGGCATATGAAGCATGAGTATGTGGACCGGTTCAATAGGTGGAGTATCCATTTGAAAGGGAAATTAGAGGGTTTAAAAGAACCATGAATAATACATCTCAAGTGGAAGGATCAATATGTCAAGCCTATCTAGCAAAAGAAACTTCAAATTTTTGCTCTTTTTACTTTCAACAACATGTTCAATCTAAGAGAACTCAGGTTGGTCATAATGATGATGGGGGAAATGTTCTATTCCACCAACATTTTATGTATTCAATCAACCTGGTAAGCTGAGGAAATAGTGAGCCCTGATGGCTGACTTCCAAGGAGTGGAATTTTGTGCACTTACACATTTTGATAAATTGTGATGAGGTGCAACCATTCAGATTGTAAATCAATGACCCTTTCTTAATAGGTGAAAATGTGATGTTACTCATCCTTAAAATAACATAAAATATATTTTTAACAACAGATACTTTAAAGAACTACACGATCAAAATTCTCTTCAATAATTTCTAACTGTTCAAATTACATGTAAGTCCACTTTGTTAAAATTATGTAACCCAACATATTGTTGTCAGTAAATCTTGTTTAATGCAAGTTAGGTTGACATTTTAAACTTCATCTACGTAAGTTCATAACAAGAATAATGGTGTAACATGTCCCCTTTTGTTTAACCTAGCTTAGGGGCCCAAAAATAAAGTTGTAAGTTAGCCCATGTACTATGTTAATGGATACAAGTTTCACACAACTGATTTGGGTGGGAAAAAAATCGACAATACTAGTATTTGTGTTAAAGGTGATGTTGGGAGAATGTGATTGGTATGGTGTTGTTAAGGAAATCCTTGAGTTTGAGTTCGTTGGTGAGTCAATGAAAATATATGACATTCAAATGTTAATGGTATGATCCAATGCGACCCATTGGGACACTACAACATAGCAATTACAAAATCATTGAAATCAATCACACTTGGAGATGTGGAAGTTATGATCCATTTATTATAGCCCAAAATGCTAGACAAGTCTATTATATGTCTTATCCTGGGAAAAGTAGGTCATACTAGAGGGTTATGAACAAGACAAAACCAAGAGGTAGGATTGAAATAAAGGAAGATACTATTGAAGATGCTTATCAAGTGGATGATCCACCCCTTCAAAAGGAGTAATGGATGCAAATAATCCTAAAAATCCTCTTCTGTTGACAACTGGGAAGTTAACATAATTGAATGTTCAAGTAACCATCCAATGAGAAATCACGAAGATGAAATAAGTGATAATAGTGGTGATGATTCAGATAATGATCAACAATAAAGTGATGGTGGAAAAGCCCTAAACTTTCAATTAACTAAGGTGTTCATTATTATAAGCAATACTTATGAAATTATTTGAAATTTTCCAATGTAATTTATATTTTTTGTGTGGCCTTTTTCATTGTTTCAGGATGGTTAGTAGAGGTAGAGATCGACCTTGGAAGGTTAGTTTTCCACTACCCCTCCACCATTGCCCTTCCCACCATTTCCCTATCACCCCTCCCACCATCTCCGCCACTATCCCTTCCATTACCTCCATTACCTCCACCTCGATTCCTGCCACCACCACCCTCCCTTTAGGATGATGCCTACTCCTGGTATGCTGGCCCCCACCTCCCCCTATTCCAGTCATAGCCCATCAATAGCAGTGACCCTTCCCCTAGCCCTATCATTGCCCCGACTCCTATCCCATATCTCATCGGACTCCTGCATCCTCGAGTGGGTAGTAGATACAAGACCCAGATAGGAGGCCTTGGGGCCAGATGGTAGGCCACTAAGGCCTAATGGTCGCTCCAAATATTAGGCCGGACAATAAAGATGGGTAAGTTTACACAAGTTTTCTTTTACATTCTAATTTTGCATTGCATGTAATATTTAAAGTGTTTTCATCATTTTTAACAGTTTGACCCATTTGTTGAGGGTCACCAGAAGATGTTGTATAACCACCATCTGTGGCCTACCTGGACTAACACCCTAGAGATGTCAAGGAGCTGATGGCGGGAATAGAAGGTAATTCTATGATTTATTCGCCTTTGTTAATATATATATATATGCTTATATTATTTAATTATATGGTTATGATTACTTATGTGTTGTGAGTTTTGTGCATACAGAGGACATTTTATATTTAGCATGACCATGAGCCCACAGTTAAGAGGGCTTGGAGGATTAAGCCCTCCAAGCACCTACGAGACATGTTCCATGATGTCCGCAAGGGCACATGAGAGCTCGTGGTGAGTGATGCCACCCTTAGTGAGTTGACGCCAGTTGTAACATCCTCCCAAGTACAACCCCATCCTTAAGTCATGGTATCATACTCAAGAGTTGTTACTTATATTCTGCGGACCTTTCTTAATTATCTATAATAAGGGTCGATCGAATTTGTGTTAACTAACTCGTGGTTCTATCGAGATATATAGCCAGAAACAACTTATTTATTTAATACAAATCAAGTACAAAAGGAAGCTCTTCTAAGAGCTTTAGTACATCCGTTATCGCTTATGTTTTAGACATATACATACACTTAAGTACAAAAAAACACAAGTTCTGCTACTAACTACTGCAAATCCACTTGATCTTCTCCTGAGCCTCACCGTCTTCTAGATCAACTTGGGGACACGGAAAAACAAATACATAGGGTGAGAATTCTAACATTCTAGGGCGTTCCCCAAAACATATACTGAAGTTCATGTCATCGTTACCGCCCAAGCCACTTCGATTTATTTAACAAAAGGTGATCATGCATTACATAATGACTATTCATTTTTAAAGTTCAAAATCTACCTTTTCGAAGTTGGTTACTTTTAAGAAAAACCAATCACTTAATACACCTCTACCGTCAGATACTCATAGTAAGTTATGGCAACCAAGAAGAACCAATATACACAAATATGTACATGCCCAATGTAATGAAATTCATCTTTGATTTCCCTTGATGAATCAAAAGTATCACATCCCTCTCCATTTGCCTTTGACAAGTCAAAAGGATCTCAACTCACTCTATTTGCCTTTGACAAGTCAAAAGGATCTCGTGTGTCATTATTTGCCCTTGACAAGTCAAAGAGGATCTCATGTTTCGTTATTTGCCCTTAACAAGTCAAGAGGATCTCAAATTTTTTGTGATTATAGAATTTAATTCAGTACATCATTCACTGCATGCATAAAACACATACAGGCATCCATTCACAATGAAATTCTCATTTGTATCTTATAAATCAATCTTTTAAACTATCTAGTATACATTCATATGTCACAAGACATACGGCCAAAAAGGTAACATCAAGTACTCATGTCATTCTAGAACCAAAAATTCCATTACTTCATCAATTCAAATCATTGTTGCATTTCCAGCATAATGGCAGATTTTACACCATTGTAACACGAATTATGTTGCCCATCAAACAATCAATTCAGAGGCTATAAAAATTTCACATGACACTTCAATGTGTCTAAAACAACCTGTAAAAATTTCAGGGCAATCAGAATTATATAACCACTTCAATAAAATAGGCAAATCTGGTGGTCAGAAGCCACAAATTCATAGTCCAGACTTGTGTTCTCAAAATATTTAGCCCTAGAATTCGATGGAATCATGGTACAAGAAAATTCACAGAGGTATTTCAACATGTTATTAGTCTTGTGTAAAAATTTCAGGAGTTATCTCAATCAATTGCTATGATTAAAAATTCAAATTTGTCACTTCAGTCTCAACAATTCAGACACAGCAGTTACAATTTGGTTTCTAATTTTTTTGAGGCATCAAACCTTAGAATTAACCCCTAAGAAAATTCGTATGTTTAGTATAAGAGGTTAGCTACAACATATAATTTTCATGGCTCATGAAACCACCCACAAAATTTCCAGAAAATTCGTGAAAAATTCTAATTACAGAACAGAAATCAG
Source organism: Dalbergia oliveri (assembly GCA_030441495.1). NCBI lineage: Eukaryota > Viridiplantae > Streptophyta > Magnoliopsida > Fabales > Fabaceae > Dalbergia > Dalbergia oliveri. The sequence goes on from JAMLFY010000015.1 coordinate 17,504,970, forward strand.
TCAAGCAACCTAGTTCCAATTTCACTTGAGAGAAAACCCATTTTAAAACCATCCAAACACAACACAAAAATTCATACATCAATATCAATATGTTAACCATCAGTATCATCAAAATTTTTGGAATTAGGGCAAGCCAAAACAGAATTGAAAAATTTCACAAGGAAGGCAGCAAAAACCCTACTTTGAGAGCTCTTGAGCTCTATGCTCCAAAGGATGCTCTAGAATGCTTTTGCTTCACTTCAAAGCTTCCTCACCAACATCAAACCCTTCCTTTAACCTTTGATTGTGTGCCCTCAAAGTTGGAAAAAGTGATGGATTCAAATTATAATCGGTTAGATTTGTAGGTTATGATGAATAGAATAAGTTTAGTGAAGAGAGTTTGTGGTTTTAGTGACTTTGAGCTAGGGTTTTGCAAGCTTGAAGCTTGTTAATGGAGTTTGAGAGGAAGAACAATGGAGGAAGGGTGCTTAGAGAGGTCTGGCCGAAATTGTGATGAAGGGAATGATAAGATGTTGATATTTTGAGTTTAGGGCAAAATACATAGAATTTTCAAGTCCAAAATGTTTTCTTTGAAGATAATTAGTGTAATTTTGTGCAATTCCTATTGGTTAGTCATAAAGGTGTAATTGTGTGGCACATCTCAAGCCACACACTTGTCCTCCTTGGGTGGCAACTTGCTATGCAAGTTTCATTCGTGTAAGAACTCACATCGAAATCTCGCCAAAGGTAAACATTACCCATTAAACAATATTACCCGAAAATTAATTTTAAATATAAAATTATCATTCTCAGATATTCCTAACCTCATTCCCATGTTTCCCTAATTTCAGGCACCTCTGGGCCCAAATCTAGGGTTTCAGTTGTCCGGCAGTGAGGCCCACAAGGTTACTATTCACCAGCCAAATTTTTTTTTTTTGAGAGGTCCGTTGGGCCACCCTCATCATTACTAAACTATTATATTTTTAAAATTATGATTAATAAAGCTCAAATTAATTTTTAATTAAATTTTATGGTGTTACACCAGTGGGCCTCTTACATGACCTTTAAGGACAAGTCGAAGAGAGGGAGGACAAACTGGGCCTCCAGAAAGGTAGGTCGTTGCATACCAATGGGTCAAGCACCCAGGAGGGCACTTGAAAGCATCTGATAAATCTTTAACTTTTCTACATTTAATATATTATTAAATTTTAGTTTAATACATTTTAATTGTGGCAAATACTATGTTTTTATGACTTTCTTCTTTATATCTATGCGGTCAAGGGAGTTAAACCACCTTCAGCCCAGGAAGAGTTCTTTTGGGAGGGCCACACCCGAAAGGGTGCAGCGTGAGCCCAGTCAAGAGAGGTCTGGGTAGATCCTCGTTGCGAGGCCACTTACATAAGTTTCAATTCAGACATCTTTTTAATTAATTTTTATTACTTTTTTCATTTATGTCATAATTATTGCTTACAATGTGTTTTATCTTTTTTCTTTTGTAGCATGAGCTCACAAACCTATAGGAGTAGGCGAGACCTAGGATAGACCCAGGTGGCTGATGCTGGGCCCGATGTTGATGTCCTTCCTCCTCCAAATAAGGAGGATGTTTGGGCCTAGGTGGTTGACGGCCCATACAAGTGTTGCATATATGGGACGGTACCACCCCAGGAGATCCCCATCCTCTGCCATAGGGTCCTACAAGGGATGACGCCTTGAAGGAGTATGTGCATGCCCAAACCAGGAGCTACAGGCGGGCACAGCTCATCCAATAGTAGTAGTAGCAGGCATAGCTTCTCCAGTAGCTCCAGAACTAGGCAGGAGGTTCGAGTAGGATAGAGTAGGAGCAGAGGAGAAGGCCAAGAAAGAAAATATTAAGTTCAAGAAAATGCAGGAGAAGGTCACTGACGATGTTATGGCCTTCTTAAGGGGCATGCAAGTTTCAGGATCCTTAGCTCCAAGATGCTCTCTTAGATACTTCTCCCTCCATTTTGAGGGCTCTCACCCTTCCATGCCGAAGACGACTCGCTTCGATGATGATGATGGCACCGATGCTAACGACCAATAGAACTTTAGCTAGATTTTTATTTTTTATATTTTATTCATTTATTCCACTTTGTATTTTTTTTATATTTTATTCATTTTCTATATTTTATTACGATACTTTGTTTAGTTATTGCACTTTGTATATATTTTTATATTTTATTCATTTCTTACATTTTATTACTATACTTTGTTTAGTTATTGTATCAATTTATTTATTTTACTATTATTTCATTATTATTTTTTCACTTAACATCATTTTAATTGGTAATTGAATTGTTATACAAAAAGTAATTAAATATGATCCATAGTTTATATTGGTGAGCTATAAAATCACAACGGCATTAACCAAAAAGAAATTTATTAAAATTTTACCGATGGTACACCGTCAGGAACTAATTATAGTTTAAAATTAAATAATTTAAAAAATACCACAACTGTTGGTAACCCCGCGATAATTATTAATAAAAAAATATTATCATTTTTAATAGTCCATCAGGAATGTTAAAATACCCGTCGATAATATTAATTACCTACGGCATCCATGATGCTTTAATCTAATTGTACCGATGAGTTTTCAGTTTTAATACCCGTCGGTATAATCATTCAAAATTACTGACATGTATAATAACCCGTCAGGAATATTCCATCGACCCAAAACACCGATGGCCCGTACCTCCAGATAATACATACCCGTTGAAAAACCCTTTGGTAATCCTTCTTTCCCGCACTTTCCCTTATAGTGTGCCCTATGTATAATAGCATTATAGCGATGGAAAAACTTTCATGCAAAATGCAAAAAATAATAAAATAAAATAGTAGAACAATTTTGATATAATATGGTAAATAAATGAGTGAACACCCAAATTGATCTCTCACAATTTCATTGATGGACAACAAATTAGTCTCTAACAAAAAAAATTATTTGTGTTGAGGTTTTGTATAATTATAAAAAGAGGACACTTAGATCCCTAACAATTTTGTTGATGGATAAATTGGTCCCTAATAATAAAAAAAATTAGTGTTGATGTCTCTTACAATTGTAAAAATAGGACATATAGATAGTTGACTCACCAGCAACCTATTAAGTATTGACGTGACTTTAATTATTGATTTATGTAACACTCACTAATCCCAAACTACACTAACCAAAACACACCCTTTTATTTTTATTTTTTGTTTTTTGCAAATTTCTCCCCAAATGTTTCAATATTTACTGTACTTATTATTAAAAAAAAAACCATGGACCTAAGCTTATAGTTCTAAGGAAGGAATCAAATTTAGAATCGAATTCCTTGTGCTTTATCACCACCTTATGCTGAGGCACTATGGTTTTAATATCATAAATTCATAATCATTTCTCTAAAAGAGCTGCCAATGGAGTACACTGATTGCATATTATAAAATAATACAATACCATCATACTTGATATGGGATGCTCTATTAAATTTTACAATATTTAGGGAGAGATTTTCAAAAACAAAATGGTGCAATATAGTAAATTAATGATGACTGGGATTAGTGGGTGTCACATAGATCAATAATTAGAGTCCATCTCAATATTTAGTAGGTTACAACTAAGTGAATGACCTATAATGTCCTATTTTTACAATTGTGAGAGAGCTCAATACTATTTTTTTTTTTTGTCAGAAACCTATAGTGTCCTATTTTTACAATTGTTAGGGATCTCAATACTAATATTTTTTTTATTAGAGATTAGTTTGTACATTAATAAAATTATTAGGGACCAATTTGAATATTTACTCTAAATAAATAAATGGATATATAGATAAATAGACCGTAGATTATATAATAAAGAGTAGTATTGTTTGTATTTAGGATGTGAATATCACGTCAACTCACATTCCATCCATCATTGGATGAGATAGACCTCATTCAAGGATAGCCCATTGTGTGAGTTTACCTATTCACACTTCATAAGGACAGTTATCATTTCTCTATAATAAATAAATAGAATATATATAGATACGCAACGGCACATTGATTATTGACATCGATCGAAATACAATGAGTGCAGGTACTATCTTAATGAAGGGTATAGCGTATGAAAATTTCTTAGACGAAAGGGTATCTTTAGTTGTGCATGTCTTACATATTGCATCAATGTTCTAATCATCTTGGGCTTTCTTCGTGGCACATCTTATCACTTCTGTTGGGTGCTGTATATATTCTCTATATCCATAAGCACTTGATAACAGTATATTATCCGTGGACCATCCCGTTACTTATAAAAACCGAAAAGAAAATAAAAAGACAGTGTAACACTTGAAACTACATATTGTTGTCGACCCAAAAAGACAAAAAAGAGAGAAAGAGAGAAACGAAAAGAATTATTGTTGCGCTTTGAAGGGCTGGTATTTTTTGAGATCTTGAGCGAGGCCTTGGATGGAGCCAGCAGCTGAGATAAGAGAAACGACCAAGCAGGCCCAGCTCAATATCTTGAGCCAAATCCACGTGAAGGAGAATCTCTGCATCTTGGACTGCTTAATGTTCATCTCGATAGGGAAGTAAACCGTCAATGGCCAAAAGGATAGTGAGCCAATCAGCCCCAAGAAGTCATTGAAGAATGGAAATATCATAGCTACCACAGCTGTGATGATAACGTATGCTGTCCTCCACACCACCCTAAACAAGTTCACGTTATAGGTTCCCAACAGGGGAACGTTCAACTCATGCTCCCCGTTTACAAATTGGCTATCTGACCACCTTGCTTTGCTGTGGCTCTCTACGAACCCAAATATGGGTTGGACAAAGACCTGGCCATGGAAAATATATCTTGTTAGTTATATACAATATACACTTCTACGTACCCAATGTACTTCTACTACTCAACATAGTTCAAATTTTCAAAATAGATGGTCAATGACACGGTATTAAAATCTTGACCACCAAGTGATCTAAATTTCAATCTTTGTTGTCTCGCTCCAATTATTTTCTTTTTAATATTAAAAATCAACTTTCAAAAGGGAGTCAAATGGGCAGTGTTTGTGTAATGGGGCACTTAGATATAATATCATTTATATGTCTCTATGAATGAACAACTATACCTGTATGGAATTGAGAAGTGGATATGCAATATTTACCTGGTATGCCCCAATTAAGTGCACTGCGATGCAGACATTGGCAAAGTCTATTAGCCAAAGGGCTCGTAGAAGCCGAAACCTGTGAAAATTTCCTGGTGCATCATTTCCAAATGCTGCATAACCTAAGCATCCACAAAGCACATAAAAGAACGTTGTAGTTGTGATGCCAATCAAACTTGCTCTCTTCATAACTTTGTTCTCCGGAGGGCTTGATTTCAGGGTATCCTGCAACATTATGGACTCTCTCATTATAGTTGGCATGGAATTAGGCTGTATAGCATGAATGGTAATAATAATTAGAGGGTTGGTGATCGAGTCTTAACACTTTTTAAATATGCAAATTTAGAGACAAATCTAATTCATGAACTTTTTTTTTATTAATTTTAGTCTGCACACCAGACTCACCATATGTCGCATTTAGATTAAGAAGTGATGAATTATATCATTTTATTTCGATTAATAATCACTATAATTTCTAGTAAAGATTTTGTCAATATTATTTTGGATGTGTAATATTACACTAAAAATAAACAAATTGTAGCAAGCATCCATATCATAGAAAAGAATTTGCCTTAGCATCTTTTCTATAAATAGATTAACTATCTTTGAGAGAGAGAATAATAATTTATCTCTTCTACCTTCAACAAAGACAAGGAATCTTTTATAGGAATAAATACCATCGTTCTGATAGAGGAGAAACAATGAAAATCTCTCTTCCCAAATTGTAATTCGATCATGTTTAGAGTGAGGTAGGTGGGAACACGTGTACATATATATGCTTGGACTCCACCATCGGTTCACTGACTTAGCACGTGGGAACATAGAGATATCTTTTCATACGAATAATGATAATTTTAGATAATGTATAAATATTAGCAACTTTAAATTGATTAATAATAAAAAATAAAGTGATTGTAATGACGAACGAAAATACTATCATTTCCAATTTAACAAAAAAGAAAATACTATCATTTTAATTATTCAATCATGTTTTTAATTAAATTCTTTACCCAATAATTTACAAATAAATTTCCAATATATAGCTTCATTATCACTTATTAATGCAATTCTTCCTATTCCCTTAACATATAATAAAATCCAAACCACTATTAACAGATTAATCTCTGTGTCAATCTCCATCTACTTGCTGCATTTCAAAATAAGATGGTTTTATGAATTAACCACAAGATTAATTTACTTATCACTGATCTTCTGAAAAAAGACAAAAATACATTTGTGTCATTCATTATGTATTCTTTCTTTACTAAGTAGTCATGATTCATATCCACCTCATTGTCTCTTAAATTTCACATTATCTCTCAAGCAAAATGGACATAAAATAATTAATAATTTATTAAAATATGAAAATAACTTAATAATTATTTGAATATCATTATCTTGATAAAAAAAAATTTTATAAGAAAAAGGTCTTTTGTATTCTTTATTATATTTAGATAAATTTTTTAAGTAAAAGTAAAATTACTAAAAAATATAAAAAAGAATTTTGGTAAGCAATAATTTTATCTTCCAAAAATATATTTGTTTTTATAAATTAATATTATATCCAACTATAAAATCTCTTCTACTTTTATAAATTATACTTTTAAAAGGGATCATTTAAAAAGATAATTTTTCATAAGAGAATTCAAACGAGTCCTTATATTCTAAAACATAGAAAAAAAAATTGTACTGTTTAGATTTGGAATATCTAAAATAAGATTTTATTTATCTAAAAGTAAAATTGTAAACCCATACTAAAAATGGATGGAGTAACTAAGTAGCGTTTGTTTACCGTCTTGGGAGAAATATATGGACAGTGAAAATGGAGACATAAATAATAAATATGTATATGAATATTATTAGAAAATAAAAATATTAAATTTTTATCTTATATTCTGTCCCCACTATTTTCATATTTTGAAGGTACATAAATTTTATATTTTTTTATTTCAAGAACAATATTTTTATGTCTCCTATTTTCTGTCTCCACCATCAAATATATTTATGTCTCATATGTTTCTATATTTCTATTTCAGAGACAGCAAATATATGCTACCTAACCGAAGTCTTTTCCCTACCCATTTAACTCAATAAATTGTTTCTATTGTCAAGTCTCTAATTCGGGATAAGGTCTACCTAATAGGCGGAAATTATTGTTGAGGAAACTTTTAAATACAGTAATCGACGGCGTTGTCCAACGCCGGATCACTGGGCGGCATTGGTTCTAATGAATTGATTGAGACACGTAATCTTGAAGTGTATCTATAATCTACTGTATTTATAATATTACTAAAAGTATAATATTAATGCATTGCTGGTAAGTCGGCAACGTAAGGACAAAAGAAACAGTGGTCAACAACAGCAGTTGTATCCTGTTAAAGCAAATTTTTAAGTCAGGCACGCATTTCAACTTTAAAGCACGCATCACATTGCGTGTGGTCTTCTCATAACAAAATCTTGGGCCCATCGTCGTTTCTGTCAAAATATTGAATTACATTAAAAATGGGTGCTATCTATATAGCTTCTTCCGCATGTGATACATTTAACTAACGTAATCCTCATCTTTTAATACCATAAATCTAGAAGCACAAGGGTTATATATATGGATAATAATATTTACATGAATTTAAATGTACACACATTTTATATATTTCACACACATTTTTTATTTATTCACATTTTATTTCAATTGTTTAAAACGGTCTAATACAATATTATGTATGGCATTTATGGCCTGAAAACCATACATAATATATGTTTAAGCAAATAATAAATAATAAATAAATAAATAAATATTACTTGCCTGTATCTCGATGAGCACATTTGAAAAAGCATAAGCGAAGGCAATGTCACCAATAGCTTGAAACATCCTCCAGACCTTTTCTGACCCTGTAACTTCCACCCCAACTTGCACCCCAATTAAGGATGTCCGTACATGGCCACCACCTACAAAACAGAGACCAAAAAAAAAAAATGTAGCGTGCATATCTTATTGTTATTAAGCTTAATTAACGTACCTTGTATGGTATAACTTCTTAATTTAAATAAGATCATAACAGGTCTAAAGAAAAATGTTATTAATTTTCACATGTTTATTACCTGCGACTTTGGCTATGGAGAGCCCAAGGCCAATTGAAGAATATGCGAAAGACATGACGGCTGCAACGATGGAGAGCCACGAGAGGTTGTGGAAGTTTGGTATTTGGCTGAGCACAATTTGGATGCAGGCAAAAGTTATCATAAAAGGGTTGTTCGATGTATAGCACTTGTCTTGATGGCCATGTTTGTGAAAGCAGTTCGACCTTTTCACCGCCCTAATATGTTATCATCATCATATAAGGCAAAAAAGACGGGAAAATATTACTTATGTTATGTAACAATATAGTAACTAAGTCAAAAAGTTGACGAGGAAACTTACACCATACTAATTGATGCAGTTATTGTGTAGCCAATGGTTACACCTACAAGATTTATATACTGAGCCAATCCACAAAGCTGAAATCTCCTCCCTCCTATGGACAGAAATGTTAAAGGTGCGTCATACTTTCATTTTATTATTGTTTGGTTAGGTTTAGTCTTATATAAGTATATAGAATTATATATAGTTTTCAAGGTATAATTTCACGAAAGCGGGAGCTTCTTTACCAACAAAATTAAACGTTTCGGTACAAAGGCCCTGTTATTGGGAAATGGCATTCGCCTTAATTAGTTGATGTGAACTCTCGTATCAGAACACAAACAACGATAGTTTATTGGGAACAAGTAAAACGAAAATTAATTTTACATCATCTAATGATATGTTATTATAATATATATATATATATATATATATATATATATGTAACTTTTGAAATAATAATTACAAAATTTAAAACTTGTGTTGTGATGTGATAATGTGTATTAAACAATTATGTAAAAAAATTATATTTATAAAATATATCAATTTTTTATTATATTACTACCCAATTATATGCATAACTTTTGAAATAATAATTATAAAATTAAAATATGCTTAATTATGTGTCATTAGATATAAATGAACCGCAAACATAAATTTACATAGATATATAGTGTGAAATTTTGTTAGATACACTAAGAATAAGAATTTTTTCTTTTGTTATAATATGCATCGTTTTTCAGTTGACACATTAATTTTGATGAAAATCATTATTGTTTTTCCCTTTCTCTACTTATTGATATGTCAAGTAATAAATGACATAATGAAACTTTATTCTTAATTTCGCTAAGAACATACATCTACAAAGTTCGATATGTATCATAGTAATTAAATAAGTAGTAAAAGTAATTATCAAAAGTACGCGTTCTTTTTGTACCTAAGGTGGCTTTGACAACCTCTGAATAGGTGTAGTTCCGTTTGCCATGGACTGGGTCAGGTGAACGGTAACAGTCAGCGAGAAGAGTGGAGGTGAAGTAGGTTATAAAAGAGAAGGCAAAGAGTACTGCTGGACCAGCCACCCAACCCATCTGCGCAATTGCCCATGCAAGTGATAGAACTCCAGAGCCGATCACAGCCGTTATGATATGTGCGCTAGCAGTCACCCATGTCCCTTTAAATTAATCAAAATAAAAGAAAAACCATGTTATATATATCATATTGCAACCATAATCCAAAGTGACAGAAACTCATCAAGAGAGCAAAATCGAAAGCAGCTTATGTATATATATTAATCATAATCTATATATATTTTTTAAGAGTTTAGTTTGTATGTACTAATAATATAAAATTTATTTATATTATCAATTAAATCATCTCATTTATATAATTTTTCAAATAATAAATATAATACTTAATCAATAGATGACAGTGTAAAAAGTTTATATAAGTTAAATTCATACTAATGCTAGATAATTAAATGATTTTTTTTTTCAGAATCTTTCACTAAAATCAAATTGATAATAATGAGATGAAATAGAGTTAAAGAGGATGTTACGTGATTATGATTACTAAATTCGAATAAAATTTTTTATTATCTAGAAATTTTCATATATGAATAACATATGTACCGGTTCTTTTGATTCGTCCATCGTCGTTGAAGTTTTTGTCCCCGGCTCCAAAAGCTTCTGGGGTTTCTATGTACATGCCGTTCCTCTGAAACGGATCAGTGGCCATCTTTCTCTCTCTTTACTCTGTTTCTATTTGTGAGTGTGTGTGGCCTCCACACGAAAACGTTGTGGAAAGAGGAGAAAGAAAACTGTGCGGCTTATATCTCTGCCTGTAAATTGGTTCAGCTAACTATGTAGCTGTTTGTAGTTTGTAGTGCGAAGCGTTGAGAGAGCCGAGATATGTGAATTAGAGATAAAAGGCAAAGGCTATATAGTAATCATACGATACAGTCCGCGAGAGGAAATATGAAATATGTCATTAAATAGAGAAGCAGAGACTAGAAGTCAAAGTGGGCGGAAGTGTTGGTGTGGCACACGTAATTCAACGATAGGTGAGGAATTTACTGAAAAAAGTGGCTTACTTTAATTGAAAAGGCAAAATGCAGAGAGATAATACTGCCAACGAAAATTCAAAAGGTAAACGATGGCTGAGTTAGAAGCTATAAAGATGATGACAGGAGGGTTGAGAAGCCGTGGAATTATATTCACGTGCCTCTGCACCATTGAAGTTGGCAAATTCTGGTCCTGGTGTGGAACCCACACCTGCGAATTTGGTTTTCCTCCATCCATTTGGAGAATTTTATTCTATTGGCAGCGATTGATGATGTGTATTTCGAAAGTGCCAGAAATCCATCGCACCAAACATACAATTGGCCTCTCTCTCTCTCTCTCTCTCTCACCTGATTCCTAATTTTATGTTCTTATCAGTTCATTGTTTACTTTTGTTTTATTATTACAACGCGTCAGAGTCCAACATGCAAAATTTGTTTGCAGTCGTAAAGGTTGACTTAATTCCTTACTTAAATTTTCTTTGCATTATTGAGGTGCTACAATGAAGGTCATATCGGGTGCACGTGAACCCCTGTCTGCTGACATCTTGTCCTCTACGTAGCCCTGCTCTCAGAGATTCAGAGGCAATAAACTAAGGGGAAAGAAAAAACTGATTTTTTCTAGGGCGGGAAAGAAGTCTTTCTCTGTTTTGTCTTCCACGAATATTTCATTTTAGTCCCGGATCATATTTACACAACTCCAAATTGGCCTCTCTTAAATATTATATCAAACAAAATTGCTTCTATTAAAAATCAAATTAAACGATCCACCTAATATATATATTCAAAGAACTCGTTACCCATTTAAATTTTTAGTATTTCTTAAAGGACTAATTTGTTTTTCTTTTTTTTTAGGGAGTAATTTTTTACGATTTATATTAACAAAAATCTCTTTGGTTATTTTTCTTCTAGCTAGATAGCACAAAATTCTCTTGATAGCCTTCTGGTCAACATAAGAGGGATTATACATAAATTGACTAACCTCGTTAACTACAAACGACAGGGCTGGTCTTGTAATAGTTGTATATTGTAATCATCCAATTATGGGATAGGACAGGTCTGATTAACACAGGATGTGTCAACATGGTCAAATAATTTTTGGTCTATGAGCATAGGGTAGGCATTGGCTTAGCATCAACCATTCTAGCCTTATCAAAAAGGTTCTTAACATACTTTGTTGGAGTCAAGCAAACAGTACCAAATCTTGGTCTTGTGCACTTTGATTACCAGAAAATATCCTATCTGACCAAGATCCTTCAAAGCAAAGACATTGTACAGCTTGGAAATAAGAGCATAAACCTCATTGGGATTAGAATCAGTAACAATATATCATCTACATAAATAAGCAAGTAAATGAATGATGTAGCTGAGAATCTAATGAAGAGTGAAGCATTTGATGGGCATTTGAGATGCTATACTTGACAAGGTCGTACTAAGCTTTGTGAACCAAGCACAAAGAGCTTGCTTTAGTCCATGTAAAGCTTTGGTAAGTTCGCACACATGATTGGAGGGAGATGAATGAAGCCTTCGGGTAGCACCATGAATACATTTTCCTCTAGATCTCCATTCAAGAAGGCATGATTGAAGTCAAATTACCTTATGTTCCAACCCTTATAAATAGCAATGGTTAGCACAATTTAACTATGGATGGTTTTAGAATAGGGTTGAAAACTTCAGCATAGTCAAAACCTTCTCTTTGATGGAACCCTTTTGACACAAGCCTAGCTTTATACTTCTATACTAAACAATCGGGATTTCTCTTGACCTTAAATACCCACTTGCACCTTATAGGCTTCATGTAGGGAGAAAGGGAAGCAAGGTGCCAAGTGTAGTTGATGTAAGAGCTCTATATTCTTCTTGCATTGCCTTATATCAATGAGGACTCTACAAAGCTTGTGTTTGATTTTGGTTTAGTCTGAGTAAGCTCAACATCAAAATGGAGATAGCATCTGCATTGGTTTTAGGCTTGTGAATTCTTGATTTGGCCCTACTTTGCATAGGGTGATCATTCATAGGAATTTTGACAGTTGGTGATGATGGTTTGTGCATTTGTGATTATGAATTCTACATACATTTCTCTTCTCATCACTTGGTATTTTTGTCATGATTATATATTCTAGTTCAATTGCATGAATGCTCATATTGTTTTCCATTTGTGCTTGAATTGAGAATTTTGCATATTTGCACCCTTGCTTAATGAAGGTGCATTATTGAGGTGCTATAATGAAGCTCATATCGAGTACATGTGAACCCCTGCTTAATGATATCTTGTCCTATAAATTAGAGATTTAGAGGCCATAAACTAAGGGAAAAAAAACTAATTTTTTCTTGGGTGCAAAAGAAGTCTCTTTTTTCTATCCCATCCTTGACCATATTTACACGAAACTCCAAATTGACCTCTTAAATGTTGTATGAAACAAATTGCTTCTATAAAAAATCAGATAAAATGGTCCACCTAATATATATATATATATATATATTCAAAGAACTCTTTGCCAATTTAAATTCTTAATATTTCTTAAAGGACTCATTTGTTCTATATTTTTATTTTTGGGAGGGAGTAATTTTTCCAACGATTTATATTGACAAGAACTTCTTTATGTATTTTTTTTTTCTAGCTAGATAGTGCAAAATTCTCTTGACAGCCTTCCAGTCAACATAAGGGGATTATGCATAAATTGACTAACCTCGTTAACTACAAAAGATAGGTTTAGTCTTTTAATAGTTGTATATTGTATTCCTCCAACTATGGGCTAATAAATAGAGGGATCAACACAGGATGTGTCAGGAGGCATTGGCTTAGAATCAACCATTCCAACCTTATCAAAAGGACTTGTTGGCACCAAATTTCACTAAGAGTTAAAATGTTGAATTGCCATTCAACCTTGGTGAGATGAGAGCTATAATGAGAGAAGTTCAAGTGTCTCTTCGTGATGATAGTTTGACATTTCAAAGTTGACCAAGGCCTTGAAGTTGATTTGCATTGAGAAATAGATCAAAATTGACAAAGCTTCAAGTTTGTCAGTTCAACATGTTGAAGCTGATAGTGGTCAGTAAGATGAAGCCTGAATATCCAAGATTGCAAGCTAATGATGACAAGATTCTCAGGTTCAGTTCGACTGTCGAAGCCCATGTTTGTCATTTGTGACTTAGAAAATTTTAGAAGATTTAAAAAGATTGCCACAAGTGATCAGGAGGAAATAGGCATTGGTCGTGCGATGATTAACAGCAATTGACATCTATTTTTAGCAATTATTAACAGAAGCCTTATGACGGTGTACATGTAACATCCTCCCAAATATAACATCATTCTTAAGTCATGACATTATACTTAGGAGTTGTTACCTATAAAGTAGCAGACCTTTATTAATTATCTATAGTAGAATTGGTTGAATCATGTAGTAACTAACTTGTGATTCTATTAAAATATATAACAAAGAAATAAAACATTCATTTAATATAAAATCAAGTACAAAAGAAAGCTCTTCTATGAGCTTTAATACACATATATTATCTCTTATATATATATATATATATATATATATATATATATATATATATAACTGAGTACCATAGATACAAGTCTCCACTACTAAACTACTACAAATCCAATTCCTTTCATGCAGAGCCTCCTCATCTTCTGGATCAACCTGGAGACACCTAACTCAAACACATAGGGGTGAGAATTATACAAATTCTCAATAGGGATTTCCCCAAATACACCATCGTAATGTCATCGTCATTATTCCAGTCACTTTGGTTTATTAAGAAAAAGGTAATGATACATTACATAATAACGGTTCATTTTTAAAGTTCCAAATCATATTTTCGAAGTGGGTTGCTTTTAAAAAATAATTACTTAATACACATATCTCATAAGCTCATAATCATAGTAAATAATGTTAAACAAAATGACTTGATATGATATAAACATGTATATGCCAAATGTAGTGAAATTATCTTTAATTGCCCTTGATAAATCGAAGAGGATCTCTCTTTATTTGCCCTTGACAAGTCGAAAAGGATCTCATCTCTCTTTATTTGCCTTGGACAAGTCAAAAAGGATCTAATGTTTTTACTTATGGCTATAGAACTTAATTCAATATATCATTCACTTTTCTTTTTTAAAATACATGCATAAAACATATATAGGCATTCATTCACAATGTGATTTCAATCATCCCTCATAAACCAATCTTTAAAGTCACTAGCATGCATTCATATACAATATACTTGAACCAAATGTCATTATGTCACCAATATAATGTATTAGCACAAATACAACACATGGGCAAATTTCACACCTTTGTAGCACAATTTAATTTGCACATCAAACAACCAATTCAGAGACTATAAAAATTATCCAAGACACTTCAATGTGTCTCCAAGGTCCTATAAAAATTTCAGGGCAAGAATCATTCTCTAACTATGTAACAAAATTCTACAAATTTGGTGGTCAGAGACCACCTAATCTTAGCTTAAACTAGAATTCCATAATTTTTAACCCTAGCAAATGATTAATTAACTTCATGATAAAATTCATGATTAAACATTAAAATGTTTCCAACATCTTGGAAAAATTTCAAAGGACAAATCAAACATTTGTTATGGTAACAAAATTAGACAAATTCGTAGCTTCCATTCTAACAATTCAAGCAGCACATGTATAGTTTCGGTCCTTGATTTTTTTAAAGCAGTAAAAGTCCAAAAGAGAGCTCAAGAAAATTCGTGGAACTAGCTTAGGATGTTATCTTCAACATATAATTTTAGTGTAGATTGTAAACATTCTTTAATATAAAATCTAATTCTTTCTAAAAAGAAAACAAGATGAATGGCTAGGATTTGATCTTGTAATTCAAGATTAAATCCTAGCCTTACACTTGGCTTGAATGGATATACATTATCCATTTATAAAGTTTAAATTATCTTTCGGTGTTAGAAATCGCACACAAAAATTTTACCGAACGGATAAAATACCGTACTTGAGTAATCAAATATTGCCCGAAATTAATTCCAGGTATAAAATCTTCATTTCTAACTATTTCTAACCTTAACCCGCTCTTTTTAGTCCCTGAATCTCCTATCCTGATTTAGGGTTTTGGTTATCCCACGTGCCGTAGGGCCTGTAAGGTACTATTCACATTTTTTTACACATCCATTAGGTCGTCCTCATCATTACTAAAACTGTCAAATTTTTGAAATTATGACTAATAAAGCTCAAATTAATTTTTAAATAATTTTGGGGTGTTACATGACGAAGTGGTAACCGCTCTACGACGAAGGCGCATGGCAAAGAAAGAAATTGTCATAGACACGTGGACGACATCCAAGGACAGCCAAAGATAATTGTCAAGATCATAGAGTCCTAGGATGTTTGTAAATAGTGCTTTTGTACATTTGTAAAAGGTTGAAATTTTTACTCACACATTTGCTCTACAACATCACCCTGATGACTAAACAGAGTCGAAAGTCCTCTGAGTAATTGTTCTCAACTAATTACGCTTCTAGAACTAGATTTCCTTTATTTTCTCTATAATTCGTGTACTTTGCTTACATTTTTCAATCAAGTACTTTACATTCTCCATTTTTGTACACTTAATATTCTGTCAATCAGCATTCCATACACAACACACAAATCACATTACGCATTCCATCCTCATCTTATACACACATATTTTGTCAGCTTTAGAATCCTTCATAATGCTTATTGTAACTTATGTTTTGAATGACAACAAAGCAAATTTTGTTAAAATGTTTTGAAGAAAAGACTAATGTTTTGGTTGAGTTTATATATGATTAACATGACTATTCTCATAACATATAAGTTCAATTCATGACATATTTTTCACAACATCATGTTTTAACATGATTAAAATCTTATTCAAAAAGATTCAGAGCTTTAATGATGTAAAAAATAGTTCTAAAAGTGAACTAAGACATGTGAGAGACACAAGAAAGCAACATCTAGCATCAAAAACTAAGTATGGATATTTAGAAAGTGATTCATGCACTCAGAAAGTGAGATATCCAATGGAGAAATTGATTTCTCATAATTATATCATTATCGTAATCATAAATAGCTTTGGCTATAATCTTTGAAGACTATCTACATGTTAAGGAAATCATTATCAAGCTCAGAAGATCAACACGAAGCTTGGAAAGTGTGGGACTACATCAGAAAGTAAGAGTATTGATATGAAGAAAATTTCAAATTCAAATTTAGTCAACATTCAAAAAGTATTGATAGTGACACATCATCTTTATACTTAAACAATTCCTTGTATTGAAAAGAAAAGGTTTAGAAAGTAAAAGTTGTTATCTGAAGGATTATTCAGAAACTAAATGTCAATGTTTCTGCACCAATAAAGACGTCTAACATAGCTCAGCTATTCTTCTAGAGGATAGCTCCTGACACAAAAAGAAGATCAACACATGTCAATAGGAGGCGAAATCAAGGAACAATAGTCTAATTCAAAATCCAAGTATAAAAGGACAAAGCCTTCAAACATGAAGGAACTTTTGCACAACAAGCGCTTAAAGCTTCTAATACTTTATGAAGTTCATCATTTTCTTTGTAATTAGTTTCTGAAGAAAATCTTCTTCTTGTGATCATTAGCTAGATTTTCTCCTTAGGAAGAATTTAAAGAAGTCTCTCAAATCTTTTCATTAAACATGTTTTATCTTTAGAAAGACTTGAGTGTTCTTTATTAGAGTGTACCAACCTAAATCTTATCTTTTTACTAATTCAGTAATGATCAAGTGAGTTTAGCGTGAAGAGGCTAGGACAAAGATTACTTGTTAGTGAGAGTAAATCGAAACTCCTGCTCATTAGAGATAGCTTAAGAATGCTATTCTCTTACTTTCTCAAGATTGAGAAAAAGGGTTGATTAGTGGAACACAGGAAGTTGTTGAAACTGGATGTAGGCATTGTTTGGCCAAACCAGGATAAACTGATTGAGTAATACCCCCCTTCTCTCTCTAACTTTTAGCTATTGTTTAATATTCTATTGTGTGCTTTGAAAATTATTTGAAAAATAGTTTCTGAAGCTTGTTAACATCTGCTTCTGCTACCTTCAAGTGAAAATCACTTTATAGACTTTGTTTAAGCTTTCAAAAGCAAAAAGAAGGAAATTTAGAAGCACGATTTAACCCCTTTTCTTATGCTATCAACTTACACATTTGACACTCGATCTTTTTTGTGTTGAGCCCAAAAGGAGTAGCTTTTTGCTCCTTGAATCAAGATCTTGAAAAGAAAAGATTGACATCCAAACACTTGAGTTTGTCGATAAACATTTGGTTTAAAGTAGTTTGACCTCCTGTTCAAAGAAAATCATCGATTATTTGTTGTTGACGTAAAATGTCAAAACTTGCAATAAATAGGTACTTAACATACTTTGTTTGAGTCAAGCAAACAGTCCTGAGCTTGGTCTTTGTGCACTTTGATTCCAAGAAAATACCCTATCTGACCAAGATCCTTTAAAGCAAAGACATTGCGCAGCTTGGAGCATAAACCTTATTGGGATCAAAATCAGTGACAAGTATATCATCTACATAATTAAGCAAGTAGATGAATGATGTAGCTGAGAATCTAATAAAGAGTGAAGCATTGGATTTGGCATTTGAGATGCCATACTTGACAAGGGTTGTCCTGAGCTTTGTGAACCAAGCACGAGGAGCTTACTTTAGTCCATATAAACCTTTGGTAATTTTCACACATGAGTGGAGGGAGATTGAATGAAGCCTTCAGGTAGCACCATGAAAATATTCTCCTCTAGATCTCTATTCAAGAAGCCATGATTAAAGTCAAATTGCCTTATGTTCCCACCCTTATAAAGAGCAATGGTTAGTACAACTTGAACTATGGATGGTTTTATAATAGTGCTAAAAACTTCAAAATAGTCAAAACCTTTTCTCTGATGGAACCCTTTTGCCACAGGCCTAGCTTTATACTTCTATACTAAACAATCAGGGCTTTTCTTGACCTTAAATACTAACTTGCACCCTATAGGCTTTACATGGGGATGAAGGGAAGTAAGGTACCAAGTTTGGTTAAATGTAAGAGCTTTATATTCTTCCTACATTGCCTTGTATCAATGAGGACTCTATAGAGCTTATGTTTACTGTTGGTTTAGTTTGAGTGAGATGAACATCAAAATGGAGGATAACATCTGCATTGGTTTTAGGCTTGTGAATTCTTGATTTGGCCCTAGTTTGCATAGGGTGATCATTCATAGGAATTATGACAGTGAGTGATGATGGTTTATGCATTCACAATTGTGAATTCTACATACATTTCTCTTCTCATTACTTAGTAATTTTGTCATGATTATATATTCTAGTTCAATTACATTAATCCACAATGTTTTCCATTTTTGCTTGAATTGAGAATTTTGCATATTTGCACCTTAATATGTGTTAAAAAGAATTTTGATTGGTTCTAATTGGTTGGAAGCTTAATTGTGGGGTTTTAATTTGCAGGGGTTACAAATAGAGATGAATGGAAGCTTAGGATGGAAGTAGGTAGAGAAAGCATGGAGCAAGCTACAAACACGCTCGCTATAGCGACTTATGTTGTCACTAAAGTGAGGTGTCACTAAAGTGACTCCTCACCTCACCAAAGCAACCCAATCACAAAAGGAATTTCCTACACGCAAAAGGTTTAGCGAGTCCCACACTCGCTTTAGCGAGTCTTCAAATGTCTAGAAGTAGCTGTCCTGTATGTTTTTGTCCTTTTTTAGGAAACTTTGATGATGTAATGAAGCCCTAAGAAACAAAAGATGGGGACCTTACCTAATTTAGCATTTTTGACCTAGGTTTTAGTGCTCTTTCTCTCTCTCTCTCTCTCTCTCTCTCTCTCTTTAGATCTCTTAGGTTTTCTACCATTCTCTTCTTCTAGATTAGCTATCTTTCTACTCCTAGCTTGTAATTTTAAAAATTATGGAGGAGTAAACTCTTAACTAGCTCAAGGAACTATCAAAGAGCATGGTTGTATTGTGAAATTCTTCTAGCTCTTCATCAATGCGTATATTATGTTTTCTTCAGTTTTTCACATTTATTCTTTCCTTCATTTTCTATATTATATGGTATTGATATATAGTTGATGGGTGGTTTAATTGATTAATTTTATATTAATTGGTATATTGATGTGAAATTAGTCTCTTGAGAATTGAAGAATTGGGTAAGGTTTAATCCAAATCAATGGTTAGCTTTTAATTCAATGTATATTGATTAGGTGTTAAGGTCTTAATTTCCTAGTTGATTGATGTTGATTAAATTCCAAGAGGCTTCTAGGTTGAATTTTGAAATTGTTAGTAGAGGTTTCTCTAACAATTTAATTGGTTACATAATGTGCGCTTGATGATTAGTCCAATCAATGATCAATATTCCATGTTTCTTGCACTGTTCCTTGAGTGTTGGCATTTTAATTTCATCATTATCTCACTAATGCTAATTTCTTTCAATGCATCAACCCCCAAAAATTGCTTAACTAATTAATACTACTTCCTTGAGAAACGACTCAAGTTGCAGCATTGTATTACTTTCTTTCCAATTTAGTTTTGATCATTATGTTAATTTGATTAAAACCAAAGCTATGACAGTTTGGGGCTTGTCAAATTTTGGCGTTGCCAGGAAAGTTAGTGTTATTTAGTTTGTGAAATTGTTTATAGTGTAATAATTTGGTTTTTGTTTACCTTCCTTTTATCCTAATAAAAATCCCAAAGTATTAGTTAGTATAGTTTTAGTTTTTGAAGTTTAATTTGATGTTTACCTTTTCTTTTGTTATGTATGACTCGTTCTTTAACCGATACCCTTCTAGTCCCATATGATCTAGAGATTGGAAGAACTTTGAGATAATTGAAACAAGCTAATAGGAGGTTGTTTGAGGAAGACGATGAGCCTGATAGTTTTAGTTTTCTTTTTGTTTCTACTTTAGATCAAAATACTATTATAATTTTGATTTCGTTTTTGAGTTTTCTAATAATTTGCTAAGTGGTCAAGAGCTAGTGTAAGCACCAAGGGTGTTATAGAAGTTTTTCATGCTGATAGCAGTAGCCTTCAATAAGTTGTAGTTGAGATTACTACAATGCTAAGGCAGATCCACCAGCAATAACAAGCCCTACCTAGCCTTTCTAATGTGCTTGAGAGTGCTAAGGTGTATGGCATTTGTTCTTGTCATACATACACCACTAATGCTTGCCCTTAACTCCCAGAAGATCCAATCATTGTAGCAGTTGCTATTGACTTCCCTAGAAGTCCTTCATACCAAAATCAAAACTAGTTAGGGATACAATCCTTTCAGCAACACTTACAACCCTAGTTGGAGAAACCACCCTAACTTTAAGTGGGGAGGTTCATCATCATCATAGTAGCCACCCTAGCACTAACTAAAATACTAACCTCCACATTATAGGTCTCTACAGTCCCAACAACCCCTTCCAATCCAAAATAAATCACCCTTGCAACTACTAGCTCCTACACCTTCTTTAAAGCCCTCTTTGGTCGACATAGTAAAGCAAATGGGCACTGCATCATTGGAACATCAACAAAGGACATACCTTTAAAATTTGCGACTCTAGTAGCTCAATTTGCTACAACTATTCAGTAGATGCTAGCCCAATGGTCAAGCAATCTACCTTCTCAAATGATTCTCAACCATAAGGGCAATTTAAGTACAATATCCTTGAGGTTTGGGAAGCAATTACAAAATCCCAAGTAGGGGGAAGAAGTGGAAAACAAGCTTGATAAGTAGATTGGAGGTGATGGCAACAAACAAGATATTGAGCCCTTACTCAAGTTCCCTTGCCTTTTCCACAATGGGTAGCTCAATCCAAGAGGGCAAAGGGAGCTAATGTAGAGAAAGAGATCTTGGAGACATTTAGGAAGGTAGAAATTAACATTCCCCTCCTTGCTGCTATGAAGCAAATCCCCAAATATGTGAAGTTCTTGAAGGAGCTTTATACTAAAAAGAGAAAATTAAAGGGGGATGAAAAAGTGAGCAAGGGGAAGAATGTCTTCAAAATCACCCAATCAAGTAAGCCCCAAAAGTGCAAGGATCCTTACAACTTCACCATCTCGTGTGTCATTGGGAGCCAACAATTTAGCCAAGCATGGCGAGATTGGGGTCACAATCAATGTAATGGCCAAATCCATCTTCTAATCATTGCACATGCGAAAGCTTCAACCAACTAAAGTGGTGATCTAACTTGCCAATCATAGCACCTCTCAATCGGAAAGGATCTTGGAGGATGTGTTAGTAAAGGCAAATGATTTAATCTTTCCAGTGGATTTTTATATGCTTGAAATGGAAGATGATATGCATCCTAGCAAATTGAAATTAATCTTTGATAGACATTTCCTTAAGACTACTACAACTAAAATTGATGCATATGCTAGTACATTGTCTATGGAGTATGGGTTCACTAGAGATGCCGTAACTATAGCTAGTTAGGAAGGTGGACCATGAGTTCATACATGCAGCAAAAAAATAGAACATAGGGAAACATCATGGGTTTGGTCAATAGACTCAATGAGCAATAATATATCTACCACATGCTAGAGACAAGCATTAAGCACAAATTAGTCAATACATAATAATCAATGTATGCAAACATCAATCAAAGTCAAAATTCATAATTCGTAGTCACATAACATATCTAGGACCCTAGAGGTGGCTCCTAACGACACTTGGTCCATGGAATTTTGCTCTTGGCCCTTCTAGGACTCAAGTGATGGACCCTGAGTACCTAGCAATCCCAAGAGGTGGCCCTGGATCCTATAAAATTCCTAGCACTTTGCATCCTAAGGTTAAGGTGTCAATTATCAGCTTAACTTCGTCAACACTATTTCATACAAATCATAATTTCAATAACAGTTCAAAAGTTGCTCGTCCCCACTTTAAAATCACAAGAGCACACAGCTAGCATTTGGTAAATGTCCTTGGATAGAAAATACAAAAACACAGAGATAGAAATATGTATAGAGAACAAACACAAAAATCCCCAAAATTATCTCTATTCCAGGATTTTTTTTATTCAATTTTCGAACCTCCAAAAAGGAGGAAGCTGGAAACATGTATGTGGGATACAAATTTCAGATATTTATTCAAGAATATCCCTTTAATCATTTCATATTTCATCTTTGCCCTTTTCACTTTTCAATTTTTGATCAAATTATAGGTTAATCTTTTTCATATTTTCATCAATCACAATATCGTGTACACCACTAATAAACACAGTTCCATCTCGTCTCCAGTATCTTCATCTCAATCTCGTATGTCTCCGTCTTTTCTATCATGGGATAGGTACCAAACACAACCATATAGTACACATATCAGTCTATTGAACAATATAAAATTACACAATCAATTAATATTCTCACATTAATACACCCATATCAATATATTTCAAACATTTGCAAACTAATAAATCAAAGCAAGTTATAAATATACTATTACTCACAGATAAAAGACAATGCCCATTCTATGTCCCAATGTTCATTGAACTCGGAGGTTGATCTCTCAGCAACATCTTTGCCTTCACCATCATGCTCCACTATGAACCACACCAAGCAACCATCATTGCTACCTTTCATGTCATCATGACTCAACTAAAGCCGTGTAGTCATGTCTCGAACACTACGCCCAGGAGCCATGAGCTGCCATTATCCCAGGAGGCTCCATCATTGCTATTAGCACACAAGAAAGGCCATAATGAGCTTCGCGCTAATCGATTATGCTTGTGCTCTACCATAACAACCATGGGTGTTCGAACTCTCTCTTCTCTTTCTTGTTAGCTCTAGAATGCTTCAGAAAGCATTAATGCTATATGTTTTGAGTGATAACATGACCAATTTAGAGAAAATAATTTGAAAAATGACTAATGTTTCCCTTGAGTTTCTTTAATCTACAAATAGGTCTTATCGTTAGCATAACACGATTCTTGAAGTGAAATTATTTTCACTTTACATGTGGAAACATGATTTATCTCGTCTAAAGAGATATGAACTTCCTGGAAGTGAAAATTATATCGTGAAATGACACACTTAATGCATTGAAGAAAATCATCGTGTATAAAAAACCAATGATCAGATCTTCATAAAGTAGGATGCGACTTCAAAAAGTACACCTCAAATGAAGATTTGAAACGAGCTCTAAAACAAGTGTGTTCTACAACCTTCAATCATCATAATTACAATTCTTTCATCATCTACATGCTCTGATTGAAGTTCGAAAGATCATATATACATCAAGGAATTGATATTGCACTTTAGAACACTACAAGAAATTCAATCTCTGGCAACGCTTAAAAAGCGTTGCCAAAACATACAAAAAGACAATGCTTTTCAGGGTGTTGCCTATATTGGCATTGCCTTTTCTCTAAGGCAACACTTTTTGTACAAAAGACAATAGTTGGTTCAAAAAGCATTGCCTATATGGGTGCAAAAGGCAACACTTTAAGGCAACACTTTTGGTAAACTTTCACGTGTTGCCATTTTTTCCATTTAAGGCAACGCTTTTCAAGCATTGCATTTTATGTTTCTAAAGGCCACCTTTTCTAAGCGTTGCCTTTTCTGGAGCCAACTGCAAAGCTTTTTTACTAGTTACGTTTACTTTAATTAAAGGCAACATTTTTTAATCATAAAAGTATTGCCTTTTAGAGAGACCATTTTTTTTTACTTTTGTTCCAAATTTGATGTTTCCTAAAACTATTACCTTTTTATTAAAAAAAAAAACTTGAAACAATATTATTTCAAACAAAAAATTCACATTTACCACAACATTAGTTTTTCAATTTCAAATTTGTAACTATTCAACTAAATTCATAAATAAAATAAATCACCAATAATCAATTATGCAAAAGATATGCCATTAATATATACATATAGTTCATAATATTGGCCAATACATAGTTCTAAATGGAAACAAGTCATCTATTCAAACCAAAATATAGACAGGTAAATAGATATATAGTTAGCAAAAGCAGACTAGTCATAAGAACTGAACACAAACCAAATTACTTCTTATAGTTTCAAATAAAACATAGCATTTTAGAATGTAACATAAACCTAACATCATATATAGCTTGTCCTAAAATTTGATGAGCTAAGTAACTACATATAAAGAATAAAGATCATTTGCTCAATAATTTCAAGGAACGAGACATAGCTGTAGCTCAATGCCATCAAACACTTCTTTACATTCAAATGGAACCTACAAATGGATAAACTTAAATAAGCACAACTTGAGAAATCTCATTCACACATTTAAGACATTTTATTTTTTCACATTTCAGACATTACTTCAATTGAGATGTAGATATATTTTTAGTGCCGAACAAGGTAAAAAAGTTTATATGCCTTAAACAATATGTTGAGGACGTGAAAGAATTGACTTTGCCATTATAAGCATGTATGAGTTTCCACTCAACAAATTTAGACTAAGGTTGATATATTTTTAGTCTTTCCCTAAATAATAATAGTCTTTTAAACTTTCAATGTTTTATAATATAAGTCTCATCAACCAAATATTTTATAATATATAATTCGATCTTTAGACAAGGTCTTAAATGGATACATGATTTGTTTCTATCAAATTAGCTGCCACTCTATAATTCCACTAATAAGAAGAAAATAATGATTCCACCTGTAATGATAAATAGTTTCTGACAAATCTCATAAACTCGCTCTACCCTTTGATACAACTAAGATCTGTTTGTGAGCTTCAGAGCTCTCTCAAGTGTGATGCGCTTATATGGCATATAATGTGTTATGTTCTAGTTCATATATGTATCAGTGAGCAAGCTTAAATGAAAAGCATGAACATGTGTCTCATGTTTTTTTTTTTGTTGTTTCAAAAATTTCTTGTTCATGCTCTGATACTTATGAGAAAAGTTTCACAGCTCATAAACAAAAAGCTCATTTATGCTTTGATTTGATAAAATTTGGGATTAATCCTTGATGAGCTTTAGAAACTATGCATAGAAATATGCTTGTAAATCTGTATCAAAGTTTCTTTGAGCATCAGAAACTATATAAGTATCAGTATGCTTTCTTTTCTCAATCATGCATGCTCTCTTATGTCTATCATATATACATTTGAGTATTTGCTTGCAAATTTTTTACTTGGACAAAGTTGTGTTGAATAAGATTTAATCAAGATATAATATCACAAGTATTACTTGTTAGTTATTCATGCACGTGAACCTTTAGAAGTTTTTTTTTCACTAAATATTAAGCTGGTTGCATTAAAAGAACTTAAATGATAATATCCTTCATTACCACTATGATATATCTCAGAAAGTACTCTGAGTAAATTCAGAATTTTCATAAACAACAAAATCGGCTTTGATTTAAGTTACTTAAGGTTTTGGCCCTATCCATATCATGCCTTAAGAAAAGAACTTCTTGGATGTTACAGCTTATGATGTTTTGAAAGAATAGCTATTATCATAACATATTCAATTCTATTTCTTTCAACATCTCTTCAAAGATTCTCTTCAAATTGGTTTATCATCATAAAAAAGGAAGAGATTGTTAGCTCCAGAACCCTTTAGAAAGCTTCATAGCAATATGTTTTGAGTGACAACAAAACTAATTTAAAGAAAATATTTTGAAGAGCAACTAATGTCTACCTTGAGTTTCTTGACATAGCATCCAGGTATTTCCAGATTGCATAATACGGACTTGAAACGAGAATAATTTCACTTTGCATGTGCAAACATGATTTATCTCATATAAAGATATTGAACTTAATAGAAAGTGAATATTAGATCGTGCAAAGTATGTATACATGCCTTACGAATGAAGAGAAATCAAAACAAAGGCAAGAAACCAAGGTACGAGACTTTAGAAAGTAACACTAGACATCAGAAAGTACGCTCAAAATGAAGATATCAAGCAAACTTCTGATCTACTTCCTAGTTCAAGATAAGTATTTGTTATGGTCAAAGTTTGTTTGTTCCTTGGCACTTCAACTAGTTGACCCTTTCACCTGCAAAAGGAATAGTTTTTGATTTTGGTACTTGGACTTTCTTGGGTCCCTTTTGGTTAGTTTTAAATGGAGAGGTTTCCTATCCTTTCTAAAGGATTCCTTTCTCAAGAATCACTTGTCAGGTGGGTGTTCCTTCCTGTAGAGAGAACAAACAAAATATAAAGATCTTTGAATGAGGTTGCATTGCTTCTTCTCTCATATATCCTTTTCATATCTCAACCTTGTTTCCTGAAAATATAGCTTCTGATCTCCCATCATAAGTTCAAGGATTTTGAACTATTTCCTGCTTGTTCTTGGTCAATTTCAGAAGCCATGAAGTCTTTTCAAGATATAGAAATAAACTTTCTTTTTGCATTTCTTTTTGAAGACACTAGTTTCTAAGGTAACCTACTAAGTTCTCTTTATAGATTAAGAGATTTAAAGGAAAAAACTTGAGAATCTTTTAGCAACTTATCTTATCATGGAAGAACTAAGTAATATGAATGGTTAAGTTCAGATACACTTACCTTACATCCTTCTGTTGAAGTGTACAAGTCATGAAAGATGAATATGCAACATCTTCTTAGCTTGTCATGACTTTCTGAGCCATCTATTCTTCTTCATAATCGCTCCAGGTACAACACACTCTTCTCTTTGAGGTTAGAACTTTTCTATGATGCCTTGAGCTTGGAATTCTTGATTTAAGATATTCACTCTCATTGCGATTAGCAGGTTGCTCTTTTAAGATATTCTTTGCTCTTTTTATCTTTCCTAAGATTGATGTCTCTTCCTTTTTATGCTTACCTCTTTAGGCTTTTGACAATTTTCACAGACATAGAGAATTTATCTCCATTTTCAATCTCAGGTTCTTCATCGGATCCTTCCTCTTCATTTGAGGTTTCAACAAGTTTCATTGCTTTAGCTTTGCACTGCTTCCTGGCAAGATAATTTTAGGGAAGAAGACTTTTAAGATGGTTTAAGTTCTTCAAGTAGCATCCATAGTCAATCCTATATTTCTTTTCACATGTCACAAGCAACAAATATGTCATATTTATCTTTGCACAATGCATATATGAGTAGGAGCTTGGCTTAAGGATTTCAACTAAACTCTTTCTTTTTGTTATTCTTATCCACCTGCTCCTTGGGACTCCTCTTGACATTGAGTATGCCTTCAGAGGTTCTAGAACCTCATAGAGAAAGTTAGATGATAGAGTGATTTTTTGTAATGTGAGTTCATGCCATTATGTCCTTTTGGATCTTTGTCCTCTGCAATTGTTGGATTGCTCAACCCTTAGAGGCCTGGCTTTATACTACTTGTAGGTATAAAAGTGCACGAGAAGGGGGTTGAATTGTGCATTGTCTCTTTTCGCATTTGACACATTTAACAAAAGAACTATCAAGCATTAAGCTTGAAGTGTAGTAGAAATAGGATTAGTTATTTCAGAAAGTATATTTTAAGCCCAGCATATAACATAAACACTAAACGGATATATGTGTAGATAAAACATCATAATAAATAGAGTAAAAGAGAGAAAAGAAGAAGATATGACACAACAGATTTATCCTGGTTAAGGCAAAACTGCTACATCCAGGATCTCAACACATGTTGAGGTTCCACTAAACATCTTTCTCAAACCAGAGAAAGAACATGGATAGTCTTTACATTAGCCTTCCTAAGCTCTCTCATGTGACCAGGAGCCACTATTATCATAACCTGACTAGTTATTTACCAGTCTCTCCAAGCTACACCAAGTAGTTATTCACAGCCTCTTCAAGCTAAACCTTGAGTAGTCTTGTACTAGCCTCTCAAAGTTAACCATGTGACAAGTAGACAACCCCTACTGTCATGATGAAAGTAGTTATTCACCAGCCTCTCCAAGCTAAACCTTGAGTAGTCTTGTACTAGCCTCTCCAAGCTAACCCCGTGATAAGTAGACAACCCCTATTGTCAAGTTGAAAGTAGTTATTTACTAGCCTCTTCAAGCTAAATCTTGAGTAGTTTTGTACTAGTCTTTCCAAGCTAACCCCATGACAAGTAGACAACCCCTCCTGTCACATTGAAAGTAGTTATTCACCAGTCTCTCCAAGCTGAACCAAGTAGTCTTTCTCCAGTCTCTCCAAGCTGAACTCTTGATCAGGAGAAT
This sequence comes from Dalbergia oliveri, assembly GCA_030441495.1. NCBI lineage: Eukaryota > Viridiplantae > Streptophyta > Magnoliopsida > Fabales > Fabaceae > Dalbergia > Dalbergia oliveri. Next base: position 17,533,654 of record JAMLFY010000015.1, read on the forward strand.
ACTTTTCCTGTCACATTACAAGTAGTTTTTGACTAGCCTCTCCAAGCTAAGCTCACACCGATCACTCCTGGATTGAGAATATAAAGGTTTGTGTTTGGGTTTGCCACTCAAACTAACCTATAATCAAGTTTCCTTAAAATACACATGAATAACTTGGGATAACTTGAATGACTTCTTTCTATCATTTCTTCATAGAAAGAACATATATCTATTCAAGAACATTGAAAGAAGATTTTTACAAGTAAGGAAACTGATTACATGATGTGATGAACCTTATAGGATGTGAGGACAGATTTTCAGAGTTTCCACTCTTGTGTGGTGTCAAAAATCTTTTATGTTTGAGCACAACATCTCTATTTATATAATGTCTTCCTTGTGACCATTGCCCTTGATCAGATCTTGAGTGACATGTGTTGATCATCTATTTGTGTCTTGGAAAAGCAATCTAGAAGAGTAGGCTTTGTGTTTGTTGGAGACTTAAGAAGTTGTTGCAAGATTGAGGTTTCTGAGGCTACTTCAGAAATTACTCTTACTTTCTAAATGTGGTTTATGAACTCTTTCTTCTAGAAGTTGAGGTTGTTGACCAAGTTGGCAGAAGAGATGACTCGAGTTGAAAAGGGTTTGAATTTATTTGAATTTCAAAAATTCAAATTTCCTTCATTTTCCAATAATGTTCAGCGTTTCATGTAACATCTTCCCAAGTGCAACGTCATCCTTAAGTCATGACATTATACTTAGGAGTTGTTACTTATAAATTAGCGGACCTCTCTTAATTATCTATATTAAGATCGATCGAATTGTGAAGTAACTAATACTGATTTTGTTAAAATATATAACAAAGAAATAAACATTTATTGAATACATAGTTAAGTACAAAAGGAAGCTCTTCTATGAGCTTTAATACATATATGTCCCTTATTACGTTTGCATACATATAACTCCAACTAAGTACAGTAAAATAAAAACATCAACTACTAAGCTACTACAATCCCAAGCTCTTCACGTAGCAGCCCCATTGTTCTCTGATCAACCTGGAGGCAACACGGGAACACAAAAACACATAGGGGTGAGAATTATACAATTCTCAGTAGGAAACTCCCAATTACACAATCATAATGTCATTGTCATCGCCCTAGCCACTTCGATTTATCAAGAAAATGTGATCATGTAATACATATTAAAGATTTATTTTAAAGTTCTAAAATCATCCTTCCAAAGTGGATAGCTTTTAACAATCAATCACTTAGTGCACATATATCATGAAGCTCAAACACATAGTAAGAAATTTTAATCAAGAGATTACATATGATATGATTATGCATATGCTAAACACAGGAAATTATCTCAAAGTGACCTGGTTTCACTTATGGCCGTAGAACTCAACTCGATGCATTTTTCTCTTTTCATCGACATAGGAAAGACTTAGTTTATACTCTTAGTTTATACCATATGGTATTTATAGTGGATCACACCATACAAGGGAAATAGACTACTTATCAGGATTGAGCTCATTCCTATACGTGATCATCGACTTCATTTTCTTATTTTTCGAATCTACAGAGATCTATTCCTAGCTGATACATCTGACTCATAATATCTCTAAGGAAGTTACTTTTTTCTTTCCTTTTCTTCCTAAGGAAGTTCCTCTTTTTGCCTTCCCCTTTACCCAACATAAATCTTGTTTCTATTTTGTCCATATGTCAGAACATGCACGATTGAAGTTTATACATCCTCTTTCTCACATAATTTCATTATGTACTTTTCTTTTCTCAAATGCATGCATAAGCCACATGTAGGCATTTATTCACAATGCAATTTCAATCATGCCTCATAAACCTTACTTCCTCTAGCATGCATTTATATGTCACAAGTCATATGGCCAAATAGTTAACATCAAGTATTCATGTCATACTAGAACCAAAATACCATTACATTATCAATTCAAGTCTTGGTTTCATTTTCAGCAATTGGGCAGATTTCATACCATTGTACCACGAATTGATTTGAGCATTAAACAATCAATTCGGAGGCTATAAAAATTGCCGAAGACACTTCAATGTGTTCACAAGGTTTTGTAAAAATTTTAGGAAAAAGAATTCTCTAACTATGTTAACAAAATTAGACAAATTTGGTCATCAGAATCCACTTAACCTTAGCTTAACCCGAAATTCATAATTTTTAACCCTAGCAAATAATTGAATCAATTCAAAAGAAAAAGCACAGTTGAACTTCAAGATGTGTAAAATAATCTGTAAACATTTCAAAGAAAAATTTAATCATTTGCTATGGTAGCAAAATTATACAAATTTACAGCTTTAGTTCTAACAATCAGGCAGCATAGTTACTATCTTGGTTCTTGATTTTTTTAAAATAGTATAAGTCCAAATCAAAATTAAGAAAATTTGTGGGTCTAGCCTAGGATGTTAGCTTCAACATATAATTTTTCTAGCTCATAAAAATACCTACAATTATGCCAGAAAATTCATGAACAATCCCTGCCAGGGAAATTCGAAAATCTAGTAGCATAGTCCAAAATTCCTTTTGACAAAAATGATTTCTAACATCATCCAAACACTCTACCAAAATTAATACATCAATATCTATATATCACCAATCAATACAACTAAAAATATCAAGTAAATCAGTGACTAAACTTCAGAAAACAGATTTGAAAACCAAAAAGGTTTACAAGCCCTACTTTGAAAACTTTAAAGTTTTATAACTCCAAAGGTTGTTCCAGGTGATTCTTTTCATTTCAAGGCTACCAAATCAGCTCCACACCTTCCTTAGATTTGTAGGTTATAATGAGTAGAACAAGTTTGGTGAATGAAGTTTATGGTTTTGGCAACTTTGGGCAAGGATTATGGAGGTTTGAAATCAAAACTTGAGCACTTGAGAAACAAATGGAGGCTGCTATATGCTTCCTTTTCATGGCCAAGAATGAAAGCTTCAAAGGTAAGTTTGGTGGCTTTTTAATGATCTTAGACTAGGTTATAATAATTATTTAATATAAAGTTTATATTCTTTCTAAAAGAAAATAAGATGAAAGGCTAGGATTTGATCTTGTAATTCAAGATTAAATCCTAGCCTTACACTTGGCTCTGAAGGATAAATATTATCCTTTTACAAAGATTAAACTATTTTTGTGTTAAAAATCGCATACCAAAATTTTATCAAATAGTTAAAACTTCGTACACGAGTAATCATATATTGCCTGAAAATTAATTCCATGTATAAAATCTTCATTTCTTACCATTTCTAACCTTAACCCTATCTTTTTTTAGTCCCAGGCATTTCCTGTCCAGGATCTGGGTTTCTTCCTGATGGGCCTATAGGCCCGCAAGGTTACTATTCATGCCTACCCTGAATTTTTTTTAACACATATGTTGGGCCATCCTCATTGTTGCTAAAACTCTCAGATTTTTGAAATTATGGCTAATAAAGCTCAAATAAATTTTTAAATAATTTTTGGAGTGTTACATTCCACATTGAAGTGAGCTTTCTAACGTGTGGTATCAGTTCCTTGATGAGATTTACGATCATGATGGTTGAAGATTATGTAACACATTGTTCTTAGAGTTTGCTTGATATCTTCATTTTGAGTGTACTTCTGATGTCTAATATTACTTTTTGAAGTCCGTGTCTTGGTTTCTTGCCCTTGTTTTGATTTCTATTCATCCGTAAGGCATGTATACGTACTTTGCACAATATAACGTTCACTTTCTATTAAGTTCAATTTCTTTATATGAGATAAATTATGTTTACACATGCAAAGTGAAATAATTCTCATTTCAAGTCCGTGTTATGCAATCTGAAAATGCCTATGTGCTATGTCAAGAAACTTAAGGTAGACATTAGTCATTCTTAAAAATATTTTCTTTAAATTGGTCTTGTTGTCACTCAAAACATATTACTATGAAGCTTTCTGAAAAGTTCTAGAGCTAGCAGTAGCTTGAGATTTCTAGTGAGTTTATGATGTTTTAATGAAGAAGAACAATGAAGGGGTTGGAGAAGGCTGCCGAAAATTATGGGAGAAAAAATGAAAAATTGTGATTTTAGGTCATTTATATAAGATATGTTGGAAATTTCTCTACCACAAAAATTATTACTTCATAATAAAATTAGGATTTTATGTGTTTGTTAATAAATCTTCACTAAGGTAATGGTGTGGCAACTTCCTAGTCGCACACTTGTCAAATGTTGTAGCAAATTTGCACTGCAAGTTTCATACGTGTAAGAAATTGCACATCAAAATTTTACCAAATGGGTAAAACACCATACCTGAGAAAATAAATATTGCTTGAAATTTAATTCCGAGTCTAACACTCCATTTCTAACCATTTCTAACATTTATCCTATCTTTTCTTGGTCCCGGACATCTTTGATCCTAATTCTAGGGTTTTTAGCTATTTTGATAGGCCTACAAGGCACGCAAAGGTACTATTCATGTCTATTTTTCCCATCATCACAAAGCCCTTATAATTCTAAAATTCTCATTTATAAAGTTTAAATTAATTTTTGACCAACTTTGGGGTGTTACATGAGGGACTTGTTCAATGTTGGGTTGCATAAATGTCAAAGGGTGGAAGAATTATGGTGTGCTTTTCTTGGATTTGGGCTTAGTTTTGATGTTGGGTCCTATAACCAAACCAACTTTATTCAGGATGTTGAGGTAGATGAACAATTGGATCCAATATACTCGATGTTTCTTTGGCTAATGATAGTGCGTAGTTAGAGGTGTCACCCTTCTCAAATGAATTGGTGTAAGATCCTTTAGGGCTTTGCTTATTCAGGTCATCTCCGCGAGTTGTGGTAGCAGATGAGCATTTGATTTTGGGTTAATGGTTTATCTCTCTAATTATGCTAGAATGGAGCATATTATGCATGACATCAACAAGAAGAAAAACAAAAAGCGTATAACAGGGAGTGTTAATAAGAAGAAAGTGGTGTGTGCTAGATTAAATGATTGTTAAAAAGTCACATAGAAACCTATGTTAACTCTAGAACCCTTCAAAAATCATCAGTGCAAAATGTTTTAAGTGATAACAACACCAATTTCATGAAAATATTTTGAAGAAGGACTAATTGTTTGCTTGAGTTTCTTGAGCATACAAATAGGTTCATTCTCATTAATATACAACTTTATGAACAAGTTTTATTTTCACAAAACCATGTGTAAACATGTTGAATCTCATTCTAAGAGATGTTGAACTTAAACAAAGTGAAAAATAATCCTTGAAATGGACATTGGTATGGTGAAAGCATGAAAGGAAATTATTAAGAATAAGAAACCAAGACTCAGATCTTCAAAAAGTATCATGCGACTTTAGAAAGTGTCATTAAAGTGAAGATTTCGATCCAAATCTAAAGCGAAGAGTGCTTACCATATTCAATCATCATGATCGTGATATATAAATTGCAATAAGCTTTGATTGAAGCATAGAATATCAAAATGAAAGTCCAAAAACTAAAACAACACTTCAGAAAGCATGTTTATTATAAACGGCAAAATTTGAATTTCAAATTTTAAAGTCAAACTGAGTAAACTATAGTGACATCTCTTTTCAACTTGGTCAGCTGCCCCATCTTCTAGAAGAAAAAGTTCAGAAACCTCATTCAAAAAGTAAAAAGTAGTTTTTAAAGGTGGACTCAAAAACCTCTATTAAACAATGGCTTTTGAGATTGTAAAAAGTAACTTTGACACACAAAGCTACTCTTCTAGACTTCATTTCCAAGACACAAAAAAGATTAACACGTGTCACTAGGAAAACAGATTAAGGCAACAGTCATAAATGAAGATCATGTATAAAAGAATATGGTGTGCTTACAACAAAAGTAACTTCTACACATTTCCTTGCTAAAATGCTGAAGAAATCTTCTATAAAACTATTATAGCTTGTTTTAGTTTCAAACTTTGTAAAAATCATTTTTCTACATTCTTAATAGATTATACTTTCTTCCTAGGAAGAATAGTAAGAAAGAAGTCACCCAAGTTTTTAGCTCACATCTGATTTATCTAGAGAAAACTTGAATGTTTATTGTTTGAGTGAACTAACCTAAACATAATTATTGTAACTCGATCTAGTAGTGATCATTGTGAGGTAGCTTGAAGAGGTTGGTCAAAGAATACTTGGAAGTGACAATAGAGTGAGCTAGTCACGTAAGATAGCTTGAGAAGGCTATTGAAAGACTATCTGACTTTCTTGCTGGAGAAAGGCTTGTTTAGTAGAACTCAACGGTTGTTGAGAATAGATGCAGGTAGGTTGGTAAACCAGGATAAAAACTCTTATGTAGTATTTCTTTCACCCTAATTCTCTTTTATATTCTATTTTATGCTTATCATATTTGTTCTTTTGAAAAACTTATTCAAACTTATTTTTCATATCTCTTTTTCTAGTTCAAAAAGTCACTTTCTAACATATGTTGATGTTATTTCCGTTGCACTTCAAGCTCACACTTGATAGTATTTGTTTAAGTTTTTTAGAATCTAAAATAAAAAGAAAACCCAAACACGATTCAACCTCCTTTCTCCTGCAATTGGCACCAGAGCTTAGGCCTCTAAGGGTTGAGTAATCTAATGATTGTAGAGGTTAAAAATCCTTGGGATAAATGGCACAAAATATCCATATTTAAGGAAACTCCATAACAGGACCACTATTCTTTGATGGTGGAGACTACACATACTGTACCCTTTCCTTCATGTTCAACCACTACAACCTCGCTGACCGTGATAGTTGTAGCTTGATTGGTTGAGCTTGGCTCCCTCTAAGTTATGATTTGGTGGGTTAAAATTTGTCACTCCAATGTAAACAAGTCCTAGTCATACCCATCAACTTCTTCCTTTTCCTTGAGATCTCTAAGGTAACCCTAAGGCTTGTTCCTCTTCATATGTTAATTGTTGTCTTAATTATGGATTTGAATTCCTAGATTTAGTAAGCTGGGTTTGATTTAGGGCTTTTTTATAAGGGAAAAATGCACTTTACCCTCCCTTGAAGTTTAGCTCGTGTGCAATATAGATCTGTAAAATTTCAAAGTGTGCAACCCGACACCCTAGAATTACTAGACCGTGCAAAATGGCCCTTCTATTAATTCCACCGTTAAGTATCATGTGCCCCTCACATGATCACTTTTATGGAGAAAAATGCCCTTACTGAAATTTAATTTTCCAAGCTAACTTCACCCTCACCTAACCAATGTTGGAGCTCGGCCGGACATGGCGATGTCGGCCATGTTGGCATAGGATAGTGCTGCGTTAAGATCAACCAGGAGGCAGGGGGTTAACCTTCACGTAAAGATGAAAGGAGCTTGGACAGGGCGGTGGAGAAAAAAATGAGCTCGTTGGGAGGAGTTGGAGATCTAGCAAAAAGAGCTTCTCCTAGAGAAGGCAAAGGTTGATTGGCATGTGTTAAGGATCGGTTGGGTGGTAGAGATGAAAAATGAGCTCGACCACCATTGCCTCCTCATGCTTAGATCTATTTCCTCTGACCAATTTCCACCTCCTCTTAGTTGATTTCTTTTTATCTCTATCACCTGTTAAGCATTGACACATGCTAATCAACTTCTTCCTCATCCAGAACGAGCTTTATTTTCTCTTCGCCGAAATCCACCTCCTCTTGGCCAAGGTCCTTCTCATCTCTACTGCCCGCTGACCATTGACAAGTGAGGTCGACCTCTACTACCTCCTGGCTGATCTTGGAGTTGGGTTGGAAAATTAAATTTTAGTAAGGATATTTTTGTCCATAAAAGTGATCATATAAGGGGCACATCCTACTAAGTGAGAATTGGATGGCACACTAATAGAAGGGCCATTTTGCATAGTCTGGTAACTCCTAGTTATAGGTAAGAAAGTGCACGAGAAAAGGAGTTGAATGCTTCGCTTTTTCATTCCTTATTTCAATTTTGAAAAGCTTAAATAGAATACTATCAGCAGTGAGTTGAAAGTAAGTGAAAACAGCATTTAGCGACTTCAGAAGTTCTGAACTAAGAATGTGAAATAAACCCATTAAGGAAAGCTTTTCGAAGAACACAGTAAATATACTAAAAGCAAAGATAAAATAAGAGATGAAGGAGAGAGAGATAATGCTCAAGAGTTTTTTACTGGTTCAACCAACCTATTTATATTCAGTTCTCAACAACATTTGAGTTTCACTAAACCTTTCTCAAACCAGAAAGAACAAGGATAGTCTTTACAATTGCCTTTCCAAGCTCTCACCATGACCACCAGACAACCCCTACTATCATAAACCAAGTAGTTATTCACCAGTCTCTTGAAGTTGAACAGAGTAGTCTTTAACCAGCCTCTTCAAGCTAAACCAAGTAGTCTTTAACCAGCCTCTTCAAGCTAAAACTGACTAGTAAAACACCTTTACTGTCGCATTGCAAGTAATCTTTGACTAGCCTCTCCAAGCTAAGCTCACATCGATCACTACTAGATCAAGGATACAGAGGTTTGTGTTTGGGTTTGCAACTCAAACTAACCTATACTCAATTTTCCTTAAGATATACAAAGAAGAACCTAGGATAACTTGAATGACTTCTTTCCACCTATTCTTACTTGGAAGAACATATGAATAATGAATGAACATAGAAAGAAGATTTTTACAACCAAAGGAAATGATTATAAGAAGTAATAAGCTTTACAACATAAGGAGAAATTTCAGAGTTTTTGCTCTTTGTGTGCGTCTCCTATATCTTTGAAAGCACAATATCTCTATTTATAGAGGTCTTCCTTGTGACTATTGCCATTGATCAGATCTCCAAGTGACACATGTTGATCATCCATTTGTATCTTGGAAAAATAGTCTAGAAGAGTAGCCCTGTCTGTTAGAACTTTTGCAGAAGCCGTTGTAAGTTTGAGGTTTCTGATGTCCCTTTAGAAACTACTCTTACTTTTGAATATGGATTCTAAACTTTTTCTTCTAGAAGTTGGGGTAGTTGACCATGATGGAAAAAGAGATTATATGCCAGTTCTGACAATGGGTTTGACTTTTCAAATTCAAATTTGAATTTCAAAATTTCTTTCCTTTTCTTGTAAAGCGCACTATATCACTATAAGTGAGTTTTCTAATGTGCGGTATCATTTCCTTGATGATTCTTGGGTCTTCTTGTCTTCAATCAGAGCTTATTGATGAATAAAACATTACGAGTGTGATGATTGAAGATAGTAGAACACTTTGGCTTCAGTAATTGATTGATATCTTCATTTCATATGTACTTTCTGAAGTCCCGTGTTACTTTCTGAAGTTCCAAAACTTGGTTTCTTGTACTTGATGCTTTGCTTCAAATCGTTAGGCATTTAAAGCTCGTATTTGGACATAATTATCACTTTCATTTAGTTCATATCTCTTAAAATGAGATAAAGCATGTTTGCACATATAAAGTGAAATTATTCTCGCTTAACTAAGGCCTTGTTATGCTAATGATAAAACCTGTTTGCTACTTCAAGAAACTCAAGATAAACGTTAGTCATTCTTCAAAGTATTTTCTTTAAATTGGTTTTGTTGTCATTCAAAACATATTTCATTAAAGCTTTTAGAAGGGTTCTGGAGCTAACAATCTCCCCTTTTTGATGATGACAAACCAATTTGAAGAAAATCTTTTGAAGAAATATTGAAAGAATTATTATTGAAAGTATAGTGTGATAATTAGTATTCTTTTAACTTATCACGAAAGTGATTTTCAGGAAGTTCTTTTCTTAAGGCATGATATGAATAAGAAAAATGTGTTTTAGCCTTAAGTGACTTAAATCATAATTGTTGTTATTTTTCATGAAGTTCTGAGCTAGCTTAGAATACTTTTTTGAAAGGTATTAGAGCAGTATAGCAAACAAATCATCATTTAAGCCTAAACAGCTTATTTTCTGTCATAAAAAAACTTTCTGAAGGTTCACGTGCTTGAATAACTAACAAGTAATACTTGTGATATTTTATCTTGATTAATCCTTTTATTCAGCACTTCTTTATCCAAACTTATTTTTCAAAAATGGATGCTGTTATATTTATATATAAGAAATGTACCAAAGCATTTTGAGCAATCAGAACAAAAGATACATACTCATATTTCTGATGCTCAAAGAAGCCTTAAGAAGAAACAGGATGTCCTGTTCTAGGTTTCTGAAGTTCAATAGGGATTAATCCCTAATATATAGAACAAGAGCAAATATTAAGAGTTTAAGAAACTCTTCTCATAGGTATCAGAACATGAAATTTTGTAAAAAGTGCATATGCCATGCTTTCAAATAAGTATATATATATATATATATATATATATATATATATATATATATATATATATATATCTTGCCTATGTGATGAATGGGTGATCTTCCTCTACTTGATCTGATATTTCTTTACATTAATATCTATGTGTTGTGCCATGCTTGTGCTATGAAACACAATGAGCTTAATGCTCTGATATATGTGATCTGTGTTGTACTTGGTGTACTGATGCTTTGATAGATATTGTGTTTCATAGAATAAGCATAGCATAACATATATCAGATTATTGATGTAAAGAGATATAAGATAAGCAAGAGGAAGATCACTCATTCATCAGCATAGATGCTTGATTAGCTAGGCAAACATATATATATATAACCAAGTAAGCAAACTAACAAAGAAAAAAATGTATCAAAGCTTAAACAAGTTATCTGATCAGTTGAGATAAAATGGAAGTTAGAACAGGAATTAAAAAAAAAAAGTTGAACAGAAACAATAACAAAAAATAGAAGGAAAAAAATGCAAATGCAAAAAGAGAAAATTCTCTGAATAGGCTCCCCCCCATACTCCCCCTAGTTTTACAGCATAAGATTTTCTTCTATTTCTTTCCCTCTTTGCCATCAACAAAAAGAGGTGTGTTGGAATCCAGGAACACCATTATCAGCCCAACTCCTGACTTCACGAAGAATTTTTAATAGAAGTGCTTCATGTCTTCATGATAAAGCTTCCATCTGATCAAGCTAGTTGTTGATTAGGCATTGTTCTCACAAGCACTTGTACTTCCATAAAGCTTGGCTTGCACCTGGTGCAGGTTAGCTTGAAGAGGGATCAGCATTCTGAGCTAGAGCTAGATCAAGAATAGTTAGAACTAAGAGAAAGCATTGACTTGAGGTGAGGTCTTCTTAGAGTTGTCATTTGATGGCTTATATTTTGAAGATATCTCCTCCTTAGAAGCAATTCGAATCAGATGACCCTGAGCATGTCATATTCTCAGAATTTGAGGCCATGCATGATCTCCAGGGTGAGCCCCCATATCTGATAATTATTTCAGGCCTTTTACTCTCATCGCAGCTATCTTCAAGAAGTATGATTCTTCTTTTCTTCCTTTTCCCTTATTCTCCGCCGTGTCTTTTCAAGAGCTTCATCTCTTATTCTAAGACTCTCTCCTGACACCAGATGAGGCAACACCAATTGGTCTTCTTATGGTCTTGAAGGAATTTAGAGAGTACACAATTCCTTCCATATACTTGTACCATTCATTTTCCAACAGGTATTGCAAGTACTCGAAGATCTTGGTTAACAGAATCCCATAAGGAACAAGCTCTCTTTTTCTAGAAAGATGGCACTCAACATGTAATCAAAGATTAGTCTGGGAAGCCTACCTTCCTTTTTGCCAACAGACAGAACAATAACATGTAGTCCATTCGTACTAGGAGATGTGTACTCCCCAAACATAAGTAAAGAAAAAACTAGATAAGGGTGAAAACTTGATGAGCTTTGGAGTTTACAATAGTAGTGCTTATATCATGAGGTTAATGGTTGAAGAATCCATGAGGCATTTTGATAACTCTTCGTTGTGACATCCAGGGTTATAAACCAGTTCTCCTAAGAGATGAGCATCTGACACCTTCGTTGGGAGCATGGATGATGTTGGAGAGGTCAGCTATGCTTAGCTCTAAATGAACACCTCTGATATAAGAGGTCAACACTAAGTTGGATACCTGGACAGCTGGGCATAGAAGGCGGTGACTATCCCAGTGAAGACCCGATCGGTTAGGTTGAAAAATCCTTCCCATCCCTGAAAGAGATGACTTCCAGAAGGGTGAGAACTTAAGCCATCAATTCTTGTCTTAGCTTTTTTGCATGTCTATGGCTGTTGAGAGAAGTGGTCAGTGTAGTGTTATTGGTGGTGACATTCATTAAACATGAGAAGTGTTCCCATGTTAGCGATGTGATAGAGCAATGCTTTCCTTTAGCCATTGGAGAGAGAAAAAAGTTAAAGCTTGAAAAGATTTTGGGTGAGGACAGGAGCAAGGTAGAGAATGGTCCGTTACAGGAAACGTGGGTTTGAGAGAAGAAGGTTGCGGTTACAGAGGAGAGGAAGAGAGAAATGAAACTGTTGAGGTAGTGTGTTTGAGGTTGAAGATGAAGGTAAAGAGGTGATGTGTGAGAAGTGGGGGTTATTTAAGTGATATGACATAATTGACTAAAGGTGAAACAACGTGGAGAGAGAAAAATTAAAAGAGTGGGAATTATTCTGTCTTTTATCTTTCTTTAAAAAGTAGTTTCTGACTCTTGAGAGAACTTTCTAAAGGGTTTTCTTTTTGAGCTTTACTTTCGGTCCATTGAACATACACCACATACTAACCATAAGCTCATCTTCATGTACTTACTCCTATGACCTATATATTCTTTATTTTTTGATTCTCATTGCTTCTTTCTAGCTATCCATCTTCTTTCTGATCAACCCATTTTTTTTTTAACTTTTATACTGGAACTTTTATCTTCAATCCGATACATGGTCTTACAAACTGATTTCTACTTTTGGGCTTCAGCTTTGAAGGTATTGAGAAAGTGTATCCAGATATGGTTTGTGCATGAATGCTTTAAAATAATTAAGTTTAAAAGCTTTTTCAAGGCACAAAAATGATCTTCAACAATGCCTTTGTGAATATATCTGACAATTGGTCTTCAGGATTCACAAACATTAACTCAACATCTCCTTTTGAACATAATCATGGATAAAATGATGTTTAACATCAATGTGCTTGGATCTAGAGTGCTGAATAGGATTTTTAGCAAGATTAATAACACTAGTATTATCATAGTAGATAGGGATTTGGAATACCTCAAGTAATAATCTTCCAGTTGGTTTTTTATCCATAGTATCTGGGTGCAACAATTTGTAGCAACTACATATTCAGCCTTAACAGTAGAGAGCAATTGTATTATGCTTTTTGCATGACCATGTGATCAGGTTTTTTCCAAAGAAACAATAGCAACCATTGGTGCTTTTTCTTTTAACTCTATCTCAGCGAAGTTAACATTACAATAACCTAAAATTTCACAAGAAGTACCCTTCTCATACCATAAGCGAGATTTAGTAGTACCTGATAAATATCGAAGGATTCTCTAACAGTATTTAAGTGTGATTGCTTTGGGGTTGATTGAAATCTAACACAAATTTCTACACTTAATTGAATGTTGGTATACTAGCTGTAAAGTACAATAGTGAACTAATCATTTCATGATAATTATTTTCTGAAACTTTTTCACTATTCTCATCAGCATAAATGATTTGAGAAGGATGCATAGGGGTGCTCATTAATTTACCTTGATCCATATTAAATTTCTTCAAAAGCTCCTTTGTATATTTTTCTTGATAGATCAAGATTCCTTCCTTTTGCTGTTTTATTTGCAAACCTAGGAAGAATTTTTGCTCACCTATCATACTCATCTCAAATTCACTCTGCATTAATTTTGAAAACCTTTCACATAGAGAATAATCAGTAGTACCAAATATGATGTCATCAATATATATTTGAACAATCAGAAAGTTATTATCTTGTTCAAGAGTAAACAAAATAGTATCAACTTTACCTCTCTTGAACCCATTCTTCAACAAGAAGATACTCAGTCTATCATACCAATCTCGAGGAGCTTGTTTCAGACCATAGAGAACCTTAGTTGGCTTGAGACATGGTTGGGAAGGTCTTCATTCTCAAAACCGAGACTGCTTCACATATACTTCCTCAAAGAGGAATCCATTTAGAAATGCAAACTTAACATCCATTTGGTAGAGAGTGAATCCCTTGAAGGTAGCAAAAGCAAGTAGCATTTTGATGGCTTCATACCTAGCTACTAGTGCAAAGGTTTCATCATAGTCAATTCCCTATTGTTGATTATAACTTTGAGCAACCAATCTTGCTTTGTTCCTGATAACTTTGCTAGCTTCATCGAGCTTATTCCTGAACACACACTTAGTACTGATGGTAGTCTTTCCTTTTGGTCTTTCAATAAGCATCCAAACTTTGCTTTTCTCAACTTCCAGTTCTTCTTGCATAGCATACACCCAACTTTGATCACTCAAAGCTTCATCAATGCATTTAGGTTCAATGGTGGAGATGAAAGCACAGTTTGACATATTTCTAAGGGATGATCTAGTTCTCACAAACTTGGAGATGTCTCCAAGAACTCTGTTTTAAACTGCCTTTAGATCAAAACTCCCTTGTAGTTTCTATGGCTTTGAGTTTCTTTAGCTTTTTTTCATCTTCAGATTGCTCTTCTTTGTGTTCAAAAATGTTACTTTCTGATTGCTTTGGAGTTTTGAGCAAGCTTTCTGATGTGCTTATGTTCAGAGCTTACTTTCTAAAGGTTTGTCTGTCATCTTCCTTATCAAGTTTCTTTTAGCCTTATTCTTTCAAGACTCTTTTCTAGTTCTTTGAGATCATCAGCAAGGTCCTTCTTGAACTCCTTGAACTTAATGTGAATAGTCTCTACAATGCATAGCATTATTTTATTGTATGCTTTGTAAGCTTTAGAGACAGAAGAGTATCCTAGGAAAATACCATTATCAGATTTAGGATCAAACTTTGCAAGTTTATCCCTAGTGTTAACGATAAAAGATGATGAGCCAAAGATGTGAAAATATGAGATGTTGGGTTTTCTACCCTTAGTTCATAAGGAGTTTTCTTGAGGATTGGCTTTAGATATATTCTATTTTGTATATAGCATGAGGTGTTTATGGCCTCTGCCCTTAAACCTTTTGATAAACTACTTTCTAAAAACATTGTTCTGGCTATTTCCTATAAACTTCTATTTTTCTTTTTAGCAACCCCATTTTGTTGGGGAGTTTTAGGTGCAGAAAACTCATGGAGGATGCCATGGTTTTCACAAAACTCTTTGAAAATATGATTTTCAAATTATCTTCCATGATCAGATTTGAGAGAGATGATTTGGGAATCTTTTTCTATACAAATACGTTTTGCAAAAACTTTGAATCTTTCAACCACCTTATCCTTAGAAGCTATATAAAGTAGTTATCCACTATGACAAGACAATATCTCTTGCTAACAAGACTTGCAGTCTTGGTTAGTCCAAAGAGATCCATATGTAATAGCTCAAGTGGTCTAGCGGTTGAAACCACATGCTTATTATGGAAAGAAGCTTTGGTTTGCTTACTTTTTTCATAGAAATCACAAGTTGAGTCCTCGTCAAATTTGATTTGTGGTAGGCCTTTAACAAGTTCTTTATGAAAGAGCTCAGAAATGAGCTTCATATGAGCATGCCCAAGCTTCTTATGTCATAACCACTTATCATCCGTGAAGGATGAAAGACATTTTACATCTTGATCTCTCAGATCTTCCAAGAATAACACATACATGTTATCATGTCTCTTACAGATAGAATAACTTGTCCAGAAGTGGGACTAACTATTTTGCATGTATGAGTATTAAAAATGACATTAAAGCCTTGGTTCCAGAACTGGCTAATACTTAATAAGTTGTGAGCCAAACCATCAACAAGCAAGACATCAGAAATTTGGTGAGAATCATCCTTACTAACATTTCCCATGTTTGTGACCTTAGCCTTACCTCCATTAGCAAATTTTACTAATCCAAAAGTCTTTGGTCGTAGATTTTTGAACTACCTTTTAGATCCTGACATGTGCTTGGAAAGCCACTGTCCATGTACTATTTGTTGTAAGGCTCTACATGTGTTCTTAGACAAGCCTGCAACAAACACAATTTTATTTTAGGTACCCAAATTTTCTTGAGTTATCTTGAGTTAGTCTTTTGAGAAAGAGGTCTTCTAACCTTTTCTATAGACTTCTTTTTCATGAAGCATTTGTTAGATGGATGTCCTTTTTAAAAGAAGTACAAGAAGCCTTGTTCTTTACTTTCTTGGGGAGAGTTGACTTCCAAGCATCATATCAAGATTTTTTGGTCCTTTCACCATTTTTTCTAGGTTAGATTTAAGAACCTTTGAAATTCTTTCAAGCCTAGAAATCACCTTCTAAGTGTTTTCATTTTTACTTGCAACTTTAGATTCTAAGGCGTTGAATTTTATATTTAGAATCTTGTTTACTTCTTCAGTTCTTCTTTTTCAAGCCTTAGATTTTCAACTTCTTTCTTGGCCATTTTAAGTTCTTTTTCAAGTTGAGATAGTGAGAAGAAAGAATTTGAGAATCTTCAAGCAACTATTCATATAAGGATAAAAGTGTTAGCTCCAGAACCCTTCAAAAAGCTTCATAGCAATATGTTTTGAATGACAACAAAACCAATTCAAAGAAAATATTTTGAAGAACGACTAATGTCTACCTTGAGTTTCTCAATATAGCATCCAGGTATTTCCAAATTACATAACACTGACTTGAAGTGAGAATAATTTCACTTTGCATGTCTAAACATGATTTATCTCATATAAAGAAATTGAACTTAATAGAAAGTGAACGTTATATCATGCAAAGTATGTATACATGCCTTACGAAACAGAAATCAAAACAAGGGCAAGAAACTAAGGCATGGGACTTAGAAAGTAATACTAGACATAAAAAAATACACTCAAAATGAAGATATCAAGCAAACTTTGAGAACGTGTGACACAATCTTCAACCATCATGATCACAAATCTTTCATCATCATAAAGTTTAGATTGAAGATTGGAAGACCGATGATTTATCAAGGAACGATACCGCATGTTAGAAAGCTCACTTCATTATGGAGCGTTAAACGTTCCTGGAAAAGAAGGAAATTTGAATTTTTGAAATTCAAATTTAACGTCAAACCTAGTTTCAACTTGCGAGTCATCTCTTCTGCCAACTTGATCAATAACTTCAGCTTCTAGAAGAAAGAGTTTGAAAACCATGTTTAGAAAATAATAGTAATTTCTGAAGTAGCATAAGAAACCTCAATCTTGTAACGGCTTCGCACCGTCCTGACAAACAGATAGCTATTCTTCTAGACGCTTTTCCAAGATACAAATGGATGATCAACACGTGTCGCTTGGAGACCTGATTAAGGGTAACAGTCACACGGAAGACATTCTATAAATAGAGATGTTATGCTTTCAAAGAATAGAGATTGATGCTTCACAAAGAGTGGAAACTCTATGAAAATCTCTCCTCATCCTATTAGGTTCATCACATCATGTAATTAATTTTTTTACATGTAAAACTTCTTTCTATGTTCATGAATAGATATATGCTCTTCCTAGGAAGAAATGATAAAAAGAAGTCATTCATGTTTTCCCAGGTTATTCATGTATATTTAAAGGAAACTTGAGTGTAGGTTAGTTTGAGTGGCAACCCAAACACAAACCTTTGTATCCTTGATCCAGGAGTGATCAGTGTGAGATAGCTTGGAGAGGTTGGTCAAAGACTACTTTCAATGTTACAGGAAAGGTTGTCAATTGGTCATGGGTTCAGCTTATAAGGCTTGGAGAAAGACTACTTGGTTCAGCTTGGAGAGGCTAGTCAAAGACTACTTTCAAAGTGACAATAGAGGTTGTCTACTTGTCATCGAGTTCAGCTTGGAGAGGCTGGTGAATAACTACTTTCAGGATGACAGGAGAGGTTGTCTACTTGTCATGGGGTTAGCTTAGAGAAGCTAGTACAAGACTACTCAAGGTTCACATGGAGAGACTTGGTGAATAACTATCCAGCTTGGAGAGGTTGGTGAATAACTACTCAGGTTGTGATAGTAGGGTTATCTACTGGTCACATGAGAGAGCTTGGGAAGGCTAATGTAAAGACTATCTATGTTCTTTCTTTGGTTTGAGAAAGATGTTTAGTGGAATCTCAACATGTGCTGAGTACTGGATGTAGGCAATTTTGGCCGAACTAGTATAAAATTTGTTGTGTCATATCTTCCTTTTCCTAATCTCTTTTACTTTATTTATTACACCGTTTTATCTGCTCATATATCCGTTTAGCATTTCTATTATATTCTAAAGCTTCAGAAATCTACTTTCTAAACATCTAATCCTATTTCGCTGCACTTCAAGCTTAGTGCTTGATAGTTCTTCTGTTAAATGTTTCAGATGTGAAAAGAGGCAAAGCATGATTCAATCCCCCTTCTCATGCACTTTTATACCTACAAGTGATATCAGAGCAAGGCCTCTGAAGGGTTAAACAATCCAACGATTACAGAGGACAAAGATCCAAAGAGAATGGCGTGAACTCACATTCCAAAAGGTCACTCTATCATCTGGTCGTCTTTTATAAGGTTCCAGAACCTATCAAAGCACACTCAATGTTAAGAGGAGTCCCATAGAGCAGGTGGATAAGAACAATAAAAAGAAGAGTTCAGTTGAACTCTTAAGCCAGGCTCCTCATATGTGCACTAATCAGAGATAAATATGACATATTTGTTGCTACTTGAAGAACTTAAATCGTCTTAAAAGTCTTCTACCCTAAAGTTATTTTGTCAAAAGTAATGCAAAGCTAAAAGCAAAGAAAATTGCTGAAATCTCATATGAAAAGGAAGGATCTATTAAAAATCTGAGATTGAATATAAAGATGAATTCTCTATGTTTGTGAAAATTGCGAAAAGCTTGAAAAGCCAAGCACAGAAAGAAAGAGACATAAATCTCAAGAAAGATAAAAAGGGCAAAGAACATCTTGAAAGAGCAACTTGCTAATCGTAGTGGGAAGGAACATCTTGAATCAAGAATTCCAAGCTCAGGGCATCACAGAAAAGTTCCAACCTCAAGGAAAATAGCGTGTTGGGTACTAGAGCATCTTTGAAGAAGAAAAGATGGGTTAGAAAGTCACGACAAACTAGAAGAAGTTATATATTAAACCTTCATGACAGTGGACACTTCAACAGAAGGATGTAAGGTAAAAGTATCTGAACTCAACCTTTCATATTACTTAGTTCTTGCATGGTATGATGAGTTGCTAGAAGATTCTCAAGCTCATTTTGTTGAATATTTCAACCTGAAGAGAACTTAGTAGGTAACCCTAGAAAATGAAGTCTTCAAAAGAAATGAAAAAGAAGTCAAAAAGTTTATTTCTATATTTTGAAAAAACTTCATGGCTTCTGAAATCTAACCAGAACAAATAGGAAATAGTTCAAAATCCTTGAACTTATGATGGAGATCAGAAGTTATATTTTCAGAAAAAGAATTGAGATATGAAAAGGGTATCTAAGAGAAAAAGTAATGCAACCTCATTCAACATCTCTACACTTTGTTTGTTTCTCTGAAGGACGGAATACCCACCTAACAAATTATTCTTGAGAAAAGAATCCTTTAGAAAGAATAGAAAACCTCTCAATTAAAAAAAAAACTAACTAAAAAAAACCCAAAAAATGTCTAGGTACCAAAATCAAAACTATTCCTATTGGAGGTGAAAGAGGTCAACTTGGTTGATGTGCCAAGGAACAAACAGACCTTGACTATACCAGATACCTATCCCTAAACCAGGAAGTGAATCAGAAGCTCAAAGCCTAAGATCCTTAAATGACTTAAGCTAGATGATGAATGAGCTTAAAGAAATATTTGCTAATGTTTTCAAAAGAACTGGAGGTATGTCCTGAGAAACATGTCTCAAGGATGCTTATGAAAACTGTTAGATGAAAGCAATATCTTCAGAAAATGAGCTCCAGAACATCAACTCTTCATAAAGCATGCTCAGAACCTCAAAGCAATCAAACAGTAACATTTCTGGACACGAAGATGAGCAAATTGAAGATAAAAGAGAAGCTGAGGAATCTCAATGATATAGAAATTACAAGGAAGTCTCTAACTTAATGATAGCCTCTTAAGATAAAGTTCGTGGGGATTTCTCAAGGGTATGAGAACCAAGTCATCCCTATATATATATATATATATATATCAAATTGTGGTTTTATTTCCACCATTGAGCCTAAATGCAGGAAAAAAGTTTTGAGTTAATCAAAGTTGGGTGGATGCTTTGTGAAGGAGAGACCAAGTTCAAAAAAGGCAAAGTTGGATGACCAGCTGAAAAATCATCATCAACACAAAGGAGATGTTCAAAAACACATTTGATGGTCCTGCAATGTCATGAGGAACAAAGCAAGTTTGATTGCACAAGATCTCTTGGAGTGATGACTTCGCTAGAAATAAAGTTAAGAGAAATAGCACCAGTTGTTGCTATTGTTTCATTTTAAAAAGTCTGACCATTATTCATGCGAAAGGCAAAAAACAAATTGCTCTTCTACTGCTAAGGACGAGTATATAGTTGCTGAAAGTTGATTGCACCCAGATGCTACGGATAAGGAATCAGCTAGAAGATTATCTCTTGAGGTACTTCAATATCCGTCTCTTGGTAATACAAGTGCTATCTATCTTGTTAAGAATTCTTTTCAGCACTTTTACTTCAAGTTCTTGCTATTATAACCTTTTTATCCATGATCCATTCTAAGAGGAGATTTGAGTTAATAGTCATGGATAAAGACCTAGTGTCAGATATATTCACAAAATTATTAGCTGAAGATCATTTTTGTGTCTTGAAAAGTTTTTCCTAAAACTTATATAGTTTTAAATATGTATAAGCATTCATACATAAACATCTCTAGGCATCCTTCCTTCATAGCTCCAAACTAAAGATCTAGCAAAGTCATCAGTTTACTTGTTCAAAAGATATCAAGGAAGTAAGAATAGTCAATCAATTGGAAGACCACAAGGTCAGTGCAAGACTATGTATCATGTTGAAGATCAAATTCTCTATCTACTAGTTTAGAAAGAAGATGGGCTGATCAAGAAGAAGATGGGGTCAGAAAGTGAAGAATATATGGGGCCATAAGCTTCAGCATATGAGGATGAGCTTATGTTGAGTATGCAGGATGTCTCCATGGGTTAAAATAAATAGTGAAACTCAAGTAAACCCTTCAGAAAGTAATCAAAAGAGTCAAAAACCTCTTTCTGAAATGGATGAAAAAGGTGGGATAATTCCTACTCTTTTGGGGTTTCTCTCTTTATGTCACCTCACCTTCTGAGCGTGTCACATCTCTTAAATAAACCCCACTCTTCACTCATCGCCTTTTACCTCATTCTCTACCTCAAGCACGTCTTCGTAACCGTTTCATCTTCTCTTTTCTCTTTGTAACCGCAACTTCCTCCTCTCAAACCCTCATCCCTGCAAATCGAAATCTCAAATTTTCTCATAAATCTTTTCAAGATTCAATCTTTTACCTCATCCCTTTGTCTCATCTTCGTTCACTTACCTTCTATTTCATCAATAGCTAAAGGAAGAATTTGGATCAATCTACTCGCGAGAAAGCTTCTTTTCATATGTATGATGATCCTGCATGTAGGATCATTATGAAAGATTTTTCATATCAAGGAAGATGGCTCCTGAAAGTCTCTGAGGAAAGATCTTCGTGAAGAAATAGCTATTCTTGATGAAGTCTTTGCCTTTCAAAAATGGGAGTAGCATCTAGATAAAAAAACTAGTCTTTCCACGATTGGTCACCGCTTCTACTTTCATCCTGGAAAGACTCTCAACTTCGTCTGTCAAAACTATATTAGAAGATTCCGCCATCAAGATCGTGGTTTCTAGACTCTCCAAGATCACCAAAGCACCAAATGCTGAAGTCATCTGTCTCTCACAAGACTCGGGCTCACTCTCTTTGAATAAATAAAGGAGATGTGTCTAGGTATATAACCAATTCCATCCTTCACAAGCCAAATGAAATCATTACTGCCATGTTAAGTGCTAGGGCTAGGAACATACATACCGTAGTCCAATTCTCTATCTTACCTCGTATAGGAAGCATATATGCACTTGTTGGCATGCACTGGACGCATCTCTATTGTCTAATGGCATAGCAAATAGTGAATCTAATAATGCTCATTTTGGATTATATGATGAGTTTAACCACAAAGAAAAATGGAGACCTTGTGTTCTATATGGAATATTGTTGACAAGTCTTCTTCAACATATGCGCTTGCCACTTCTCACTTCTCACTCTAGAGATATGAACTCTTGGAATGAACCATATTCACACCTTCTTCTTTCAAAACTTCAAGAAAAAGGTCTATCATTCTTGGTTTTGAACCAACAAGGCGAGTCCTTGGACAAAAGATGATCAAGCTAGAAAAGCTTCCCAAAAGACCGAGTCTCAACAAGAAAAGGCCAAAAGGAAAAGGAAGCTAGTGCTCATAGAAAGTGAGCCTGAGAACTCAGATGAGGAAGATGAGAAATCTACTCGCTTCATCGCTTTGAAGAATGAAGGACAAAAGAAAATAGGAGTCGCTTCTCAAGAAACTCAAGGTGATGGTCCAACCTATAAAGGTCATCAGTAGATAATTGTTTGGCTTAAATGTAGAGAAGCCTATGTATAAGTCTAGAATCTCAATACTGAATAAATAAGTTGCAAAATATGTAGACCGGTTACCGAGTTATTATTTGTGACTCTGAATCCTCATTTAGAAGAAGATGCAGAAGAAAAGAATCTAGCAACAGAATCCTTATTTGAAGAAGAAGAAAGCCTACTCAGGAGGAAAAAGATAGGCTAAGTGCTACAATCAGACCTTAGCTCCATGGCTCAAGGAATCTCAAATAGAGCTAATCTACGAAGAGCCATCCTTAGAGCCCATCATTGGGAACCACCTGAGGAAGCCCATGAACTAATGTCTGCTCTTATCCTTATGGTGCCTCAACCTCTTTCTTTGATCCACATCACTTAGATAGAAGAAGAAGAGGAGGATAGAGTATCAGATGCTCGTTGCTCCTCTGTTGAAGAAGATGCTTTCGCCTGAGCTAGATGGTTGAACCGTTGCTGCTCCTATCCTTGAGCCTACTTCTACCACTGCTGCCTAGATGTAAGCATGCCATCCTCTCCACCTCCTGCCTGTCAAAACACAGGCTGAATTGCCTAAGTTTAGGGAAACCATAGCCCTAGATATTCTGAGCGTTCTCCTAAGGCCCGCCATCATCGCACCTGATTCGACCTCATCCATCTTCAACCAAGCCTCCAACAAGCTCTTATTAATCAGATCATCAGGCGCCATTGAAGAGATTGCTTCAAGGTAGGATTGGCTTGAGGCAACAATCATAGAGCAACACCCACTAGACAAAGAAGAACTGGAACTTCAGATTTTTAGACCAATCAAGAGATTCTACAAGAGCTCAGATGACAAAGCTGAAGATGGTGTCTCTGATTTCTAGTACACCTTCTTTTTTATAATGTCAAAATAGGGAGAAGAAAAGAGATGAAGAAAATCAACTTCTGTGGAATTTAGGGGGAGCCTATGCTGAGGGAGCTTAGAGAATTATTTTTAGAGTGCATTTTTTTGTTATTGCTTTGAACCTTTTTTTATGTTTTTTACAATCTTTTTAGTCTTATACAATTCATTTTATATATCATGCCTATGCTCTAATACATATATGTCTTAAACTCTATTTCTTTAAAGCCTTGATACATATGCTTAGCTAATAATATATCTTGCTGATAGATGTTTACTTCTTATCTCTTATGGGTGTAGTCTGATTTGCTCATTCCTTAGCACGCTAAGATATTTTGCTCATTTATGTATTTATGATTAGCACTGAGAAGTATCTTTTAAAAGCACAAAATCATTCTTTTGTTGCTCTGATACTCATGTCTATCTGATATGCTTTGATATGTATGAAGTGATTAAATCCTTTTATAAAACACATTCTCTTTGTCGCACATATGAAAAGGTCTTAAAAGGTTTGTATAAATTGATCAAAATTTAGTTGTGAATAGTTTCTAACAGAACCTCATGTAACGCCTCCATTTCTGCGTTAGAGTACAAATGACCAAATTCCCCTGAGGTCATTTTTACCTAATTTTAGGACTTGCCCGGCAACCCTCGAATGGGTCAACTAATGTTTAAAAGGGGATTATGCTATTATGAATGATATTCGAGGTGAAATCTCGTTTTCTAAACTTTCGGCTCAAAATGACCAAAATACCCCGTGTTCTACACGGGTAAAAGGTGGTTTAGCCCGAAATTTTCCAGGAAGTTTAGAATGATGTTTTTAAGTAATGTTTGATGTTTAGTCAGGCCTGAAGGTCCGGGCAGTTTTAGCGCAAAATTACCATTTTGCCCTAGAACAGTGTACGTAAGCCTAATGACGCAATTAAGCAAACCTAAGCAATATTAGGCTCTAATCGAAGATTAATTTATTTTGATAATTAATCTAGAGTCAAAATAATTTATTAAGGTTAATTAGAACCTAAGATTGCTTAGATAAACTCTAATTGCATTCTTTAATTCAAGATTCCTAGTCATGGAATCTTGAATAGTGTTTTCTCTCTCCAATTCCTTAAATTAAGGAATTGTGCCATACCTCATTTGACCAAAAGAATTATTTTAAATTACTAATCTAGTAAGATTACCCTCCTAATCAAGTCTTGATCAACCTAATTACCCAATTACCTCACCTAAACACCTTCTTAAACTCCTAATCAAAAGCCTAATCAAAGAAACACCTAAACACACCATTAAACCACAATTACATGAACTAATTTTCTCTCCTCATGGCCTTAAGGTGGCTGGCCACTCCCCCCTTCATAGCCCATCATGTGTTGTTTCAATTACACTCAAGAGCCATACTTCAAGCCATGCTTTGCCCATACCTCACCATACCTTCAACCATGCCTACAACCATACCTTTGTAAGAGATATTTCTTCTCTCCTTCCTCCTCATGTGGCCGGCCCTCCCCCCTTTGGAAGCCTCATTGTTGAAAATTTCTATAAATACCAAGCCTTGATGAACCTTGTCACACTTTGGTTCATTTGTTAAGTTTACACTTCTTACAAAAATTCTCTCATTTCTTCTCAAACTTCCTCACTTTGGCTGATTTCTTCCTTCAAGTTTCAAGAGGATTTTCCTTCTCCATTTCATCAAGAACTCAAGCTTTCTTTCATATCTCTTCAAGACTTCTCTAGGTAGGGGTTTGTTTTAATGTTTTGCTTGTTTTTAAGAAAGTTCTAGTTTTCTCTTGGTTTCAAACTCTTTTCCTTCCCCTTTCTTTTCGGCCAAGAGGCCCTTTCATAAAGAAAACATGAGCTTGATGATGAGGTTTCAAGATAATGACTTGTTGTTGTCATGTGAGAAACCTCTAAAGCTTGAAACAACTTGGTCTTGGACCATACATGCTTGGATTTTTCTTTTCTTGCTTAAGTTTCGGTTTTCCTCTTCCTCTTTCCCTTAAGGATTTCAGTTTTTCTTCCTTGGATTTGAACAAAGTTTGTAAAATATGTCAAGTAGATCACAAAAGTTTTGTTAAGAAAATTAATCTTATGTTTTCAAAGAGCTCTAAGCTTACCCTTGCCAACCTTAAAGTTGGTCGGCCGTTCTAAGAGTTTTACTCTAGATTGAAGCCCATGAGCAATAAAATAAAGAATATGACTTAGTCCTTGTAGTTTTGTTTAGACAAAGTGTTGAACTTTGTGTCCATTTCCTTAAGCTTGATGATGAAGTTCAAACCTTAAGACTTCTTTTGAAGTCTAGGTGCTAAGAACTCTAAAGCTTGCCTTATGATACATAATGGGTTGAGGTTTATGTTCCTCTAAAAGTCTTGTAAGAGCTCTAGTTAAGATAAAAACAAGTTGCATTCATGTTTAAATTTATGTCTTGCATCTCATGTTTATTTTGATGCCATCACTAATTTCACAAGAATAAATGAATGAACTTGCATTACCATATTTAAATTCCCAAGCTTGCATTTCATGTTTATATTTCAAGTCATCACTTAATCCTTAAAGATAATAATGAAGTTGCATCTCATATTTATTTTATGCTCTCACTTTACTTTCTAATGAAGAGTAAAATAAAGTGCATAGCATGTTTAAGATTATGTCATCACCTAAATATTCTAGAGCTCAAAGACTTGCCCTAAGTATCCTAAAAAGGAAACTCTAGTAAAAAAGAAATGGATGAGTTTTAGTATGATTCAATAATGGTTTGATTTTGTAAAATGCATGAATGATTTCAGAAAATGTTGGAAAACTGTTTTATGAGGTCTCAAGGTGTTTAAATAGTTTGGAATGTGTCAAAAATCATGTTTTCTCAAATTCCGGAGGTTCTGGTAATCGATTACCATCCATGTAATCGATTACCAGAAGGTTTTTCGAAGGACTTTTGGTTCTGGTAATCGATTACCAGAGGCAATGTAATCGATTACCATGGCTTTCTTCATGCCCAGAACCTGTCTGAAAACCTGTAATCGATTACCTGATAGTGTAATCGATTACTCCTGTTTTATTTTTCCAAAGACTTAACCTAAGTAATCGATTACCATCCTATGTAATCGATTACCCGGTTGTTTTGAAACCCAGAATGAATTGAGCTCTGGTAATCGATTACTAGGAACATGTAATCGATTACCAGAACACCTTTTTGTTCCTGAAAATGTCCCAAGAGAAAACTAGCAACTTATATGCATTTCAACTCAAGAGATTATGTGATTTTATGGGTTCATGATTTGGTTCTATGTTTGGCTACTGTATAAATGCTGTTCTAAGGTGTTAAATGTGTAAAATTATGTTGAGTGAAGCAAGGATCGATTTAGAAAAGTTAGAAAAGAATAAGTAACTTGAAAGGGATTAGAGATGAGAATTCTAGAACACCTTAATGCATAGAAATGCAAATCTGTTCTAGCATGATTAATTCAAGGATAAATGATTCATAATTAGTAAGACATGTACAAAATCCCTTCATAAATGATTAGGTGTTGATTTCTAAGTTTAAGGTGATGATAAGAGATTAAAATGGTTTATAACTTAGAGAACATGCCTAGGAATCCTTCATAATTGGTCTAGGAATTAATTATGGAGCCTTAGGCGAAGACGGATCTTAAAAAGGGTCACGAATGGAGATTCTAGAGCCCCTTAAGCAAATGATATTTCTGCCCTTTCATGTGCAGGCTATATGGAATTTTAGTGAGTTCAAATCTTAGAGAAAAGTTTAAGTGTTAACCCCTTGAGGGTAATAAGATGCAAATACAAGTTTAAGGCCCGTAAGGGTCAAAGCATAAGATACTATGAGATAGGTGGCGAGAGAGTATATTATGATGATGAACCTCGAGCATATTTATGATGATGTGATTATGTTAGTTCCTTGAGCATGAAACTTTATGTGCATGATTGGTATGATGATATGATGAAATGTTGTATTTAAGATGCATAAAGTTTCGAAATATGAATGAAATTGAGAAATATGCTCATGTGAACTAGAAAGTTATTGAATTGAGAAAGTTCCATGAAAATGATGCATGTGAATTATGTGGCATGACTCAAATTTGAGGAAATTCGGAGAGTAGTTGTTATGCCGCCGAATTTCCGTCAAATTTGAGGGACATAAGAAAGTTTTTGAGAAAAATGATGTTTAAAGTGATATGCAAGACGTACTTCTCCTGCTTCTGAGGAGAAGGTAAAACCGTGAGGGCATAGGCATTAGCCTGCCAAGCGGACAAAGTCGTTGGTCTTAACCAGTCGATGCGTTTCGAAGAAGGAAAATATATGATGTTTAAGGTGACACACCGAGACGTACTTCTCCTACTCCGTGAGGAGAAGGTAAAACCGTGAGGGCATAGACATTAGCCTCAAGCGGACAAGTCGTTGGCTTAACCAGTCGATGCGTTTCGAAGAAGGAAAAAGTCCCATGATGGGTGATCCTTAGGCCCCCTACCCGTACTCTGGAGTTGATTATGATGATTATGATGAATATGATTATGTTTATGATTCGCTTATCAAGAGGATAAGTAAGAACTAGTGACGACTAGTTAAGGTATGAGCTCATAGCCTAGTTTAAGGGGTGCGGTTACTATTATGATTGGTGTCACAAGTATGAGAAAAGGAAAGATGTTCAAGAGAAAAGTTACATGCCACTTATATGTTGTTTGATATTTGTTTGATTTACCTAAAGTACTGCCATGCATCCATGAACTATTATGTTGCATACATGCATTAAGACTCATTATAAAAGACATGGACCTTGGATAAATATCTTTTGTGAAAACTTCATAATGAACCTATGCATGCTTAACCTTTTCATAATAAACCCAAGGTTCCTGGGACGTAAACGATGACACTAGGATAGAGGATTTATGAGATTCTTTAGCAAGATTCTCACCCTCTCTCCGCTTCTTTCCGTTACGTCTTCAGATCGATGGCGTCGTTCGTGATTTTCATTGACCCGCCTACATGGGAGGTGCACTATGACCCCGAGCATCAGTCCTACCACTTCAAGGGTCATTGCGAGGTGCGCGTTTTTGCATACGTGGACGCCTTTTGCTTCCCCCGTCTCCAGCTATCGCTTCGATTCGACTTCACCCTTTGGCGACGACCTGATCTTTGAGAGGACGCGACCCCGAGACGAGAAGACGTCTTGCCCGTCCTTCTTCGTTCGGAGGTAACGCGACATCCCGAGTATGCTCCCCGTTCTCGATCAGAGGCCGATCCTTCGGAGGGCTCTTCCCTTCGTTTCCTCATGGATCTCTGGAGGTAGCGAGGACACGTGACCCAGCCGAGGCATGCGAGGCGCGTTCAACAGCCGAGAGGCGACCACAACGCGGAGGCCATGCTGTCCCTCGATTCCCATGCCTAGATCTCCGCTCCGTTGGGCTACATCCGAGGAGCTTCGTCATCGCGGGCTACATCTCCCCATCCGAGGATCAGCGTCACCAGGAGGCTTGGAGTGGAGGGTAGTGCTAGTTGGGTGTTTATCTTTTGGGGTTGTTTCATGTATTTGCTTTTATGTTTCTTATGTTATGTTATTGTACTAAGCTCTGCCCACTTGTATGGGTAAGACTTTATGTTTCCTTTATATTCTAGTGATATGTACTAAACTATGTTAACTAATGTGATGAGAATGTTTTCTGATGGATGTGTTCTTTAATGCTTATGTTCTGTATGTTTTATTTATTCTTCCGCTTCACGTTACATTTATGTTACACGCAAAGGCTCGCACTTTGTTTTATATGAATCATTTAAAAAAAAAAAATTTACCTGATTTTTCGTAAGTATTTTGTAAATGAATTTAAAAGAAGTAATAACTAATAATTAATCTTGATACGTCCTAGGCGTATTGGGGTTAAATATTAGGGTGTTACACCTCAGAAACTTGTTCCTACCTATTTTGATATAAGATCTATTTGTGAGTTTCAGAACTTTCTCAAGTGTGCTATGCTTATATGGCATATAATGTGTTATGCTATTGTTCATAGACATATCAAGTAGCAAGCTTAAATGAAAAGCATGAACATGTATCTTTTTTTGTTTCGAAAATTTCTTAATCATGTTCTAGACTTATTAGAAAAGTTTCACACTCATAAGCAAAAAGCTCATTTATGCTTTGATTTGATAATATTTGGGATTAATACCTAATGAGCTTCAGAAACCATGCATAGAAATATGCTGGAATGTCAAAGTTTATTTGAGCATTAAGAACTACATAAGCATCAGCATGTCTTTCTTTTCTTGATCATGCATGCTCTCTTATGTCTATCTTGTATACATTTGAGTATTTGCTTGCAAATATTTGACTTGGACAAAGTTGTGTTGAATAAAGAAATCAATCAAGATAAAATATCACAAGTATTACTTGTTAGTTTTTCAAGCATGTGTTTACTCAAAAAGGTTTTTTTAAACCGAAAATCAAGCTGGTCATGTTAAAAGAACTTAAACGATAATATCTGTTCATTACCAATCTATGTATCTAGAAAGTACTTTAACTAAATTCAGAATTTTCATAAACAACAAAATTAGCTCGATTTAAGTTACTTAAGGCCATAAAATGTTTTTGAACCTATCCATATCATGCCTTAAAAAAAGAACTTCCTAATGTTATAGCCTATGATGTTTTGAAAGAAAAGCTATTACCATGACATATTCAATTCTATTTCTTTCAACATCTCTTCAAAAGATTTTCTTCAAATTGGTTTGTCATCATTAAAAAGGGGGATATTGTTAGCCCTAGAACCCTTCAAAAAGCTTCATAGCAATATGTTTTGAATGACAACAAAACCAATTCAAAGAAAATATTTTGAAGAACGACTAATGTCTACCTTGAGTTCCTTGACATAGCAAACATGTATTTTCGAATTGCATAACACGAACTTGAAATGAGAATAATTTCACTTTGCATTTTTAAACATGATTTATCTCATATAAAGAGATTGAACTTAAGGGAAAGTGAACATTATATCATGCAAAGTACCTATACATGCCTTACAATAGAAACAGAAATCAAAACAAGGGCAAGAAACCAAGGCACTTGGACATCAGAAAGTAAGCTCAAAATGAAGATATCAAGAAAACTCTAAGAACAACGTGCGAGAGAAATCTTCAACCATCATGACCGCAAATCTTTCATCATTATAAAGTTTGGATTAAAGATCGGAAGATTGAAGATTCATCAAGGAACTCATACCGCACTTAGAAAGCTCACTTCACTATGGAGCACTAACGTTATTGGAAAGGGAGGGAAATTTGAATTTTTGAAATAAGAGTAATTTTTGAAGTAGCATCAGAAACCTTAATCTTGAAATGGCTTTTGCAGGAGTCTTGACAAACAAACATGCTACTCTTCTAGACCGCTTTTCCATGACACAAATGGATGATCAATACGTGTCACTTGGAGATATGATCAAGGGCAAACGGTCACAAAGAAGACATTCTATAAATAGAGATGTTATGCTTTCAAAGAAAAGAGATTGACGCTGGACAAAGAGTGGAAACTCTTTGAAATCTCTCTCATTCTGAAAGTTCATCGTATCATGTAATCAGTTTTGACACGTAAAAAATCCTCTTTCTACGTTCTTGAAAGATATATGTCTTCCTAGGAAGAAATAATAGAAAGAAGTTATTCAAGTTTTCCCAGGTTATTCATGTATATTTTAAGAAAACTTGAGTGTAGGTTAGTTTGAGTGGCAACCTAAACACAAACCTTTGCATCCTTGATCCAATAGTGACGAGTGAGATAGCTTGGAGAAGCTAGTCAAAGACTACTTTCAACGTGACAGTGGGTTTCATTGGTTCGTGAGTTCAGCTTGGAGAGGTTGGAGAAAGACTACTCAGTTTAGCTTTGAAAGGATAGTGAATAACTACTTTCAACGTGACAGGAGGGGTTGTTGATCTGTCATGGATTTAACTTAGATAGGCTAGAGAAAGACTACTCGGTTTAGCTTGGAGAGGCTGGTGAATAACTACTTTTGACGTGATAGTAGGGGTTGTCTACCGGTCACGTGTCCAGCTTGGAGAAGCGGTGAATAACTATCTTGTAACAGGCAGGGTTGTCTACTTGGTCACATTAGATAGCTTGGGAAGGCTATATAAATACTATCCATGTTCTTCTTGTTTGAGAAAGATGTTTAGTGGAACCTCAACATGTGTTGATTTGGATGTAGGCAATTTTGGCCAAACCAATATAAAATTTGTTGTGTCATATCTTTTTCATCCTAATCTTTTTTACTTTATTTATTATGCTATTTTATCTGCTCATATATCCATTTAGCATTTCTGCTATATTATGAAGGCTTCAAAAATCTACTTTCTAAATATCTAATACTATTTCAACTACACTTCAAGCTTAATGCTTGATAGTTCTTCCGTTAAATGTTTCAGATGCAAAAAGAAGAAAAGCACGATTTAACTCCCCTTCTCATGCACTTTTATACCTACAAAAGGTTCATCATAGGAAAGATTAAAATTGTTTACCTCAAGTTCACTTTCTGATGAGCAACCTCATAAAGCATAGACTGCAACATCCATTTCCTCCTGATCTTCTAATCTTTCTTTTTCTTCTTCAGTTCGCTCCAGGTGGCCAACATGCCTTTCTTCCTAGGCATGAACTTCTTCTATGGGCCTTTGAGTTTAGGACATTACGTTTAAGTGTTCTTTCTCCCTACAGTTGTAAGGTGATACTTTCGGGCTTCACCTTGCCTTTCTGCCTTCTGAGATCATGTCTCTTTTTCTTTATCTTACCTCTCCAGGCCTTGGGCATCTTCCTCGCATGGAAAGTTTGTTTCCATCTTCTTCTTCATCAGAGGTTTCAGCAACTTTCATTGCTTTAGCTTTATTTGCCTTTTGATGAGACGATTTTAATGCCATGGACTTGCTCTTCTTAGTGGATTCACCATGCATTTCGAGAGCACTACCTCATGAGTTTTAAGTGACCCAATGAGTGCATCCAAGCCGAGAGTTTGAAGGTCTTTTACATTAGTAATGGCTGTGACCTTAGGCAGCCATTTGGCAGGAAGCTTCTTAAGATTTTTCTTACCATTTCAAAGTTAGAGTATCTTTTGCCTAACCTCTTTAGTTGGTTTCCTTGTGGTCATTTCATCAATATTTTCTTGATCTGTCATTTTAAACATCTCATATTGATGAACCAAATTGATCTTAGTTTGTTTCACTTAATTCATGCCTTCACCAAGCATGTATAGCATGTCCCATATTTCCTTTGTCATGTCACAAGCAATGATTTTGTCATATTCAGCTTTGCTTAGTGCACACGTGAGTAGGTATTTAGCTTTTGAGTTCATTAACTCTAGCCTTGTATTGGTTTGTCCACCTACTCCAGGGGACTCCTGTTGATGTTGAGGGTGTATCATTTGTTCCTTGAACTTCCTCCTAATGTGAGTTGTCGCGACTCATAAACAAATTAAAATTTATAAAGTGCTAAGTTGCACCAAAATGTAGAAGGGCACAACCTAGGTCATCTCTTAAGGAGGCTTCAATACTTAGTTGAGAAGATTTGTGGGTTTTGAGAATTAAAGCAATTAATTTAAATTGAAAGATAATAGCAACAATAGAGAAGGTACTAGTGCAAGGCATTTCTAGGATTGAAAATTAATTATCATTGACTAAATATTAAACCCATTGATGGCTATTGGTAATAAATTACCTGCAATTCTACTAGTAATCAATTAACCTCTAGAATTCGATCAATGAAAATAGCTAATAAACAATCGCCAATTTATTAGAAATCACATCAATTTAATGAGCCAATTGCTATAGCCTAATCGTCAATTGGAAAGTTAATTCTAATGTTCTCCCTCAAACATAAACCAATAGATCTATCAATTTATACCCAAAGGGTTTCCCTAAACAATGATTGCCAATTTAGTTATCCTAATAAAGATTATAGCAATCACCACAATAATTAAAGGAATAGAAACTGGAGATCATTAAGAAAACCAATGCATTCAATATAAACAAATGGTCTAAAACATCATTCCAATGCATCCAAATCCCTACACTAGTAAAGAAATCTACTCTCCATCTCTGAGGATTACAACAATGAAGATAAGAGAAAACCTGAAAATAATAGCAACAATCGTTGTCACAACCTCCAAGATAAAACACCTTCACAATCGTCTGAAGATAAAGAATCAATGACATCAATTCCAAACATTGAGTGTTCTCATGGGATGTTTGTAGCATTAATAAGATAATTGGACTTTCATGTCCCCACACTCCATGGATAATGTGCCATAAACATCAATCATGGTTTTAGGTTTAAAATGGTCTATCCAAGATTAATGTATGTTGGTTGGCATTGGTGTCATTCTCCATCTCAAGCACATAAAATCAATAGGGAATATTAAATCATTTACCTAGAACAACTTCCAATACTCCTTCTGACTCTGTAATATGTTGTTGCCAGCTGAATTTGCAACCCGATTGGCTTGAGCTCCCCAAAGTGCAAGGACTAAGAGTGATTTAGGCATAACATTAATGCCAGCTCCAAGGTTAGCTAGGGCTCTCGTGATATGCAACTTCCCAATGGTGCATGGAACATAGAATGTGCCCAGGTCCTTGCACTTGAGTGGTAGATTGTCCTGATAATGGAGGAAGCATTCACCCCTATAGTCACCTAGTCTTCCCCACGGCTTTTATTTTCCTCCTATTAGCGCACAGATCTTTCAAGAATTTAGCATATTTGGGAATTTTCTTGATTGCATCCAATAGAGATATGTTTACATGCACTTTTCTAAGGTTTCTAGTGTGTTTGAATCCAAGATCTGTAGGAGTAGCCTTCCTGGGTTGCATTCTTTGTGAATGGCAGTGGAGGAATGAGTTCTGGAATTTTCACGAGCGCTGTGCATGCTAGTCCGAGAGATGCTCTGTGCCAGCCTTATTTGGTAGCTTCTTGAGTGCTGCAACTCTCGCTCCTGATGCTCTTCAGGCTCATCTTTGGCATGCTTCTTTTCCTGATAGGCCAATCACTTCTGGAATTTTTGTCCCAGACCTTAGCAATAGCACAAACATTTCCCTTTGGATTT
The DNA here is from genome assembly GCA_030441495.1 of Dalbergia oliveri. Lineage (NCBI taxonomy): Eukaryota > Viridiplantae > Streptophyta > Magnoliopsida > Fabales > Fabaceae > Dalbergia > Dalbergia oliveri. Next base: position 17,568,095 of record JAMLFY010000015.1, read on the forward strand.
GGCATGGTCAAGGTAATTGGGTAGCTAAGGTTTGCCGACTTTGATTTTGCTTCATTTGAGTCACCTTCTCTCTTAGCTGGCATTCTCTTTTCTAATTTCCTGCATTTGCTCCATCATCATCTTCATCATTCTAAGTCATAGAAGGATTTGAAGATGGAGGTAGAAGGTGGCCGCTGCCTCTGAGGTGCAAAGTATTTTTGATGAAAGTTGGCCATGTGGTTGAGAATTATTACCCCACTTCAAATTAGTGATTCTTCCAGCGGAGTTATAAGATTCCAAATGGAAATGACTTGCCTGATTTAAGGTTGACTCTGAGGCTAGAGGCTAGTGTTGATTCATCTTGCAGGGTTGGGCATATCTGTGTGATGTTCAGGAGAGGTGCAAATGCCACATACCATAGGGACCACTAGAGTTGCTGCCTGGCTCACCATCAATTGCTTTATAAGGCCAAAAAGCTACTTAAAGTTTGGGTCAACAATGGATTCTCTTGGCCTGCTCACTTCATGAAGGCCTTAGTAGTTGTGGTTGCCCTGAACCAAATTGCTAAAAATTTTCAGCCATATTCTCAATCAAAGCACAGGCCTTTACCAAGGTTTTATCTAGAAGTGCCCCTCTACTAGCAGCATCTACCATACATCTAACGGTATCAACCCCTCATAAAGTATCTGAAGAAGGAGTTACTCTGGAATTTGATGATGGGGCATCTTGCACAAAGAAGCTTGAAGCCAAAAATCATACAAGCAGGAGACTAACATCATCCACCTCCACCCTATTAGGTCTCATGTCAGAGCACACCATATGAAGCTTCTTCATTTGCTGGTGGGTCTTCCCGAGCCCCATGGAACTTGGGCAAAGCATTAATCATATACCCCTTAGCTCAAAATCATCATCAGCCTAGGGTAAGTAATAGCCAAAGGCTGCAGGTAAAGTCAGGAGCTGAGCTCCCTAGTGTTCTAGTATGATCTCCCATGTCACCTGATTTCCTGAAACACTAAACAGAATCAGAATGTCAAATGGTTCCGCTGTCATGTTTGTCTGTTGATTTTTTCTAGGTTTTCTCAATTTCAGAATCAAGAGGTATTAAATTTTCAACAGAGAGGGAATGCCTCATACAAGGGAACAAATTTTTTTTTTCATTTTTTTTTTTGGAGAAGAATAATAGCAAGAAATAAAGAACAATAAATAAAGAAAAATAAATAAAATAAATAAAAAAATGGAATAAAATAAAAAAAAAAAATTAAACAACTAAGTTTTAATGCCTCCTCTACAACGACACCAAAATTTGATGCGAGCTATCGCGACTCACAAACAAATTAAAATTTATAAAGTGCTAAGTTGCACCAAATATAGTAAAGGGCAACCTAGGTCGTCTCTCAAGGAGGCTTCAATACTTAGTTGGGAAGATTTGGGGTTTTGAGAATTAAAATAATTAATTTAAATTGAAGGATAATAGCAACAATAGAGAAGGCACTAGTGCAAGGTACTCCTAGGATTGGAAATTAATTATCATTGACCAAATACTAAACCCATTGGTGGCTATTGGTGATAAATTACTGGTAATTCTACTAGTGATCAATCGACCTCTAGAATTTGATCAATGCAAATAACTAATAAATGATGATCGCCAATTTATTTAGAAATCACATCAATTTAATGAGCCAATTGCTATAGCCTAACCGCCAATCGGTTAATTCTAATATTCTCCCTTAAACATAAACCAATAGATCTATCAATTTATGCTCAAAGGGTTTCCCTAAACAACGATCGCCAATTTAGTTATCCCAATAAAGATTATAGCAATCACCACAATAATTAAAGGAATAGAAACTGGAGAACATTAAGAAAACCAATGCATTCAGGATAAACAAATAGTCTCGAATATCATTCCAATCCATCCTAAATCCTACACTAGTAAAGAAATCTACTCTCCATCTTAGAGGATTACAATAATGAAGATAAGAGAAAACCTGAAATAATAGCAACAATCGTTGCCACAACCTCCAATATAAAACACCTTCACCAATGGAACCCTTAGAATGAGAAGAAGAGAGATGTAGAGAGGAAATAATAACAACTAAAGTGGCAGTTAAACTAAGTAAAAGCTAGGGTAAAAGTGTGTAACAATTCCTTAAATATTGCTCTCTAAAATTAGGCCAAAGTGGGCCCAAACTGATTTAATGAGCTATTCTGCGTCATCACACGAGCGCTACAGCCTCACCAATGAGCTATGCTGATAAAAACCGCTTTTCAAGGTTTCTGTTGATATGGATGTTGGACAACATTGATGTTTTCACTTATTTGGTCATTTTGGCCCATTAAACATCTGAATTTATCCTCAGGACTAGAAATAGTGAGTGTAGCCCTTTGAATAAGCTTTCCAATGCCACCAAAATCAACTCAATCGGACATTTGTAGCTCTAGATATTATGAAAATGCTAACTGGAGGTCAAGTTGGACAGCATCAGAACATTAGCAATCTTGTTCTTAACATTTTGCACTTAATCCAAAGCTCCTGTGCACAAAACCATACTCAAAGAGACAAGTCAAATGCAACAGGTATAATTACAATTTATTCCAAAATCAATAGAAAGGTCAATAGTTCTATTTAAATTACACAATGAGGAGCAAATCAAAATCCTTATTAATTGCATCAATAACTCAGGAAAAACTCATGGAAAAAGCTAATGTTTGGTAGCATGATAAGTGGCATACATGCCCCTTATCACCTTCAGGACTTTTATGAGGGGTTGATACCTGCTGAGATGTATGGCAGATGCTACTAGTGGAGGGGCACTTCTAGATAAGACTCTAGTAGAAGCCCATGCTTTGATCGAGAATATGGCTGCAAATTTTCAGCAATTTGGTTCCAGGGCAGCCACAACTACTAGAGGCCTTCATGAAGTAAGCCAGCCAGAGAATTCATTATTGACCTAGACTTTAGATGCTTCTAGCCTTATGAAGCAATTGATGGTGAGCCAGGCAGCAACTCCAGTGGTCCTGTCTGTGGCATTTGCACCTCCACTGAACATCACACAGAATATGTGCCCAGCCTTGCAAGATGAATTAACCATTGGGGTAGTAGCAACATACCCCTTCCAGTCCACCTCAGAATCAGGCAAGCTGTTTCCATTCGGAACACATATAACTCCAGTTGGAAGAATCACCCCAATTTGAAGTGGGAAAATAACTCTCAACTATAGGGCCAACCTTCACAGGAGAAATACTTGGCACCTCATTAAGGCAATCCCCTCCCTACTCCTCCATCTTCAGATCCTACAATGATGAGATGATGATGGAGCAAATGCAAGAAATTAGGAAAGAAAATGCCTAACTGAGAAAGGAGGTGGCTCAGATGAAAATAGTTGAGCCAGGAGGCTCAATCTCCAACTTGCCTTCCTAGACCATGCCAAATCCAAAGGAAAATGTCTGTGCTATTACTTTGAGGCCTGGGACAAAAATTCCAGAAGTGACTAGGCTTAAGAAAAAAAGCAAGAAGAAGATGAGCCTAAAGAGCATTCTGGTGAGCGCCTATGCCAATGCGCTATAGCACTCTAGAGAACCGTCAATGAAGGACTTGGTGCCAAAGCACCCCTCTAATAAGCGTCGCAATGTCTAAACAGCGCTGACACTCAAGAGAATCTATGAAAGTTTTAGAATTCATTCCTCCATTGCCATTCCCACAAAAAATGCAACCCAGGAAGGCTACTACTGACAGATTTGGATTCACACACTTGGAAACTTTTCAAAATTGCAAGTAAACATACCTCTATTGGATGCAATCAAGCAAATCCCTAAATATGCTAAATTCTTGAAAGATCTGTGCACAATAGGAGGAAAATAAAGGGCTGGGAGGACCAGGTGACTATGGGGGTGAATGCTTCCTCCATAATCAAGCCGGACAATCTACTACCCAAGTGCAAGGACCCAAGCACATTCTATATTCCTTGCACCATTGGGAACTTACATATCATAAGAGCCCTAGCTGACCTTGGAGCTGGTATTAATGTTATGCCTAAATCACTCTATCAGCCTTTGCACTTTGGGGCTAAGCCAATCGGGTTGCAAATTCAGCTTGGCTAACCACAACATTACAAGACCAGAGGGAGTATTAGAAGATGTTCTTGTCCAGGTAAATGATTTAATATTCCCTGTGAATTTTTATGTGCTTGAAATGGAGAATGACACCAATGCCAGCCAGCATACATTAATCTTGGGTAGACCATTTTTGAAAACTACTAGAACCATGATTGATGTTTATGCTGGCACATTATCCATAGAGTATGGGGACAAAGGTCCAATTCAACTTGTCTGATGCTATGAAACATTCCCATGAGGAACACTCCATGTTTGGCATTGATGTCATTGACTATTTAGTTGATGATGCTTGTGGAAATATGCTCTGAAAGATCTAGATCCTTCTTGCTCTACTTTCTCTTCTTCCATGGGATATGATGCACCTATTAATTTAGAACTTCCAAAGTTTTCAGAGGTACACCACCCAAGCAGGAGTCATCAGTTTGCCAGGTGCTCCATGACCTGCCCATGTTGGGTAAGAAGCCTTGTGAGGGCAATGGATCTTGCTACATGAGCCCGGGCAAACCTAATGGCTGGAAAGCCAAAGTCTAGATGGAGGGGACCTTTCTTGGTTACCCTTACACAACCCGATGGTGCCATTGAGTTGGAAAATTCTAAGATGACTCAGTGTGGCATTGAAGGCATCCTTATGCACCTCCATGAGATCCACAGGTCTAAGGGCTCAGTTGGCTTACCTTTGGGTTGAAATTGCACACCCTCCATGAGGGTCCTGATTGTCCAACTTAGGGACGTTAAAGCAAAGTGCTGGGTGGGAGACAACCCACTGTGAGGTTTTTCTTACCTTTCTCTTTTATTTTTCTGCATTTTATTTATTTTCATTTTAGTTTTAAGTCTTGCATCATATTTATTTTTATTTGCATTTTACATCATCCCTTTGGCACCTTAGAGGTTACATGCATAGGCTCACACCATATGCACTACATTAACATGCTTGGCATTGACTTTATTTTGTATTGCATGCTTGGTGGATTCACTGTGTTGTTTGGATTGAGTACATGCACTTTTACCTGTGAGATTTTGAGCCTCTTTGATGTGCTATGTTTATTTGTTCATGTGAGCTTCCTCTTTGGATTTGTATTCTAGAACTTGCTTAGGGTCTTGTTTGAAGATATGTTTTCATGTGCATGCTTGAATATGATTGAGGCATTTTTCTTATTTTTTAGCCACTTGCCCATATAGCCAACCTTTGCATGTTACCATTGTTTAGCCTTCTTGAGCCTTATTGCTCATTCTTTTATTTTAACACATCCTTAGCCAAAAGTGAAAAACCATGAAAATTCCCAACCTTTTAGGCTTAGGAGAGCATTTATGAACATTCTTATTTGTGCTTGAGCATAAGTGTGGGAGAAAGTATGAGGACATATCCCAATTTAAGTGCGGGGAGAAACAATGTGTACTCAAAATTCAGCAAGTGGCATACCAAAAAAAATAAAAAGAAAAGAAAAGAAAAGCAAGGTTGATTGAAAAAAAATTAATTAAAAAAAATTCTAACAAATTTTGGTTGAAGATGTGCCACATTGCAAAAGAAAGGCCTATAATATAGTTAATTTGGACAAAGTGTACCCTATGGCTCTTGTGCTCTTGGTGTATGTATTTGCTCTCCTTTGACTTGAGGTTTAGCCCATTGGCCTATATATTTATCTACCTTCACCCAAGCCCCATTACAACCAAAGGTAAGTCCTCTTGATTCAGTATACATGTGTGTGTGACAAAATGAAGAATGAGACCCGTAGCAAGCTTATGGTAATGCATTTTCAGTTGAGGTGATTGAGTGTGTATCATAACCCAAAACAATTGAGTGAATGAGTGGCAAACACTGACCTTGGGAGGGTTTTTGTACTTGATCCATGCATCATATGTGAATTCTACTCTCTGTGCTATGTTCTTGTTCATGCCTAGCTTGTTATCATTCTCTTGATTGTTAGTGTGAAAGCTTACTATATGCCTCTAGATTCATTGGATTAGTGTATTGTCATTTAATTTCATGCATCATGCATTTTAGGTTAGGAGTCTAGTGTACCCTTGTATACTGTTTCTCATCCATACCTTGGTTTGATCTTAGTTTCACATGAAGACATGTGAAAGTTTAAGTGTAAGGGAGTTTGATAAGGGGCATGCATACCACTTATCTTGCTACCAAACCTTAGCTTTTTACATGAGTTTTACTGAGTTATTGATGCAATTAATAAGAATTTTGATTTACTCCTCATTGTGTAATTTAAATAGAATTATTGACTTTTGCATTAATTTTGGAATAAATTGTAATTATACCCTATTGCATTTGACTTGTCTCTTTGAGTATGGTTTTGTGCACAGGAGCTTTGGATCAAGTGCAAAAATGTCAAGAACAAGGTTGCTGATGTTTTGATACTGTCCAACTTGACCTCCAGTTAGTATTTTCACAATATCTAGAGCTACAGATGTCCGATTGAGGTGATTTTGGTGGCGTTGGAAAGCTTATTCAAAGGGCTACATTCGCTATACCTAGTGCCAGGACAGATTCGGATGTGTAATGGGCCAAAATGATCAAATACGTGAAAACATCAATGCTGTCATAGCGCTCAACAAAACCCTGAAAAGCGGTTTTTATCAACATAGCTCACCGGTGAGCGCTTCAATGCTCGTCAATGATGCAGAATAGCTCATTAAATCAGTTTTGGGCCCACTTTGGCCTAATTTTAGAGAGCAATATTTAAGGAATTATTACACACTTTTACCCTAGCTTTTACTCAGCTTTAGGCTGCCACTTTAGTTGCTATTATTCTCTCTCTCTCTCTTCTTCTTCTCTCTTAAGTATTCCATTGGTGAAGGTGTTTTATCTTGGAGGTTGTGGCAACGATTTTGCTATTATTTTTAGGCTTTCTCTTATCTTCATTGTTGTAATCCTCCAACATAGAGGAATAGATTTCTTTACTAGTGTAGGGATTTCCTGGATGGATTGGAATGATGTTTGAGACTGTTTGTTTATATTGAATGCATTAGTTTTCTTAATGTTTTGTAGTTTCTATTCCTTTTATTATTGTGGTGATTGCTATAATCTTTATTAGGATAACTAAATTGGCGATCGTCGTTTATGTAACACCCTAAAAATTAGTTAAAAATTAATTTAAGCTTTATTAGCCATAATTTTAAAAATCTAACAGTTTAGCAATGATGAGGATGGCCCAATGGACCTATAAAAAAAAAAAAAAAATTTGGGCCGAGGTGAATGGTAACCTGCTGCTCCATCTGCCATTGGAACCAAACTTAGAACGGAACAGGAAGTGCCCGGACTAAGAAAAAAGATAGTTAAGGTTAGAAATGGTAAGGAATGAGAATTTATACCTAGAGTTAAATTTCGGGTGATATTGGATTACTCGGGTATGGTATTTTACCCGTTCGGAAATATTGATGTGAGTTTTACACGAATGAAACTTGCAATGCAAGTTTGCCACCCAACTAGACAAGTTTATGGTTTAGAAGAAGCCACACCATTGCCACTTTATTAGGACCAATAGGATGCTTACAAAAATTACCACATATATCTTTAAGAGAAAACATTTGTACTTGAAATTACTATGCATTTTGTCATAAACTCATAAGATCAACATCTTATCATTTCCTTTTATGAAAATTTCGGCCAAGACAAGAGTAAAACAGCCAGCATTGTTGTCTTCTTCATAAGCTCAAGTTTTAACTTCAAATCATCAAAACACTTGCCCAAGATTACAAAAATTACAAACTTCCTTCACTAAAGTTATTCCACTCATCAATACCTACACATCTAACCGATTAAAATCTCAAACCTACATCAATTATTACTTTGATCCCTGACTTCCTTACTTCCTAGAGGAGGTTTGGTGTGTGATTGGGAGTCCTTAGAGTGAAGAGGAATCAAGGGAGGCATCCTTTGGAGCATAGAGCTCAAGAGCTTTCAAAGTAGGGGTTTCTTTACCTTTTTTTCTCAAATTTATTCTAATCTATTTTGGTTGAGCTAGATCTGAAATTTCTAGTTATAGTGATTGATATTATGTTGATATTGATGCATGAATTTTTTTGGAGTGTTTAGATGAAGTAAAAAATCAAGTTTTCAAAAGGAATTTTGGTCTTTGCGGATTTTCGGTTTTTACACAAGCAGCTATTGAACTCAACTTTTTGGTATACTTGTGGGTATTTTCATGAGCTATAAAAATTATATGTTGGAGTTAACATCTTAAACTAACTATATGAATTTTCTTGGGTGTTGATTTTAAGGTTTACTGCTTTGAAAAAATCAAAAACCGAAGTGAACTACGTGCTGCCTGAAATATTGAAACTTGAAGCTGTAAATTTGTCTAATTTTTTTAACATAGCAAATGATTTATTTTTCCTTTGAAATTTTTACAGATGTTGAAACATCTTGAAATGTAACTGTGATTTTTCTTTGGAATTCATTCAATCATTTTCTAGGGTTAAAAATTATGTTTTCAGGTTTTAAGCTGAGGTTAAGGGGTCCCTAAGCACTGAAATTGTCTAAGTTTTTTAACATAGTTAAAAAAAAATTTTCCTCTGAAATTTTTATGGGACCTTGCGGACACATTGAAGTGTCTTTGAGAATTTTTATAGCCTTCGAATTGATTGTTTTATGTGCAAATAGATTGTGCTATAAATATGTAAAATCTGTCATTGTGCTGAAAATGAATTAATTCTTTGAATTGATGAAATAATGGCATCTTGTACTAGTATGGCATGAGCACAAGAATATGAATATGAATAATTGAGCATGTGAATTTATTGATGAGGTTAGGCACACATAGGTATGAATGCCTATTACAATTGCTCATATGCGAAAGAAAAGTATAAGATTATGTTTCTTGGGCTGGAGAAAGTAAATCCCTTGTCGAGGAAAGTAAACCTAACTACCCTTGAATTAAGTCGGGGAAAGTAAACCTGACTAGAAATAGTTCTGTATGAGAATTGGAGAAAGTAAATCCAATGATCATATATAGGAATAAGCTCAGTCCTTAAAATGTAGTCTATTATCCTAAAGTAGTCTTTTATCTTATGTGCTAAGTGAAGGATTTTAGTATTAATATTTAGGCCAATATGTTAAGTTGTGGTTTAGCAGGATAGGATTTATATGATGTTAAGTAGTATAATATGTGATTGAATGATAAAAGCTACCAACTTCTAAAAGGATGATTTTAGAACTTTAAAATGAATACTTAATATATACTATATGATCATATTTTCTAGAAATTTTAGAATTCTTACCTCAGCTTGTTTGTGTTTCCGTGTCGTCTCCAGGTGGATTCCAGAGGATAGTGAAGTAGCTACAAGAAAACTAAATTGTAGTTTCTATAGTTTAGTTGTGAGAACTCTTATCTATTGTACATAGTTATACATATATGTATTTCTATAAATGTAGTAAAGAACCTTTGTGGATTAAAGCTCATAAAAGAGCTTCATTTTGTACTTGACATGCATTAAATAAATACATTATTTCTTGTAATATATTTTGATAGAACCATGAGTTAGTTAATAAGCAATTGAACCGATTCTTGCTATAGATAATTAAGAAAGGTCCACAAATCTATAAATAACAACTCTCGACTACGATGCCATAACTTAAAGATGAGGTTATACTTGGAGGATGTTACAGTTAGGGAAACCCTTTGGGCATAAATTGATAGATCTATTGGTTTATGTTTGAAGGAGAACATTAAAATTAACTTTCTGATTGGCGGTTAGGCTATAGCAATTGGCTCATTAAATTGATGTGATTTCTAAATAAATTGGCGATCGTCGTTTATTAGCTATTTGCATTGATCAAATTCTAGAGGTCGATTGATCACTAGTAGAATTGTCGGTAATTTATCACCAATAGCCACCAATGGGTTTAGTATTTGGTCAATGATAATTAATTTCTAATCCTAGGAATACCTTACACTAGTGCCTTCTCTATTGTTGCTATTATCTTTCAATTTAAATTAATTGTTTTAATTCTCAAAACCCCCAAATGTTCCCAACTAAGTATTGAAGTCTGCTTGAGAGATGACCTAGGTTGTGCCTTTTACTACATTTTTTATGCAACTTAGCACTTTATAAATTTTAATTTGTTTGTGAGTCATGACAGTCACATCACTAACCGATTTGTCAATGTCCTAGAGGTAGAGATGAAAAAAGAGCTTGAGTGGGAGAAGGTAGAGCTCTTCTAAAGAGATAGAACTCATAGGATTAGGCAGAGCCTGAGGACAGGCCCAGCTCAGCGACAGGTGGCCGAGATTTATGCATGTGATAGAGCTCTGCTTATCAGAGGGAAAGAGCTCAACCATAAGTAGCTGAGCTCCATCACATGCTTGTCAGTCTCACCACCTATCAGCCAAGCTCCACCTAGTCCTAGCCGAACCTTGAATGGCCGGAGGGACTTATAGTGTCCTATTTTTACAATTATCATGGTCAAATTTGGGTGTTCACAATTTTTAGGGATCAATTTGTCCATCAAAAAAATTGTCAAGGACCAATTTGGGTGTTTACTCATAAAATAAAAATAAACAGCGTGTTTTAGTTAGTGTTGATTGATATTAGGTGGTGTCACATAAACCAATAATTAAAATTCATGTTAGCATTTAACAGGTTACAACTAAGTCAAGGAGCTATATGTCCTATTTTTATAATTGTAAGGAACCTCAACACTAATTTTTTATTGTCAGGGACCAATTTCTCCATCAATGAAATTGTCAGGGAACTATAGTATCCTATTTTTGTAATTATAAAGGACCTGAACACATTTTTTTTGTCAGGACCAATTTGACCATCAATAAAATATTTGGACCAATTTGGGTATTTACTCTATTTTTATTTTTAGTTTTTGTAAATTCCTCCCAAACATTCCAATATTTCACCATACACACTATCAAGAAAGAAACCAAAATCATAAATTTTTAATCATTTTTCCAAAAGAGCTATCTATTAGAGTACTGATTGCATATTACAAAACAATACAATATCACCATGCTTGGTATAGGATGCTATATTAAATTTTGAAATATTTAGGAAGAGATTTGCAAAATGTGTAACGCTCGTGACGAGGGTAGGAGTGATCGCCTACAAGAAGGCACGACAAGGACCGGCTCTGAGCAAGGCTTCTAAGTGGAGGGGTACATGAATGAACTGATTACACACCAGAATGTGAGGGATCCTAAAGCTTGGATAGGTGTGGGACTACACAGTTGAGGATGGCTTATATGAATTGATTGGTACTACCTATGCTAACAAAGATGCATCTTCTTTTAGGAGCCCATCATGAAAGAACATTACGGTTAAGTGTGCTTGACTTAGAGCAATTTTGAGATGGGTGACCTCTTGGGAAGTTTGCTCAGGAAGAGTGTGAGTGAGGACAAAGCAGGCTAAAAAGACCTATGTTGGGTTGGGAACAGTTATCAATCCATAAGCAGGAGGGATGTTACAAAATGAAGAGAGTACATTTAGGGTATGTTTCGAGTTTGAAATTTAGAGTAAAAGGAGGGATGAGAGGACTTATAGTGTAAGATTTTAAAATTTTACACTATAAACCCTTCCTCCCCTCCCTTCCCCTCCAAATTACGAACTCACAAACATACCATTAGTAAATTGATGGTGATTAGAATTAATAGGTGCCGTATAGATCAATAATTAAAGTTCACCTAGCATTTAGTAGGTTGCAATTGAGTAAAGAACCTATAGTGACCTATTTTTAGAATTGTGAAGATCCCAACACTAATATTTTTGCTTAGGGACCAATTTTTCCATCAATAAAATTGTTAGGGACCTATAGTGCCCTATTTTTGCACTTGTGAGGACCTCAACACTCAATTTTTTATCAAGGACCAATTTTTCCATCATTGAAATTGTCAAGGACCAATTTGGGTGTTTACTCCAAGAATTTTTTATGCAAGACATATCATCATCTCTCTTGAAATAAACTCATTTACGTATAAAGATTTCCTAGATAATGAGCATACATCTCTAGGAAGCCAAGCACACTTTTCTCAGAAGGCCATTCAAACTTTGCTTAAGAAACTGAGCATACCTCCCTCTCCTGGCCAATCTCTATTGCCATATGTGGTACATCTCCATCACATGTTAGCCAATCTTTGCCACCTATTATCTAGCTCCGTCTACTCCTGGCGAGCTCTATTACCTTCTCCAATTGACTACATCATCTCCTTACTAGCTCCTTGCCATCTCCAGTTCACCTCTATCACATATCAGCGGTCTTCGCAACCTATTAGCTGAGGAACTCGTTGGCGTAGTAGACCTTGTTCTTGTGGAGGCAAAAGTAATAGCAACCTGGGTTTAGGTCGGGGCCTTCATGGGAAGGTTTCGATGATGTTCTTAAGGTTGTTTCCTACGAACTTGAAGAGCTTCTCAAACACCATTGTTGCCTCCTTCTCATCCAAGAGTCTCAGCTTTGATTTCTTCCTACCTTCTATAGCTAAAAAAACAATGCTCTGCCTTAGGGTTTTGCCGTTGTAGAAATGTAATGTCATTTGGAGAACCGGTTCATCGTTTCATTTCGTTTTCTTTACAAAGATGTTTAGGTCTTTTATATAGTATGATGACCATTAATTATGATTGTGTTCTTAATTATTTCTTCTGCATTTGTGATGGGAAAAATGAGAGATGGTTAGAGCCATTTAGTTTCAATTTTCAATTTTCAATTTTCAGTTTAAGTTTCTAGAATTTGTAAAGGAAATACTGAAAACTACAAAATCCAGTTTTTAGTTTTCATTTTAAGTTTTCAGGAATTCCTTTATAAAATCCTGAAAATTGAAAAGCTAAAAACTTGAAACAAAATAGGTCCTTAGTTTTTTCTTTTATTTTTGTTTTGGTGAATAAGATATATAGTGATATTTTCCTACGAAAAATCGAACTACACTTCCTAGAGACTTGATCATTTTTTCGTGTCCAAAATTTGTGAAAATCATGTCAGGATTTGATATAAATCATTTTTTGTTAAAAGATTGTTAGACTTCCATAGATACCATACGATAAATTAAGTAAAAAAGCTAATGGAGATGGAGGCCCATAAAGAGGATGAATACAACAATGAGAACAAGTTGCAATGTTTCGAAGCGTGTGACACCAATGGCATAGGTTGCAAATGTGGGACCTAGAATAATAAGACAAAGAGAAGCTATCCAAGTGAGACTTGTCAGAAATATGAAGGTGCACAAGGAAGCAAAGAATCCAATAGCATTTCCAAGAACAAAGCAAAAGAAGACAACTTGGGTGTGAGGAGGCCAACATGCTCTTCCAGGCACTTGAGGAGGGTTGATATGGGGTTGCTCATCTAACCAAACACCACTAGGAAGGCTTAGGATTGCTTGGTACATGGTTGAAACTAGCAATGATGCTATCCCCATAAGCATATCACTTAGTGCAACACTTGATGAGAGATAGAGGATAAACCAAAGGTTTGTGGTGGAACACTTGTTGATGAGAGAGGGACCCATTGTGTTGTGCATCAACTCTTGGTGAAGCAGAAGGGCAAGAATCTTTGTTCTTCTTGCATCTCTCGAACCATTTTGGATCCTTTTTGTTGTGTAGGGTTACCAGCTTAGGAAAGCATTCCTACTATTTATACCATTAGGGTCGCTTTAGGGCTAGATTTGCTATCAACTATCAAGATAACCATTTTTGCTGACTCATAATTATTCCAGAAGATGCATCGAAACTCCGCGCTCGCTATTAGGTCAAAATTACACGCTTGTTCCACACTTATGGTCTTAGGCCATGCCCCGGGTTGTCTCCGCTTACCAATTTGGAAGGTAAAAGCATCCCAAGGACGGGGAATGTCACAAACCTCTAGAAATTTTACATTTTAAAACAGCCTTGTAACAAAACCACAGCAGGAAGGCACTCTTTTTCCTACCTCATGTTTTTTCCTACAGGGTTTTACCCGAGGACATCAAAAAAGAGCCCTCGGTTTTTTATCTTTATCAATGAAAAAGAAGAGATTATTATTCACAAGTTGAAGACATCCAAACATGCAAGGCCGAGTTTCCCATACTCAGACTAAATGAAGGGAGCTCCAAAGGCATCGAGCTAAGCTCCTATAAGAGTTGCATGAAGGAGAACAGGCAATATGCGAGGCCGAGTTCCCCATACTTGGACTAAATGAAGGGAGCTCCAAAGCCATTGAGCCGAACATGAAGGGGAACTCAAAGGTAATATGTGAGGCTGAGTTCCCATATAACTAAATGAAGAGAGCTCCAAAGGCATCGATCAAGTTCCTATATGAGTTACATGAAGAGGAACTTAGGCAATATGGGCGATGAAGTTCCCAGACTCTGACTAAATGAAAGAAGCTCCAAAGGCATTGAGCTGAGCTCCCATATGAGTTACCCAAGTCGATTAACAAGAGGATGATAGAGATACCGTCTATTATGAGTACCATAACAGCTATGGCCACAAAACAAAAACTATCACGACCTCCAAGACACCATCAAAGAACTCATCCGAGCTGTAGGCTAGCTGAGGTTTGTAGCCACCTTATAACACCCTAAAATTATTTAAAAATTAATTTGAGCTTTGTTAGTCGTAATTTCAAAAATATAATAGTTTAGCAACGACGAGGATAGCCCAACGACGTTTTGAAAAAAAAAATTTCGAGCCGGGTGAATAGTAACCTTGTGGGCTCCATCTGCCCCATCTAAAGCCAAAACCCTAGATTGGGATCAGGAAATACCCGGACTGAGAAAAAAGAGGGTTGAGTTTAGAAATAGTTAGGAATGAAAATTTATACCTACATTTAATTTTCGGGTAATGTTTGATTACCCGGTACAGTGTTTTACCCATTTGGTAGAGTTTCGATATGCGGCTTTGACACCGTACAAGTTACTTGGTGGCCAAGTAACCTTTACCATCCACTTTATGCCAAGTGGATGGCAAGGATTAAAACTTGAAAAGAAAGTTTTAATCTTGACCTTTCATTTATTATATTTTACTCAGAAACCAATATCTCGTCCGTTTAGGAGAATTTTGTACGATTTTAACATCGAAAAAGCTACTTGCTCCCTAAGTTAAAGTGAGCCACTCATCTTGAGCCAAGTGGATGGCCAAGATTCATTCTTTGACCAACAAAACAAATTCTAGCCATTCATTTTGCTATCTTTAAGAATTCACCTTTTATATGACAATAAATCAAGCTTTTCTTACCAGCTTCCTCACAAGATGAGTACAAAACCATTCTTCTCTATTAGCCACTCATATTTTCGGCCAGCCCACTCATGAAACCCTTCCTCCATTGTTCTTCCTTGCAAACTCCATTAACAAGCTTCAAAGCTTGCAAAACCCTAGCTCAAATTCACTAAAACACCAAGATCCTTTAACAAAAATTGTTTTACTCCTCATAATCTATCAAATTAACTGATTGAAATTTCATTTTCTCACCATTTCTTACCTTGATATCTCACTTACTCACTGCCTAAGGAAGGTATGGGACTTGAATTGGTGGCCTTGAAGTGAAGGGAATCAATCTTGGAGCATCAAAGAGCCAAGGATACACTAGCTTCCAAGAGTAGGGCTTTTAAACCTCTTTTTCTTTCAAATCGGTTTTTCTCTTAACTACTGATTTAATTTGATGTTTTTAGTTGAATTGGTTGATAATATACTGGTATTGATGTGTTAATTTTGGTGGAGTGTTTGGATGATATTAAAAATCATTTTTGTAAAAAGGGATTTTGGTCTATGCTGCTGGATTTTCAGCTTTTACATAGGCAGCTATTGAACTCGAATTTTCTGGTATAATTTTGGGTATTCTCATGAGCTAGAAAAAATATATGTTGGAGCTAACATCCTAGGCTAGTTCCAAAAATTTTCTTAAGCCTTGTTTTGGGCTTCTACTGCCTGAAAAAAATCAGAAACCAAAGTGAACTATGTGCTGCCTGAAATGTTGGAATAGAAGCTGAATTTTGATAATTTTTTTAGCATGGAAAATGATTGATTTTTCCCTTGAAATTTTTATATAGTGTTGCATCTTGAAATTCAACTGTGATTTTTATTTTGAATTGATTCAATCATTTGCTAGGGTTAAAAATTATGAGATTTGGTTCTAGTTTGAGTTTAAGGGTTCCTTAGTTTGAAATTGTCTAATTTCTCTAACATAGTTAGAGAACTCTTTTTGCTCTGAAATTTTTATGGAACCTTGTGGACACATTGAAGTGTCCTTGAGAATTTGTATAGCCTTTGAATTGATTTTTTGATGGGCAAATAAGTTTGTGCTACAAAGGTATGAAATCTGCCATTGTGCTGGAAATGCAAAATATCTTTGAATTGATGAACTAATGGCATTTTTGTTCTAGTATGACATGAATACTTGATGTTACCTATTTGCCCATGTGACTTGTGACATATAAATACATGCTAGAGGAAGTAAAGAGTGGTTTATAAAGCATGGTTTAACTTTCATTTTGAATGAAATGCCTATATGTGCTTTGTGCATGCATTTGGAAAAGGAAAAGAGAATGTATAAACTTAAATCGTGCATGTTCTGACATATGGACAAAACAGAAACAAGACTTAGGTTGAATGAGAAGAAGGAATTAGAAAAGAGGAACTTCCCAAATTTATAGTCGGTAGATGTATCCTAGGAATAGATCTATGTGTGATTTGGAAATGGAAAAAAATGAAATTCAATGATCACGTATAGGAATGAGCTAGTCCTGACAAGCAGTCTATTTCCCTTGTGTGGTGTGATCCACTGTAAATACCATTTGGTATAAACTATCTATTGTGGAGTTATCCACAACAAATACCCGTTGGGTATGATGAAGTCTTTCCTATGTCAATGAAAAGAGAAAAATGCACTGATTTGATTTCTATGGCCACAAGTGAAACCATGTCACGTTGATATAAGTTCACTACATGTATTATATGCATACTCATCTTACTCTGAATTGATTTCCTGGGATGACTCACTAGTTGTGGAAACTTTATGATATATGTGCCCTAAGTGTTTGATTGTTAAAAGCTACCCATTTCGGAAGGATGATTTTAAAACTTTAAAATGAATCTTTAGTTTACATTACATGATCACATTTTTCTAATAAACCGAAGTAGCTAGGGCGATGACGAGGACATTTATGATTATGTAACTAGGGAGTTACCCTACTGAGAATTCTGGAATTCTCACCCCTACATGTTTGTGTTTCCGTGTCGCCTCCAGGTTGATCCAGAGGACTACGAGGCTACACTAAAGGAATCAAATCGCAGGAGTTTAGTGGTTAGTGTTTTTATTATGTTGTACTTAGTGGTGTGTATATATTGTAAACGAAGTATAGAACATGTATGTATTCATGCTCATAGAAGAGCTTCCTTTTGTACCTACTTATGAAATAAATAAATGTTTTGTTTATTTATTGTATATATTTAATAGAACCACAAATTAGTTACTACTCGACTTGATCAATCTTGCTATAGATATTTAAGAAAGGTCCATAAATTAATAAGTAACAACTCTCGAGTATGATGCCATGACTTAAGGATGGAATTGTACTGGGGGCATGTTACACCCAGCGAAGTCCGAAAAGAAGTCATCCTTACACAAAGGTCGGAAAAGGCAAAATGATCGAAAGAATCAAGATGACTAAGGAAGAAGTAGACAAGAAAGGTGGAAGAAGAAATGAACCAGGAACTTGGATCATTCATACTATTGTCGAGGAGGAATGTCCCACTCTTCGAGGAAAAGAGCCCTCAAGGAAGTTATGAGAATAGAAGGAAAGTCACATCACACCCAACAAAGAAAACCATGCTCGGCCATTATCTTCTCTGATGGGACAACCTGATGTGGTCTTAGGTCATGATGATCCCATGGTCACATCTACAATCATTGCAAATTCAGAATTCAAGAAAGTACTAGTAGACAATAGAAGTTAGCCGATCTTATCTCACGAAAGGCTTTTGATAAACTCGACTTCATGGGTAAGGATTTGAGCGCCTACCCAGATGACTTGGTAGGGTTCAACATGCTATGGTCAGCCCGATGGCTTCATAACCCTGTATATGATGGTGGGACCACCCCAAAAACCAGAATGGTGGCAATCGACTTCTTGGTAGTCTCATGCCCGTTAGCCTATAACTGCATCATTTGGAAGACCCACCCTCAACAAATGGGGCGATAGTTAGCTCGGTCTCCTTGTTATGAAGCTATACAATGATGAGGGTGAAGTCATAATGGTAAGGGAATTAGTGCGGTGGCTAGGCGTTGTTACAATGCCAGCGTTGAAATTAGGAAACAAAGGGAAGGAATATAAGTCTCCACAATCAATTGACCTAAGAAGTCAGAAACGATATTATTTTACAAATTTTTTTACTTGGATTTTACTTGGATATATACATTAGTCATGCTCTTTGATTGTCTCCTAGATTTGCACTTGGACTTTACTTCTGGCCTTAGCTTTAGATGTAATATCCAAGTAAAAAAATTTGAAAAATATTCTTGTAGTGAAGAATGGATATTAATTAAGTGAAAGAAAAGGTAGAAGAAATAATAAATGTGAGCAAAACAACATTACAATAATGTCCAAAATTTTAAGTTGATTTAGGAGAGAGAAGATGAGATTTTATGTCTAAATGAAATGTGTACCTTGCTAACCTACACATATGAATGAATCAAATGACAACATTATGCTTTAAACATATAAGTTATTTTATTGTTATTATTATTATTATTATTATTATTATTATTATTATTATTAGGCTAAAATGCACTTACCTCCCTTGAGATATCAAAAAATGACATTCCACCCCATTTATTTGAAAAATCTACACTCTACCCTATTTGAACCTCAGTCATGTCCTATTAGCTAAGCTCTATTTCATCTTGGATGAGCTCCAACCCTATCAAGCGCTCCGAGAATATGTGGGATTTTTTTTAATACAAAATTATTGTAAAAGAATATTCCTAGAATATTCTTTTAACTCTCATATTTTTGTAATGAGTGAAGGGCTCAAGAACCCAATTAAACATTTATTTTCAATATAGGAACCCAATTGAAAACTTTTAAAATGTAAGGACCCAATTAAAAATTCAGATAATGAAGCACAGCTATGAGACTAGAAATCATTGATCTCTATTTCATTTCTAAGCTTGAGCTCGAGGTTGTGCTTGAGCTTGACTGTTGAGCTTAAGCCGAATGAGTTTTTCTCTAACTTGAACCTTTCTTAATTTGCTTCAAAGTCATCATGCTGGTCCCTTAGACTTGAAAAATAAGATAGAAAATATGTGTAATTATCCCTAGAACTAGAAGGAAAATAAAGGCATGTCATGCAACAATAAAAATCCTAAGAAACACTAATTAAACCTATACATTTTTACAATGCAAACCTACAAGCTATCCTAAAGTTGCATAAATACTGGAGGTATAAAAGTGCATAAGAAGGGGGGTTAAATCATGCTTTTTCTCTTTTAATTGAACATTTAACAAAAGAACTATCAAGCATTAAGCTTGAAGGGCAATAGAAATAGGATAAATGTTTCAGAAAGTATATCTATGAACCCTGAGTATATAATAGAAACGTTAAACGAATATATGAGGATAGAAAAGCATAATAAATAAAGTAAAAGAGATCAGTATGAAGAAGATATGACACAACAGATTTTATACTGGTTCGGCCAAACCCCATAAATCCAGGACTCATCACATGCTGAAGTTCCACTAAACATCTTTATCAAACCAAGCAAGAACATGGACAGTCTTTACATTAACCTTCCCAAGCTCTCTCATGTGACTAGTAGACAACCCCTACTATCATAGTTATCACCAGCTTCTCCAAGCTGAACCTTGAGTAGTCTTGTACTAGCCTCTCCAAGCTAGTCTCGTGACAAGTAAATAACCCCTATTGTCATGTTGAAAGTAGTTATTCATCACCTCTCCAAGTTGAACCAAATAGTCTTTCTCCAGCCCTCAAGCTGAACCCATAACCAGGAGATAACCCCTACTATCATGTTGAAAGTAGTTATTGACCAGCCTCTCCAAGCTGAACCTAATAGTCTTTTTCCAACCTCTCCAGGCTTGACCCGTGACAAGTAAGAAAACCTTACTATCGCGTTGCAAGAAGTTTTACACTAGCCTCTCCAAGCTATTTCTCACTTATCACTAACGGATCAAGGATACAAATAGTTTTTGTTTGGGTTGCCACTCAAACTAACCTACACTCAAGTTTTCTTAAAATATACATGAATAACCTGGAGAACTTGAATGACTTCTTTCTATCATTTCTTTGTACGAAGAACATATATTTATTCGAGAACGTAGAAAGAAGATGTTTATAAGTAAGAAATCTTATTACATGATGTGATGAACTTTACAGGATGTGAGGAGAGATTTTCACAAGTTTCCACTCTTGAGTAGTGTCCTCACTTTCATTTGAGCATAGCATTTCTATATATAGAAGGTATTCCTTGTGACCATTGCCCTTGATCAGAATCTCTAAGTGACATGTGTTGATCATCCATTTGTGTCTTGGAAAAGCTAGAAAGAGTAGCATGTCTGTTGTCAAGCGTTGTAGAAGCCGTTGGAAGATTGAGGTTTCTAATGATACCATAAACTACTCTTACTTTCTTAACGTGGTTTCTAAACTCTTTCTTCTAGAAGCTGAGGTTGTTGACCAAGTTGGCAAAAGAGATGACTTGCCAGTTGAAACTGGGTTTGACTTTAAATTTTAATTTCAAAAATTCAAATTTTCCTTATTTTCCAATAACATTCAACGCTCCACATTGAAGTGAGATTTTCGACGTGCGATTCAGTTCCTTGATGAATCTTCGTCTTTTGATCTTCAATCCAAACTTTATGATGATGAAAGATTTACGATCATGATGGTTGAAGATTGTATAACACATTGTTCTGAGTTTGCTTGATATCTTCATTTTGAGCATACTTTCTATGTCCAGTGTTACTTTCTGAAGTCATGTGCCTTGGTCTCTTGCCCTTGTTTTGATTTTGTTATCCGTAAGGTATGTATACATACTTTGTACGATATAACCTTCACTTTCTATTAAGTTCAATCTCTTTATATGAGATAAATCATATTTGCACATGCAAAGTGAAATTATTCTCATTTCAAGTCCATGTTATGCAATCCATAAATACTTGTATGCTATGTCAAGAAACTCAAGGTAGACATTAGTCGTTCTTCAAAATATTTTCTTTAAATTGGTTTTGTTGTCACTTAAAACATGTTACTATGAAGCTCTCTAAAGGTTCTAGAGCTAACAATCTCCCCCTTTTTGATGATGACAAACCAATTTGAAGAAAATCTTTTGAAGAGATGTTGAAAGAAATAGAATTTATACGTCATGATAATAGCTATTCTTTCAAAACATCATAAGCTTGGAACATTTAGGAAGTTTTCTTGAGGCATGATATGAATAGGTTCTCAAATGTTTTAAAGCCTTAAGTAACTTAAATCAAAGCTGATTTTGTTGTTTATGAATATTCTTAATTTACTCAAAATACTTTCTAAGATACATCAGAGCGGCAATGAACCGGATATTATTGTTTAAGTTATTTTAACACAACCAACTTGATTTTCAGTAAAAAAACTTCTGAAGGTTCAAGTGCATAAATAACTAACAAGTAATACTTGTGATATTATATATTGATTAATCCTTATTCAGCACTACTTTGTCCAAGTCAAATATGCAAATACTCAGATGTATACATGATAGACATAAGAGAGAATGCATGATCGAGAATAGAAAACATACTAATGCTTATGTAGTTTCTAATGCTTAAAAAAACCTTGATAGAGATTTATCAACATGTTTCTATGCATGGTTTCTGAAACCATCAGGATTAATCCCAAAATAGCAAAGCAAAATTGAGCTTTTTGTTTATAAGCTGTGAAACTTTTCTCATAAGTATTAGAGCATGAAGAAATTTTAAAACAACAAAAAAACATGAGATGTAACGCCCCATTTCTCGTTTGAGTACAAATGACCAAAATACCCCGAGGTCATTTTTACCAGAATTCAAGGACAGTTGCCCGACATCCTCGAATGGATCAACTCAATGTTTGAAGGGGTTATAACTGTTATGTTTGATATCCGAGGTGAAAATCTCGTTTTCAAACTTTCGGCTCAAAATGACCAAAATACCCATGTTGTATTCTACACGGTAAAAGGTGCCGTTTGAGCCCAAAACTTTCCAGGAAGTTTGGAATGATGTTTTGAATGGTATTTGATATTGTTTGCTTAGAGGTCCGCAGTTTTAGTGCAAAATTACCATTTTGCCCCTAGAACAATATACAGTGAGCCTAATGACGCAATTAAGCAAACCTAAGCAATATTAGGCTCTAATCAAAGATTAATTTATTTTGATAATTAATCTAGAGTCAAAATAATTTATTAAGGTTAATTAGAACCTAAGATTGCTTAGCTAAACTCTAATTGCATTCTTTAATTCAAGATTCCTAGTCATGGAATCTTGAATAGTGTTTTCTCTCTCCAATTCCTTAAATTAAGGAATTGTGCCATACCTCATTTGACTAAGAAAATGAATTTAATTTGTTAATCTAGTATGACCACTCCTAATCAAGTCTTGACATCCTTAATTAACCAATTATCTTACCTAAACACCTTCTTACAAACCCCTAATCAAAATCTTAATCAAAGAAACACCTAAACACATCCTTAAACCACAATTACATGAACAAAATCCCTTCCCCCTTGGCTGCATGGGCTGGCCGCCAAATTCTCACCCAAGAAGAAGTGCCACATGTTGAATTTTTCCTCACTCCAAAGACCATGTCTTGCCCATACTTAGGCCCATACTTCACCATGCTTGAACCCATACTCAAAGCCATACCTTGTAAGAGATATTTTCTCTCTTTTCCCCTTAAGCAACGGCCACTCCTCCCTCCTCTAAGGCCATCCATGAGCTCTCAATCTTCTATAAATACACTAGCTTGAAAGCCCTTAGAATCCTTTACACACTTGAGCAAACTTCAAGCTTTCTTTCCAAACATAAAGAACTTCTTTTCTCTCCTCCTTGGCCGAGTTCTTCCTCAAGATTCCAAGAAGGATTCCTTTCTCTTTTCTTCTCAAGAAACAAAGCTTCTTTCATCCTTTCAAAGACCTCCTTAGGTAGGGGCTTATTTTCCAAGTTTTGTGTGCTTCCTTTAAGGAAGAGTTCTAATGTTTCTCTTGGTTTTCTTAAGTTCTTCTTCTCTCCTTTCATTTTCAGCCTAGAGCCTTTGTTGAGAAAAACTTTAGCTTGATGATGAGGTTTCAAGATAATGACTTGTTGTTGTCATGTGAGAAACCTCTAAAGCTTGAAACAACTTGGTCTTGGACTATACATGCTTTTGTTTTCTTTCCTTTTCTTGGCTTAAGTTTCGATTTTTCTCTTCCTTTTCCTTAAGGATTTCGGTTTCTCTTGCCTTGGTTTGGACAAAGTTTGCTAAAAATGTGAAGTATATCACAAAAGTTTTGTTAAGAAATATTAATCCTAAGATTTCAAAGAGCTCTAAGCTTACCCTTGCCAACCTTAAAGTTGGTCGGCCGTTCTAAGAGTTTACTCTAGATTGAAGCCCATGAGCAATAAAATAAAGAATATGAGTAGTTCTATTTATGTTTGTTTTGTTAAAGTGTTGGTGTTTTTGTTTTAATCCACTTTCTTGAGCTTGATGATGAAGTTCAAACCAAAGACTTCTTTGAAGACTTGGTGTTAAGAACTCTAAAGCTCATCTTCTATTGTTAAGATACATGTTGGGTTAAGGCTATTGATATTCCTCTAAAAGTCTTGCAAGAGCTCTAGTTAAGATAAAATAAGTTGCATCCATGTTTAAATTTGTGCCTTACATCTCATGTTTATTTTGATGCCATCACTAAACTTTCAAGAATAAATAAATAAACTTGCATTATCATGTTTAAATTCCTAAGCTTGCATTCCATGTTTACATTTCAAGTTATCACTTAATCTTGAAAGATAATAATGAGGTTGCATCTCATGTTTATTTTGTGCTCTCACTTTACCTTATAATGAAGAATAAAATGAAGTGCATAGCATGTTTAAGATTATGTTATCACCTAAATACTCTAGAGCTCAAAGACTTGCCCTAAGTATCTTCAAAGGGAAACTTTAATAAAAAAGAAATGGATGTGTTTTAGTATGATACAATGATGGTTTGATTTTGTAAAACGTAAGGATGATTTCAGGAAAATGTTGGAAAATGTTTTATGAGGTCTCAAGGTGTTTAAATAGTTTGAAATATGTCAAAAATCATGTTTTCTCAAATTCCGGAGGTTCTGGTAATCGATTACTAGCCTATGTAATCGATTACCAGAGTGATTTTTCGAAGGGTTTTTGGTTCTGGTAATCGATTACCATACAATGTAATCGATTACCAAGGCTGTTCTTCATGCCCAGAACCGATCCTTAAAGCCCTGTAATCGATTACCTATTTGTGTAATTGATTACTCCGATGTTCTTCATTTTTCCTAAACATTAACCTAGGTAATCGATTACCATCCTATGTATCGATTAACCGGTTGTTTTTGAACCCTGAATAAAATTTAGTCCCTGGTAATTGATTCCAGGAACATGTAATCGATTACCAAACACCCTTTTTGCTCATGAAATTATTCCAAGAGAAAGACTAGTAACTCGTATGCACTTATAACATTATTTTATGCGAGTGTGCGTGATACATACTTTTGGTTTTTTTTTTATCTTGTTGGCCACTGTATGAATTCTGTTTTGAGGAGCTAGAATGCGTAAGATTATGTTTGAGAGAAGTGAGAAACGATGGAAGGACTAAGTAAATAGAAAGGTTTGAGAACTAAAATCTTAACACCCTTAGACACGAGAATAATGATAACTTTTATTCCGGCATAATTGAGTTTAAGGAAGATGACCCATAATTAGTGTTTATGCCTAGAAGTCGAACCTATGATCTTAGGCAAAGACAGAACTTAGAAAAGAGCCTAAGGTGTAGATCCTAGAATCCCCCATAGTCGAGTAATGATCATGATGTTTAATTCCATACAATGCTGATTGGATGAGTTAGTAAACATAAACGTTAGAAAAAAAAAATTATAGGTAATGATCGGATCCATAATAAAAGATAGGATAATTGGAACACAATTTTAAAACCCGTAAGGGCCAAAGCATAAGACACCATGAGGTACGAAGGGTGATGTGAGAATGAGACTGAGCGAGTATGCTTGTGTTATGTATGAAAGTGTTAATGTCATGAGCATGAGCTTATGAGGATTCATGATGTGATGATGTTTTGATATATTGTGAGCATAATGCATGAGACAATGTGATACAAATGAATTAAAGAAAGTATGTCGTTATGATTGAAAGGTTTATTGGATTGGAGGAATTTACGAGACAACATGCATTATAAGAGTTATGTGGCATGACTCAAATTTGAGGAAATTCGAGGTTAGTCGTTATGCTGCCAAATTTTCATCAAATTTAAGAAAATTAAGAAAGTTTTGAAAAAAAAAGATGTTTAATGTGACACACCGAGACGTACTTCTCCTTACTTGAGAAGGTAAAACCTGAGGGCATCAACATTAGCCTGCCAAAGTGGACAAAGTCGCTGGTCTTAACCAGTCGATGCATTTCGAAGAAGGAAAAAGTCCCATGATGGGTGATCCTTAGACCCCTACCCGTACTCTAGGAGTCGGGATGATGATGATTATGATTATGTTCATGATTCGCTTATCAAGAAGATAAGTAAGAATTAGTGACGACTAGTTAAGGTATGAGCTCATAGCCTAGTTTTAGGGGTGCAGTTACTATTATGATGTTAGTGTCACAAGTATGAGAAAAGGAACGATGTTCAAGAAAAGTTACATGCCACTTATATGATGATTAATTATTGTTCGGTTTGCCTAAAGTATTGTCACATTCTACTATGCTGCATACATGCATTAAGGTTCATTATAAAAGACACGGACCTTAGATAAATACTTTCATGAAAATCTCATAATAAACCTATGCATGCTTAACCTTTTCATAATAAACCCAAGGTTCCTGGGCGTAAACGATGACACTAGAATAGAGGTTTCCCTATGAGATTCTTTAGCAAGATTCTCACCCCTCTCTCTTTCTTTCCGTTACGTCTTCAGACATCGATGGCGTCATTCGTGATCTTCATTGACCCGCCCACTTGGGAGGTGCACTATGACCCCGAGCATCAGTCTTACCACTTCCAGGGTCATTGTGAGGTGCGCGTTTTGTGTACGTGGACGCCCGTTTGCTTTCCCCATCTCCAGCTATGACTTCGATCCGACTTCACCTTTTGGCGACGACCTGATCTTTGAGAGGACGTGACCCCGAGACGAGCAACCCGTCGTGCCCGTCCTTCCTCATTGGTAGCACGCGGATACCCCAAGTATGTTCCCCGTTCTGATCGGAGGCCGATCCTTCGGAGGGCTCTTCCCCTTCGTTCCCTATGGATCTCGTGGAGGTAGCGAGGACACCGTCACTCAACCGAGGCATGCGAGGCATGTTCGACAGCCCGAGAGGCGACCACGTCATGGAGGCCATGTCGTTCCCTCGATTCCTATGCCTAGATCTCCGCTTTGTTGGGCTACATCGAGAAGCTTCGTCATTCACGGGCTACATCTCCCCATCCGAGGATCAGCGTCATTAGTAGGCGTGGAGGGTGAGGGGAGTGATAGTTGGGAGTCTTATCTTTTGGGGATTTACCATGTACTTGCTTTTATTTTCCTTTCCGTTTTTGTATTTCCAGTTTCTATGTACTCAAGCTCTGCCCACTAGTATAGGTATGACTCTATATTATCTTTTCAGTTATGTACTAAACTAATCATGATTAATGTTATGACGGATGTTTTATGATTAAGATGTTCCTCATTGCTTTTTGTCTTGTATGATGCGTTTGCCTTACCTTGCATGATTTAGTTGCTCTTCGCTTTACGTTTCATTTACGTTATACGCAAAGGCTCGCATTTTGTTTTACGCACATGTATTTCAAAAAAAAAAATTATCTGATTTTCCGCTAAGTTATTTTATAAATGATTTTCAAAAGGAAGTAATAACTAATAGTTAATCTTAATACGTCCTAGGTATATTAGGGTTAAATATTAGGGTGTTACATGAGACACATGTTCATGTTTTTCATTTAAGCTTGCTCATTGATACATATATGAACTAGAACATAACATATAATATCACATATAAGCATAGCACACTTGAGAGAGTTCTAAAGCCAACATCCAAATCGTAGTTGTATCAAAATAGGTAGGAGCAAGTTTCTGAGGTTTATTAGAAACTATACACAACTAAATTTTGATCAAGTTATACAAAGCATTTAAGACTTTCTCATATGTGTGACAGAGAGAATGTGTTATATAAAAGGATTTAACCATATCATATGTATCAAAGCATATCAGATACAGTGAGTACAGAGCAACAAAAGAATGATTTTGTGCTCTTAAAAGATACTTCTCAATGTTAAACACAAATACATAAATGAGCTAAATATCCTAGCATGCTAAGGAATAAGCAAATCAAACCACATGTATACGAGATAAGAAGTAAACATCTATCAGTAAGATATATGATTAGCTAAGTATAAGTAGGCATCGATATGCATTAGAGCTTTAAAAGAAATAGCGTTTAAGACAGATATGTATCAAGCTTAAGCATGATATATAAAACGATTTTATAAGACAAGATAAAATGTCAAAACACTAAAAAAAAAAAAAACTAAACAACGAAAGAATATGCATGCTAAAAAATCAATCTTTGAGCCCCCCAGCATAAGCTCCCCCTAAATTCAAGCACTTTCTTTTCTTCATGTCATTTCTTTTCCCTCTTTTAGTCATCAACAAAAAGGAGGTGTGTTAGGAATCAGAGACACCATCTTCAGCTTCATCGTCTTAGCTCTTGTAGAATCTCTTTATTGGTCTGAAAGATCTAAAGCTACAATTCTTCACTTTGTCTAGCTTGGCACCGTGCTCTATGATTGTTGCCTCAAACAAATCGTGTATGGAGGCAATCTCTCTAGATGCCAAAAAATGATTTGATTGATTTGAGAGGTTGCTGAGGCTCGTTGAAGACGAATTAGGCAGGTGAATAGGTGCCAATGATGGAATAGCTTTAAGAGAAGGCTCAAGGATATTTAGGGGTATAGTCTCCCTGACTTAGGCGATTCAGCCTGAACATTGGTAGCAGGAGTAGCAACAGAAGGTGGAGAGGATGGCGTGCCAACATCGGAGGCAGGTAGGATAGAAGCAAGCTAAGGGATAGGAGTTGCAACAGTTTCAAGCATCTGAACCGAGAGAGAAGCAAAAGCTTCTTCACTAAGAGGAGCAACAACATTTGATGCTCTATCCTCTTCTTCTCCTATCTGAGTGATGCAGATGGAAAGAGGAGGTTGAGGCACCATAAGGATTATAGCTGATTCTCATGTGCTTCCTTAGCTGGTTCCTCAATGATGGATTCCAGAGATGGCTCTTCATAGACTAGCTCTATTAGAGACTCCTCAGTCGTGAAGCCAAGTCTAATTGTAGCACTTAGCCTACCCTTCTCCTCCTGAGTAGGCTTTCTTCTTCTTCAAATGAGGATTCTTCTTCTAGATTCTTTCTTATGTATCTTCTTCTTTAGAAGAGATTCAAAGTCATAAACAATAACTCGGTAACTAGCCTCTTCATATTTTGCATCTTCTTTATTCAATATGGAGGTTCTTGACTTATACATAGGCATTTGTTTGCATTTAAGCCAAACATCTCTTCTACTGATGACCTTTATAGGTTTGACCGCCACCTAAGTTTCTTCAGAAGCAGACTCCTATTTTCTTTTTGTCCTTCTTTATTCAAAGCGATGAAGCAGAGTGGATTCCTCTTCTTCCTCTTCCAGTTCTCAGGCTCACTTTCCGTGAGCACTAGCTTTCTTTTTCCTTTGGCATTTTCTTATTGAGACTCAGCCTTTTGGGAAGCTTTTCTAGCTTGATCACCTCTTTTCTAAGGATTTTGCCTTGTTCATTCAAAACCAAGGATGATGGGCCTTTTTCTTGGATTTCTAAAAAGAATGTGTGAATATGGTTCCTTCCAAGAGCTCATATCTCTCAATGAGAAATGGGAAGCACATATGTTGAAGAAGTCTAGTCAACAACATTCCATATGGAACACTGGTAGTTCTCCGTTTTTCTTTTGTGGTTACACTCATCATATAATCCAGAATGAGCATTGGCAGGTTCACTTATCTCTTTGCCATTAGACAATAAAGAAGCATGCAATACATGCCAACAAGTGCATTTGTACTTCCTATACAGGGTAATAGAGAATTGGACCACCGTATATACCTTCTTAGCCCTAGCACTTAACATGGCAATAGTGATTTCATTTGACTTGTGAAGGATGGAATCAATTAGATACCTGGACACATCTCCTTCATTTATTCCAAGAGAGTGAGCCTAATTGGTGAGGAGCTACAGATGACTCTGACATTTGGTGCTTTGGTGATCTTGGAAAGTCCTAAACCCGTGATCTTAATGGTGTAATCCCTTATCATAGTTTTGACAGATGAAGTCAAGAGTCTCTCCAGATAAGAGTAGAAAGTGGTGACTAATCATGAGAAGACTAATTCATTAATCTCCAGATGTTCCTCCCATTTTTGAAAGGTAAAGACTTCATCAAGAATAGCTATTTCTTCACGAAGATCTTTCCTCAGATACATTCTAAGAACTATCTTCCTTGATACAAAAAATCTTTCTTAGTGATCCTCCATCAGGATCATCATACATGTTAAAAGAAGCTTTTCTAGGAGATTAATCCACACTCTACCCTTTAGCCATTAATGAAGCATAAGGTAAGTAAAAGAAGAGGAGATAAAGGGATGAGGTAAAAGAGTGAATCTTGACAAGATTTGTAAGAAGATTCAAGGTTTTAGTTTGTAAGGATGATGGTTTGAGAGAAAGAGGTTGCGGTTAGAGAGATATGAGAAGATGAAACGGTTGAGGAGACATGCTTGAGGTTGAGGATGAAGGTAAAAGGTGATCTGAGGAGTGAGAGTTATATAAGTGATGTGACATGACTGACAAAGGTGAGGCAACGTAGGAGAGAGAAAACCCAAAAGAGTGGGAATTATCTCACCTTTTCATCCATTTCAGAAAGAAAGGTTTCTGACTCTTGATATCACTTTCTGAAGGACTTACTTTTTACCCATTAAGACACACCTCATACTCAACATAAGCTCATCTTCATATGCTGAAGCTTATGACTCCATATAATCTTTATTTTTTGACCCTCATCTCTTCTTTCTGGCCATCCATCTTCTTTCTGATCAACCCATCTTCATTCTAAACTAGTAGACAGGGAATCTAATCTTCAATATGATACATGGTCTTGCAAACTGATATCTTGATATACCAACCAATTAGCTAATCTTGCAATTTGGCCTTGTGATTTTCCAACTGATTTCCTGTCTTCTAACCATGTCTTCCGAACATGTAAACTAATGACTTTGCTAGGTCTTCAGCTTGGAGCTATGAAGGAAGGATGCCCAGAGAAGTTCATGCATGGATGCTTATGCAGATTTAAAACCATATAAGTTTAAAAACTTTTTCAAGACACAAAAATTATCTTCAACTAATGATTTTGTGAATATATATGACACTAGGTCTTTAATATTCACAACTATTAACTCAATATCTCCTTTTAGAATGGATCAGGGATAAAAAGATGTTATAACAATAAGAGCTTGAATTAAGAGTGCTGAAAAGAATTCTTAACAAGATAGATAGCACTTGTATTACCAAGAGATACGGATATTGAAGTACCTTAAGAGATAATCTTCAGCTGATTCTTTATCCACAGCATCTAGCTGCAATCAACTTTTAGTAGCTATGTACTCATCCTCATCAGTAAAGATAGCAATTGTGTTTTGCTTTTTGTATGACCAAGTGTCAAACTTTTTCAAATGAAATAGCAATAACCACTGGTGCTATTTCTCTCAACTCTATTTCCAGCGAAGTCATCATCACAAAGACCTTGTGCAATCAAACTTGCTTTGTTCCTCATGACATTGCCAGCACTATTGAATGTGTTCTTGAACATCTCCTTTATGATGATGATTTTTCAACTGGTCATCCAAACTTTTCCTTTTTCGAACTAGGTTAGCTCCTTTTGCAAAGTATCCACCCAACTTTGATTAACTCAAAGCTTCTTTACTGCATTTAGGCTCAATGGTGGAGTTGAAAACACAATTTGACATATTTCTAAGGGATGACCTAGTTTTCATACCCTTAAAAATCTCCACGAACTTTTTCTTAAAGGTGTCTTTAAATCAGGAACTCCCTTGTAGTTTCTGTATTATTAAGATTCCTTAACTTCTCTTTTATCTTCAGATTTACTCATCTTCGTGTCCAAAAATATTACTTTCTGATTGCTTTGAGGTTTTGAGCATGCTTTCAGAAGAGTTGATGTTCTCAGCTCATTTTTGAAGATATTGCTTTCATCTAACGTTTTAGAAGCATCCTTAAGACACATGTTCTCAGGACATTCTTCCAGTTCTTTTGAAAACATTAGCAAAGATTTCTTTAAGCTCATTCATCATCTAGCTTGAGTCATTCAAGGATCTTAGGCTTTGAGCTTCTAATCCACTTGCTGGTTTAGAATAAGCATATGGTGTAGTCATGGTTTGTTTGTTCCTTAGCACTTCAACCAATTGACCCTTTCACCTACAATGGGAATAGTTTTTTTATTTTAGTACCCAGACTTTCTTGGGTCCTTTTTGGTTAGTTTTCAATGGAGAGGTTTCCTATCCTTTCTAAAGGATTCCTTTCTCAAAAATGATTTGCCAGATGGGTCTTCCTTCTGAGAGAAAACACATAAAATATAGAGATATTGAATGAGGTTGTATTGCTTCTTCTCTTAGATATCTTTTTCATATCTCAACCCTGTTTTCTAAAAATATAGCTTTTGATCTCCCATCATAAGTTCAAGGATTTTGAACTATTTCCTGTTTATTCTTGATTAGATTTCAAAAGCCATGAAGTCTTTTCAAAATACAAAAATAAACTTTCCTACTAAGTTCTCTTTTAGGTTAAGATATTTAAAGGAATGAGCTTGAGAATCTTCTAGCAACTCATCATACCATGCAAGAACTAATATGAAAGGTTGAGTTCAGATACTCTTACCTTACATCCCTCTTTGAAGTGTACACGTCATGAAAGATAAATATGCAACTTCTTCTAGCTCGTTAAGACTTTCTAACCTATCTTTTCTTCTCCAGAGTCGCTTCAAGTACCCATCACACTCTTTTCCTTGAGGTTGGAACTTTTCTATGATGCCCTGAGCTTGGAATTCTTGATTCAAGATGTTCCTTCTTACTACGGTTAATGGGTTTCTCTTTCAACATGTTCTTTGCCCTTTTTATCTTTCCTGAGATTAATGTCTCTTCCTTTCTATGCTTAGCCTTTTCAGGCTTTTGACAATTTTCACAGACATAGAGAATTCATCTCCATTTTTAATCTCAAATTCTTCATCAGATCCTTCCTCTTCATGTAAGGTTTCAATTTTCATTGTTTAGCTTTGCACTTCTGACAAGATAACTTTAGGATAGATGACTTTTAAGACGGTTTAAGTTTTTCAAGCACATCCATCTATCCCATATTTCCTTTCACATGTCATAAGCAACAAACATGTCATATTTATCTCTGCTTAGTGCACATATGAGCAGGAGCTTAGCTTAAGGAGTTCAACTGAAACTTTCTTTTTGTTGCTCTTATCCACTTGCTCCTTAGGACTTCTCTTGACATTGAGTGTGCCTTGACATGTTCTGAAACCTCACAGAAAGGACGGTCAAATGATAGAGTGATCATCTACAATGTGAGTTCATGTTGTTCTGTCCTTTCATATCTTTGTCCTCTGCAATCATTGGATTGCTCAACCCCTCAAAGGTTAGGCTCTGATACTACATGTAGGTATAAAAGTGCACGAGAATGGGGGTTGAATCGTGTTTTGCCTCTTTTCGCTCTAAAACATGTAACAAAAGAACTATCAAACATTAAGCTTGAAGTGCAACGAAAATAGGATTAGTTGTTTCAGAAAGTAGATCTCTGATGCCTTAAGTATATAACAGAAATGGTAAACGAATATATGAGCAATAAAAAAGCATAATAAATAAAGTAAAATAGATAGGATGAAGAAGATATGACACAACAGATTTTATACTAGTTCGGCCAAAACCCTACATTCAGGACTCAACACATGTTGAGGTTCCACTAAACATCTTTCTTAAACCAGAAAGAACATGGATAGTCTTTATATTAGCCTTCCCAAGCTCTCTCATGTGACCAATAGACAAACCCTCCTGTCAAAACCTGAGTAGTTATTCACCAGCCTCTCCAAGCTAAACCAAGTAGTTATTCACTAGCCTCTCTAAGCTGAACCTTGAGTAGTCTTGTACTAGCTTCTCCAAGCTAACCCGTGACAAGTAGACAACCTCTCCTGTCACATTGAAAGTAGTTATTCACCAGCTTCTCCAAACTGAACCCATAACAAGTAAGAACACCTTACTATCACGTTGCAAGTAGTTTTACATTAGCCTCTCCAAGCTATCTCACACTGATCACTAATGGCTCAAGGATACAAATGGTTTGTGTTTGGGTTGCCACTCAAACTAATCTATAAAGTTCCTTATATATATATATATATATGAATAACTTGGGAGAACTTGAATGACTTCTTTCTATCATTTCTTCCTAGGAAGAATATATATCTATTCAAGAACGTAGAAAGAAGATTTTCATAAGTAAGAAATTGATTACATGATGTGATGAACCTTACAGGATGTGAGGAGAGATTTTCAGAGTTTCCACTCCTGTAGTGTCCCAGTTACTTTTATTTGAGTGCAACATCTCTATATATAGAAGGTCTTCCTTGTGACCGTTGCCCTTAATCATATCTCCAAGTGACACGTGCTGATCATCCATTTGTGTCTTGGAAAGCTTAGAAGAGTAGCCTGTTTGTTTGTCAGAGTTGTTGCAAAAGCCGTTGCAAGATTAAGTTTTCTGATGATACTTCATAAGCTACTCTTACTTTCTAAACATGGCTTCTGAACTTTTCTTCTAGAAAATGAGGTTGTTGACCAAGTTAGCAGAAGATATGACTCGCTCATTTGAAACTAGGTTTGACTTTAAATTTGAATTTCAAAAATTCAAATTTCCTCCTTTTCCAGGTAACGTTCACGCTCCACATTGAAGTGAGCTTTCTTACGTAAGGTATCAGTTCCTTGATGAATCTTCGGTCTTTTGATCTTCAATCCAAACTTTATGATGATGAAAGATTTACGATCATGATGGTTGAAGATTGTGTAACACATTGTTCTCAGAGTTTGCTTGATATCTTCATTTTGAGCGTACTTTCTAATGTCCAATGTTACTTTCTAAAGTCCTGTGCCTTGGCTTCTTGCCCTTGTTTTGATTTCTATTCATCTGTAACGCATGTATACATACTTTACATGATATAACGTTCACTTTCTATTAAGTACAATCTCTTTATATGAGATAAATCATGTTTACACATTCAAAGTGAAATTATTCTCGTTTCAAGTCCGTGTTATGCAATCCGGAAATACATGTATGCTATGTCAAGAAACTCAAGGTAGACATTACTCGTTCTTCAAAATATTTTTTTTAAATTGGTTTTATTGTCACTCAAAACATATTGCTATGAAGCCCTCTGAAGGATTCTGAAGCTAACAAATACAACTAAGACCAAATAACCCAACAAAGAGTTGTGAACCTTACTCTAATTAATGATAATAAACATATAAATTACCATCTTTAATACTTTCTATATCTATTATAGTCATTTTGGATTCCAATAGTAATTTTATCATATATTTATCAAACATCATTATGGTGGCTTCTCCTTATTAACAACACTTTTTATATTATTTTATCAAATAATACTATTATAGCTTTTTAAAAGTAACTTTTATGGACTCCAAAGAGCTAAGCAACACTCAAAAAGCTATAACAATACTAAATCAAGCCTAATATTTTCGCAAGCATCATAGGACTGCTATAAATGTAAGAAATATTGTAATTGTCATCAAGATATTTGATTGATATAAGATATAAAAAAAGGGAGATCTGTTGATAAAATAGGAAATGGTGAATTATAAAGGACTAGGATTGAGCATGAAATTAGTCAATTAGTTGATATTCATATAAATTGTTGTGGGTTAGAAATATTTGTATCAAGAATTATTATTTATTGCATCATAAAGGAGCAAATCTATTAGTATTGTTGGAGGCTTTACAACTTTATCTTCAAAAGTTGCACTAGTGTGAGGCTTGCAAGTGGGAGAATTTGTAACTTTGTCCTCAAAATATGCATTGGCGAAGGATTCGTAATGTTATCACCAAACGTTGCATTAATCTAAGGTTTACAAGTTAGAGGATTTGTAACTTTATCCTCAAAATATGCTCGGAGGTCTGTAATGTTTTCTTCAAAAGTCGTATTGGTAGAGAGTACGTTGTAATGTAATGTTTTTCATAATGGATTTGATTTGACCTCTTATCATGAATGTAAGTAGCAAATATTAAACTTTGTTAATTTCCTTGCGTATGTACTTAGTTCAT
Source organism: Dalbergia oliveri (assembly GCA_030441495.1). NCBI lineage: Eukaryota > Viridiplantae > Streptophyta > Magnoliopsida > Fabales > Fabaceae > Dalbergia > Dalbergia oliveri. The sequence goes on from JAMLFY010000015.1 coordinate 17,603,765, forward strand.
TCGTTTGATTTGTATTGCTGGTTAAACATTTTTCTTAAACACCGTCCCTGACAATTTCTTTAATGGATAAATTGATTCCTAATAATTGTAAACACTCAAATTGGACCCTGACAATTATAGGAATATGACACTATAGGTCCCTAACTGGCCATTCAAGGCTCGTCAAGGTAGAGATGAAAAAATAGCTTGCTGAGAGAAGCTGAGCTCGTTTGAGAGGAAATAAAGCTCTCCAGAAATAGGTGGAGCTTGACAACGGCCGAGACGCAGGCATGTGATGGAGCTCATCCACCTATCTGAGCTCCTCCCCCTTAGACAAGCTTCACCTCCTCCTAACCGAGATCTATTCCTCCAAGACAAGCTCGAAGAGGAGCTTGACTGAGGAAGAGGAGCGCGCTGACAGGTGGTTGAGCTCCGTCACATGCCTATCAGTCGGCCGCTTGTCATCTAAGCTCTACCTAGTCCTGGTCGAGCTATATTTCCTCTAATGAGCTCTACCTTCTCCCAACCGAGCTCTTTTTCATCTATGTTTCTCGGTTGAGCCTTGACAGACCGATCAGGAACTTATAGTGTCCTATTTTTCCAATTATAAAGGACCAATTTGGGTGTTTACAATTTTTAGGGATCAATTTGTCCATCAAAGAAATTGTTAGGGACCAATTTGGGTGTTTACTCTTTTCAATATTTTTGTTCAAACTTAGGTATCGGTCCTTAAATAGTGAATATAAAATAGGGTAAAATGTACTTTACCCCTGAAATCTAGCTTGTGTGCAATTTGGACCCTGAAATTTCAAAGTGTGCAACCAATCCAGAAGTTACAGACGTGCAAAATGGCCCTTCTATTAGTATGCCATCCAATTCTCACCATTAAGTGTGATGTGCCCCCTCATATGATCACTTTTATGAACAAAAATATCCTTACTGAAATTTAATTTTCCAACCCAACTCCAAGATCGAAGAGGTAGCAGAGGTTGACCTCACGTGTCAATGGTCCGAGGCGGTGAGATGAAAATGAGCTAAGGGAGGAGGTAGAGATTGCGAGAGGAAATAGAGCTTGTTCTGGAGGAGGCAAAAGTTTACCAACATATGTCAATGGTCGGGGATAGTAGAAATGAAAAAGAGCCTAGCTAGGAGAAGGTTGAGATCGGCTGAGAGGAAATAGAGCTCATTCTGGATGAGGTAGAAGTTGACCGGCATGTGTTGGTGGCCGGGCAGTAGAGATGAAAATGAGCTTGGCCAAGCAGAGGTGGAGATCAACCATGAGGAAGCGATGGTGGCCAAGTTCATTTTTCATCTCTGTCACCCCAACCGAGCCTTGAGACATGCCAGTCCACCTCTGCTTCCTCCAGGACGAGCTATATTTCCTCTCGATCTCCACCTCCTCCCCGAGCTCCTTTTGATCTCTACTGCTTGGCCGACTATTGACACTTGCAGGTCGACCTCTGCTACCTCCTAACCGATTTAACGCCTCTATCCTACGCCAATCATGGCCGAGCTCCATCGCCATGTCAGACCGAGCTCCGACTTTGCTTGGGTGGGGTTGAAGTTTGGTTGGAAAATTAAATTTCAAGTAAAGGTATTTTGTTCATAAAAGTGATCATGTGAGGGGTACATGACACTTAATAGTGAGAATTGGATGGCACACTAACGAAGGGCCATTTTGCATGTTCTAATAATTGCAGGGTCGGGTTGCACACTTTGAAATTTCAGGGTCTAAATTGCACACAAACTAAACTTCAAAGGGGTAAAGCGCATTTTCCTGAGAAATTATGAAGTCCGGGCCTTGAGATGGTTCTTATGTTTGGTTAGGGAATAAAAATGAGGTGAAAATTTCATCGATGAACCTCATGCACAAAATTATATATAGATTCATCCATGAAATGTTTATCCTCTTTTTTACTTCCCAACCAAACACACCCTAAATCTCTTTCATATAATTGCTTTTATGGTTTTATTTTCCCTCTATGTTCATTTACTTAGATAATGCTTCATGCGCTTAAATTTTCCACGCTGTCATGATGCAATTCCATCTATCTTCTTCAACCATCCTCTGTTAATTTCTGACAGGGATGTAAATGTCCAACTTGATGAAGAGTGGTTAGTTGAAGAGACACTCGCAATGATAAAATTGCACTATCTAACTTCTTCAAATATTTGGAAGAAAGTAAAGAGTGACTTAAAATGGCATACCAAACCTTTATTGTTGAATCCTTATAGTAACTGTTATAAAATGTCTTCAGTCAGGTTCATTGCAATCCCTAAATTCTGGGTCAAGAAGATTGATAATTCTTAGCACATTAAGCTATGATGCTGTCACCAATATAATATTTGACTGCACGCAAGATCTAGAAACTATAGTAATCCTAATACTATTCACTTGGCACAGATTGTGCTGCCTACCTTCTGATATTCATGCCACTATTATTATTAATTTATTTTTCAATAAAACGGTGCTGGCTAATTGTTCTGTTTGATTTCTTTGCAATGCTGGTTTGCTTGCTGGGAATCTTGTTTGCATATAAGTCATTATAACCGGTATCATCAGCATACATACAGTGCAAATAGAGTTTTGCTTGCAACTTGTTAGCCCAAATTGGGATATGTATCATAATATGTGATGATAGCAAACATAATGTATATTTAATGACTTTGATGTGTGCATTTGATCTTTGGCCAAAGTATATATTCGCAAAATATTTGTCAATTATTTGAAGCATCGAGAAGAAAAGAAATCAAGTATCTAATAGTGATATTATTCAAGGAAAGCATTCAAATATATCCAAAAATAGAGAGGATGGACACTACTGAGAATGTATCGAAACTGTTGATGCTGTTTATAGGTATCATATGACCATTTGTTGCACAGGAGGTGAAATTGGAGCAATTGTGGTTTTAGAAATTGACTCTTAATTGATTGGAAAGATTTAAGGAAGGCTCATGCATGGTTGGCAATTGTGTAATTCAAAAGAAGGAAAATATTAGAAGTATCACTCTACAAATGTGTAAAGAGTGAAAATCAAAAATAGAACAAAGAAAAGTGGCATGTATCCTGCCACATGACCTTTTAATGTTATCAAAAATTAAAAACTGAGGGCAGCCATCAAATTGATATTATCATTAGTTCTGGAATGTGGCTTAAGAATATATTTTAGGAAAGAAATACTGCGGGGCGCTCTTGCATTCAATGACAAAATTAACCAAAGATTTATCCCAAATCATCAATCATCAAATGACACAAACAAAATATGGAGGATCTGCTACAACAGAATAATTCAAGGGCAGAATCACAGCACAAATAGAGGAAAGAATGCTACAACGGCTACTGGAAGAGGCGAAGAGCAAAAAATAAATGTACCTTCTCTATTCAAGAAGACATAGATGTGGAACACTAGTAAATATTGTAAAAACTCATTCATCCACATTCTCAAGTTTTGTGAGCTTCATTTGTTTTAATCTCAGTGAAAAGACTGAAAAAAGATTGAGTGTTGAGCGATTATCTTCTATATAAGAATTTAAGAAAAATCTCTTTGTTTCAAGAGGGAGTGAACCTCTTGTTTTGGTTTAACTTAGAGAATTTGTTTGGCACACAGGTCTTAAATGTAAGAGTGAATCACTAGATAGTAAAGGTTATTGGTGTAGTTTAGCTCTGATTATTTAGTGGAAAATCCCACAGACAGTGGGTCCTGGATGTAGATTCCACATTGGATCTATATTGGAATCAAACCAGTATAAAAACCATTGGTGTAGGAAAAGTTTTTAAAATATCAAGAATTTGATTCAAACGCCCCCCCCCCCCTTTCTTTTTCCCAAGTCCTCTGGTACCATCACCACTCTTCTTAAATCAGCAATTATGTTTTCCACAGATGAACTAGCATGCCCAAAATTTATGTTCAGGTTATAGGAACCACCAAACAATGCAAGTGAGACCAAAAGCTCTAGTTATACCAGTGGTTGTTTTGAAATTGGATTCCTACTAGGAGAGTAGGCTGTATAGTTAGAAGAATATTCCTTGTTCAGGTTTCTACGGATGAGGTACAGATAAAATTGTCTGCCACAACAACTATGTTCCCTTAGTTGATCTATCGAGACACATCTGTGCCTTCCATCCAATTTTTATACTCTTAAGAGCTTCACATACTTGTTGGGATAAATTTCTTGTGCAGTTATTAGAAGATAAACTTCTTGGTATGTAGTGCTTTCCAATGTGGTAATGCTGGTGGCAACCACTTTCTCGTTGACATAATATGCTAGCCAAGCTAGAGCTGGTATTGGCTCCGCTAACAGTGAGATTTAACAGCAAATATTATGAAGATTCGGTGACATATTTTTACCTTATTTTTATATGTTGGCAATGAGCGAGCTTACATTTACAAAGATTTCTTTTGTATTTTTATTTTTCAACGACTGAGGATTACATTGAAAAAAGAGAGGAACCATTAACTGAGAACACCAGCTTTAATACTATAGGAGAACTAGCTCACGGAATTTTGCAGTATTACACTGAAAATTCTCTACAATGGTGTAGGGATATTGAAGAGATTCTTTGCTCTCCTAAATTCTTACTAGCTTCTAATTTCATAGTAATTGATCTCTTTTTCATGTCCAACTCTCTTTTATATCTTTTGTCACTATTAATTCCATTTTCTAACTAGTAAGGCTCGTTATATTAGGTATCAGACTCCAGGAGAGAACACTGAGAGTAAAGAGAGATTGTTGAATTGTAATCTTTGCGTGTTATTCACTGAATTGAGTAGAAAAGTATAGGAAGAGTGATATTTACACAAGAGATAGAGCTAAACTGATTCAATCTGATCTGTCTTAACAAATCTAACTAACTGAGATTAGTTACAACAATCTAACAGTTCATCTAACAGCTGATACTCATCTGTCATCCCCCCTCAAACTCATGGGTGTAGCAGCTAGAACCGAGTTTGGTTCTGAATTTCTCAAATACAGCAGCTGACAAATGCTTGGTCAGTGTATCAGCAATTTGGTCTATGGCAGGGACATGAGAGACAAAAACTTGTTGCTGGACAAAAAAGAGGTCGATCTCAAAGTGCTTGGTCCTATTGTGCAAAATTGGATTTGCAGCTAAATAGACAGCACTGATGTTATCACAGAAAACAGTAGGAGGGCCTGAAATTGGGACATGAAGCTCCTTGAGCAGAGTTAGCCAGCAGGTCAGCTCTGCGAGGGTAGCTGCTAAGCTTTTGAATTCTGCTTCTGTACTAGATCTGGAGACAAATGCTTGCTTTTTGCTGGACCAAGAAATGAGATTGCTGCTCAAATATATCATCAACATCTGATCCCCAATCTGAATCACAAAAAGCCATTAACCTGAGTTCTTTGCAAGGCCGAAAGACTAAGCCATGTTGGGTGGTGTCGGCTAGATACCTCAAAATTCTCTTAAAAGCTTTCCAATGTTCATCAAGAGGATTATGCATAAATTGACTTCCTTTGTTGACAGCATAGGATAAATCAGGATGAGTGATTGTGTCCTCCAACCGCTGTCCTATATAGAAAAGGATCCTGAAAGGGTGAGCTACCACTAGCTGTGAGTTTTAGAGAGGAAAGCATAGGAGTTGGCATTGGTTTAGCAGCAGTCATGCCAGCTTTAGAAAGTAAATCCTTGATATATTTCGTTTGAGTCCACTGAACAGCACCAGGAGGAAGGGTTTGAACCTGAATTCCTAAAAAGAACCTCATTTCTCCTAGATCTTTCAGAGCAAAAGTGCTGTGTATATCAGTGATGAGTTGAGAGATCTCTTTAGGATTAGAGCCAGTGATCAAAATATCATCAACATATAAAAGGATGTAGATGACTGAAGTTGAGGAGAATCTAATGAATAGGGATGTGTCTGCCTTGGCATTGTGAAAAACAAACTTGAGCAAATTGCTAGTGAGCTTAGTAAACCAAGCTCTAGGAGCTTGTTTAAGCCCATAGAGGGCTTTGGTCAATTTAGAAAGGCATTATTAAAGTCATATTGCCTAATTTTCCAACCCTTAGTTAATGCAATGGACAAGATGGCTTGATTACTGGGCCGAAAATTTTTGCAAAATCTAATCCTTCCCTTTGATTAAAACCCCTAGCTACAAATCTAGCCTTGTACTTTTCGTACAGAGCCATCGGGCTGTCTTTTAACCCTAAACACCCATTTGCAGCCTATGGGGTTAACATTGGTGGGTTTTAGGGCAAGGGACTAGGTTTGGTTTCCCTGCATGGCTTGAAACTCTTCTTGCATTGCCTTAAGCCAATGAGGACAATTGAGGGCTTGTTGTACTGCCTTCGGCTCAATTTGTGTCAGGTCTAAGTCTGAATTTAGAAGAGCAGCTACATAGGACTTGGGCTTAAAGATTCCTGACTTGGCTCTAGTTTGCATACTATGCTAGTTTTAAGGAATTATATAGGCTTGACAGTGTACTGAGCAGCAGATTATGATAAAACTTAGAAGGTGCAGGCTGAGAAGGATTAGCTTGGGAGATAGGGTTGTGAGATAGGGTTGACATAAGGCTGGACGGGGCAGAGATATATGCAGGAACTGCTGTATGAGCTGAATCATCAACAGAAACATCAACAGAGACATCAAAAGTAGAATTGACTGCTAAATGGCGGTTAAAATGTCCTGCAAAAGGCAAATCATAAACACTAAAAAGTAGTGGTAGTAATTGTGTTGGTGGTATGCATGAGCATGGGATTAGGAGTCTGAGAAACAGTGGGAATACAAGACATAATATTTTAGACAAAATTGGATTTTGGAGTAAGTTTGATTTAGGGTCTGACTCAGATGAGAACATGTTAAGAGTATGGAAATTCACATTCATCAAACACTACATTCCTAGATATTATGACTCAACCAGAAGGAGATGAGCATTTATAACCTTTGTGCTTGAGAGTAGCCAATGAAAACACACTGATGTGATTTATAATCAAACTTATGTTTGTTGAGAGGTTTAAGATGGGATAACAAGTACAATCAAAGACTCAAAGGTGGTCATATTCAGGGGTTTTATGAAAGAACAATTCATAGGGAGATTGGTGATTAGTATTAGGAGAAGGCAACTCGTTAATAAGGTATGTTGCTTATATGAAAGCTTCATCCCATAATTTTTAAGGGGATAGAAACAGTGGCTAGAAGTGAGAACCCAATTTTAGTAATCTGCCTATGTTTTCTCTTAGCATATCCATTTTGTTGATGTGTGTAGGGGCAACTAAGTCTATGTTGAATACCATGGGTTTTGAGATAGGTGGTAAAAATGGAACACAAGTACTCACCTCCATTATCTAATTGTAATGCTTTTATGGAGTGACCAGTTTGGTTTTCTATAAAGGATTTGTATTGCACAAAGGCTTGAAATACTTGAGATTTATTAACCAAAAGATAAGAACATCTAGTATGTGCATCCATGAAAGTGATGTAATACCTGAAACCAGACGAGGAAATTGTGGGTTTAGGACTCCATATATTAGAAAAGACTTATGATTAACAGAAGGAAAGGGTAACTGACGGGATTTAGCCATGCAACAAGCATTATAAACAAAACTGGGAACAAGATCTTCATTGAGAGTATTGGAATCTAGTGATTACTCAAGTACCAAAGGCAGTCAATGCCTATGGTGCCCAAGATCATGTGGTGAATTGGGTATTTGACATGTGTATGCAGAGTTTATACCAATTTTACCCTCTTCTGGCCGGCATGTGATGGAGGTCAATTGGAGATGGCAATGAAGCTCGACCATGAGGAGGCGTAGCTCGGCTTGGAGAAAATAGAGCTCGGATAGGTGGTGGAGACCAGCTGGCCTGTGAAAGAGGTGAACAAGAGATGGCAATGAAGATCGGCCATGAGGAGGCGTAGCTCGGCTTGGAGTAGGTGGATCTTGGATAATAGGTGGTGGAGCTCGTCACCTCATGGCCTTGTCACCGGTTCACCTCTATCACAGGCCATGAGGTGACGAGCTCCACCACCTATTATCCAAGATCCACCTCTACCAAGCCGAGCTACGCCTCCTCATGGCCAAGCTTCATTTCCATCTCCATTGACCTATCCAAGCTCCACCTCCTCTAAGCCAAGATATGCCTCCTCATGGCCGAGCTTCATTACCATCTCCATTGAACTCCATCACACACCAGCCGAGAGAGGGTAAAATTGGTATAAACTCTACATACACGTCAAATACCCAATTCACCACATCATCTTGGACACCATAGGCATTGACTTCCTTTGGCACCTGAGTAATCACAGTTGAGAATCTCACACACCTATGTAAAAATCAGTGGGGATTGGCTTATGATGAAAATAAAAAATGAGTAAAACTCAACAATGCAACACTTTTATGATCACAAATTCATGATGGTCAAGACATAACATCTATTTTATTTGAATAAGAATATCGAAGGAAGCCAAATAACTCCAGAAACAAAATAACTTAAATGAGATGAATTGGAATGATAAAACAAAACTGATAAGGCTGCCAAAATACTTGAGCTATTTTGGTGTGAACTGTGATCCACTTTTTCCTTTTTTGCCCCCTTAATGCTTGTGAATTCAACAGGCTAAATTTTTCTCTATTCGGCTTTCAACTGTTATAGCTCTTTTCTTTCCATGCTCTCTCTTTCTATCATATATTAAGCCATAAGTTTTTCTTTTCTTAGTGACAAAAATGTTAAGGGAGAGAAGATGTTGCGCCATTGCAAGGATAGAAATCAAAGCCAAGGCTTTGTTTGATCCTACCAAATGAGAAAACCCTCAATGGCAGACCAACAATTATTTATTTGAATTTTTGTTTCAATTGAAACTTCATGAAATCAGCTCTTAGTAAGATCAACCTGCAGCATCCATGTTTGTTCACAAAAACATAAATATAATCTATTCAAAACCTTCAAAGATAAGACCTTTGGATAAAAGAAGTAAGATACTCAAAGAAGATATTAAAAGGAGATTAAAAGTATCAAAGCATTAATTAGGGAAATTCCTCATCTTTGAACAATTGGAGTCAAATTCTAAAGTGCCCCCACCTTAAGTAAGGAAAATAAAAAGCAGGAACATGATGGTCAACCCCAAGAAAATTGTTTGAATGAAACCAAGTGATATTATTATACACTAAGAAATTAGAATGAATCCCAATAGAAGAACATAATTCATCATCGTTTATCATCATCATTTCAGGTAAGAAAATATTATTTTTGTTATTGGAATCAACACATGCATCAGTAAGCTCAAAATCTAAATCATCTTCATTACCTTCCACGTAGCTTTCTATATATGATAAATTATTATAAGGCTTCTAAACTTGTAACATTCTCGGGCCAGCAAAGATAACTCAATATAATGACACTAACATTGTACTAATCATCTTTTTCAAGAGAAGTCTCATGTTAATAATGATTTAATGACAAACCTGCGTACTTGTATTTTTAAAACACAAATGGTGTAATATGCAAAAAAATTTATAGGTATAGCATAAAAAGAATGGGGAGGAGGTATAACTTTTCAGTAAAATGAAAAACTTATAATTCCTTAGACATTATTTTCCCCAATTATAAAAGGTAAGACATTCACATGCACACCATCATTCAACAATGTCAAGGAGTTAAAATACCATAAAGTATTGTTTGAAGATCCATATGGTGGTTGGTTGTTGTTAGCAACTTTTCCCATGCAAACCTAACCTCATTGGCAATCACAGCTAAAGAAAGATTCTAAACTACTAACTCGAAACAATCTCTTCTATTGACATGCTTCACTAAAATGAGCTACAGGAGATTGAGAATCACTTATTAATTAAAATCACATCGCACATCCAATTCCAATCCACAAACTCAATCATATGCCAATTCTCAATGAGGAAAATATATATATCCAATAGAAATTATCACAATAATTATCTCACCTATCTTGGGATTATAAGAAGTGTTCTTAGTGATCTCTTGGCAATTGTTCTTGCCTTGCCTTGAAGATTTGATACAACCAATGCGCCTATTATGACATAAGAAGTAGCAAGATGATTGGCCAAATAACATAAGGCTCAACATGGGATAAAGTTAAGGCACTTTACCTTTAATCCGATCTTTTCATGATTTCTTCATCAAATAGTGATTCTCCTAGAGTTTCCACTATTTTGTTATAGAAAAACTGTTCACAATCACCAATGGTTACATAACTGCAAATTTGTAAATATGCAACGAAAAAACCTTCATGTTAAGAGAATTTTGGCAATACAGGCTACTATAAACAACTTCTTTGGTTTGAAGCTTGAACTGAGTCTCAAAAATGATTTACACAAAAGATATTTTATCTCAAAATTGGAAAGCAAGCAATGAAGAACCATGCCCATTTCATTGAAGCTGCTCTATGCATAACCAAGGACAAGCATCGGGGCCAACTCTAACTACACTTGTATTCTTTCCCTTTTGAAGCCAACACAAAGCAAATAAGACAAAAGAACCATATGTAAGCCGCCCAACCACTAAAAATTATGACAACAGGAATGAAGAAATAATACTTATCAGGTTGGGGCAAGAAAAAATAAAAAGAATGTGCAGCGATAATATAGATTGGCATTACAACTTTAGAGCACCTATCGCTTCTGGCTTGAAATCAACTCGCAGACCCAATACACGCCTAACCTCTGCTGGAGTTAATCTCCAGGTCATAGGTCCGGAGTTCTCACCCCAGAAATCTAGAATCTCAGACACCTTTTCTAAATTTAGAATTGTTGCCATTTGAGTAAGACGTGCAAACTTGTCTCTAACAGTTCTCTGCGTCATGACGCTGAAATGGCTTACCAAAGCTCTGGCATCTCTGTCAAGCTGAAGGCCACCAAGCTGACTAAATCTCTTCTGCATCATAATGACTTCAAGCCTTTTCACAATGAAGTCAATAACCAAATGAACAAAAGTGTCATAATTGTTAGCAGTCATCAATGGCTGCATCCATGCCACATTGGTCTCCACAGCATGGAGAAGTCTCTGAACCCAAGGGTCATTCACCTCATTATCTGCATACTCAGCCTCAGAAAGCTCATAGCTGATTGTTCCTACACTGTCCAATACTGGTCGTATTCGTGGTGTAATGGTTGCCACAAGTTGTTCTATACCTGAATTCAGAGCTTGCTTGAAAGCATTGCTGCTATCTGCCAACTCAGACAAACAAGATTTTACCTTTTCACGATCAGCTGGTGCAGGAAAAACCTATATAAAGTGATTCAGTTGGTTAATGGTTTCATGCTACAATTCTAAAATGATATATATCACATAGGCAAAGCAAAATGCCATATCAAGACTCTATTAGAGATTATAACCCCATAAAATACCGGACAAGGCTATATACACCAAGGAACAATTTGGAAACCAAAGATAATAATATGTTACTCTGTTCCACTTACAAACTAACTTCGCTTGAAGGGAGAGGGGGACAGTTGAGGAAGCTAAAGACAAGTGTTCCATATTTAATAAGCAAAGTTGCACCAATGACGAAACATCCAATGTACAATAACAAGCATACTTCCCAACCCGTCAAGATTTTGAGACTATATCAATCTCTATCAGTACTAAAGAAACACAGTTCTTCACTAAAGAAGGACATACAGACCAATGAAGGAACCTGGGAGATAATCAGAGTCCTCAAAAAAGATTAAGGGCATTAAACAGATAAGCTATGGTTCTTTAAGTGAAAATAATCAGAAATATCATTTTTGAACCATACCGTGAGAGAGCATTTCTGTAATCAATTATCTACAGATTTATATAATCAATATCAGCTAGCCTGGAATTGGTACCAGTTTGACCATCTATATTTCACACCATTCATGGGATAATGTTGTCCATGATCTGTAATTTTGAAGTTGCAAAAATGCAAATCACGAAATTGTTTTGTGTTCAAAATTGATCTTCTTATATATGTATCTACAATCTAAACGTTATTTGTAAATATCACTCAAAGCACTACTTTTGATCACATGGGCACAGCATTATAATCAAACTCCAACCCATGTCACCACAGTTTCAGAGCTACATCCTGTGCAAATTAAAGGATACAGAAATCCATACACAAGGTCAAGTCAAAGTCCTCATCCATATGCCACCCAGAAACAACTGCTCAATTGAATTTCATCATGCTTGTACGTAGTAAAAGTCAATGGCATTCATTAGTGTGATGAATATGACTGTTAGGTGCAAAAATTATGTAAATTACCTCCGCACATTGTTCTTCAATTTCATGTTTTAGCTTCAGAACGTACTCACTGCTAACATCCATGTTATTCAAAGCTGTTGCAATTTCTGTCCCAGTCTTCTGCACCCCAACGCCGCCAAAGAACAACTTTGCACCAAGGTTTGGCTCTCTTGTTTTCTGTTGTAAGGCTTCATGATATTCATTGCTCAACAAACTACTGGCACCACTCAAAACCGCCACAACAGAACTGATATTAGCAGTGGATATTGCCCTTCTCAAACAACTCTGCAAGACATAGAACACATCGTCCACCATAGAAGTAGTGAGGCTGTCAGGCACGTGTTCATCAATCCTTATAGCCTTCCTGACATTTTCCACCATGAAGAATCCCTCCAGAATCACGTAAAATCCAGTAAGATCCTGAGCCACCTTACTGAAACTACCACTCCTGAAAGCCTTAGTTGCCCGAGGGAGCAATTCGGGATCAACAGAGGTGAGCCCTTTGATCTTGGAAATCATGAACTCAGTGTAATCCTCACCCAATTGCATAAGCGAGAGGATCTCTTCCAAGTACAATTCAACCTCTCGCGGGTCTGGCCCCTCAGGAACGCCCCCAACAGCCAGCAAATTGTTGTTCTGAGCATTAATCTCAGATGACAACTTGGCCAATTTCCTATACTCCATATACTTCTTCAAGATCACAGAACCTCTCGAGTCACACTCCTCCTGAAGCTCACAGATCGCATACACAATCCCATCCTCCCCACACAGACCACTCAAGATCTCACTGTTCTCATCGATTGCCAGCACAATGTCCTTGAACAAATTGGTCAAACACCCAACAAAATTGACCGGTGGGTTCTGATTCACACCCGCATTGTTACTCCTCTGCTCCATCAACTCCACCAACTGCTCAAACTCGAGCCTAGACCTCATCCCAATGACCTTCTTGAGGTACGAAACATAGACCTGCAAACCCTCCTCCTCCAAACCTAAAGGGGAGTAAAGGCGAATGTACCTGAGAATGGAAGGGTGATCACGCTGATCCACGGCGGCAGAGAGCTTCTTGCGGACGATGCCTTCGAGCTGCTTCTTGGCGGCAATCAAGCGGTCACGCTGATCGGAGGCGGAGTCCTTGTACTGAGCGTCGATCTGGAGGAAGGTCTGGACACACCTGGCGGCGGACTCGTAGTCCTCGCCGTCTGGGCGCGGTGGACGCCGTCGAGGCAGTTGGCGCGCTCGACGATGGCATCGATGCGGAGGAGCGTGGAGCGGACGCGCGACTGGGCGAGGTCGAGCTCGCGGACCTTGCGGCTGACGTCGTCCGCGAGGTCGCAGGTGGAGGAGACGTTGGAGAGCATGTGGTCGGAGTCGGACTTCACGATGTCAAGAACCTCCGACGAGCGCTGCAGCTGCAGGAGCTGCCGGTCGAGGTCGCCGCGCTGGGAGAGAAGCTCGTCCAGCTCCTCGTCGAGTGCCCTCTGGTGTGCGATGCACTCGTGCAGCAGCCGCGTCATCGCCCCCACCTCCGTCAGCGACCGCACGTACTCCACCGCCTCCGCCGTCCCAAACTCCACGGACGACGACGCCGTTGCGGTTGCCGTCGCCGCCGCCGGGGATGAAACGTTGCCGTTTTGTTGATCCATCATGGATCCATTCCCGTTCGCCTGAGGAGTAGCCCCCATCCTCTCTCTCTCTCTCTCTCTCTCTCTCTCACCAGATCTCACGAGTCACCAAAGACAGTAGAAGAAGAAGAAGTGCGTTTTGCGTTTTCTTTTGGTTTTTTCAACTAGTTGGAAACCGTGCTATCCACGGTTCATTTTTTCAAAGGTTTAATGGTAAAATGATTTATTCTCCTCCTACTTCCTCCAAAACATCCTCTTCTACATTATATAAAGTAATAGAGATTTACTTTTTAAAATTTTAAGATATTGATTTCATCATCTTTTTATCTCATTTAGTATGTAGTGTTTGAGGAGAGAAGGGACTACCCATAAAAGACAAAGTTTAAGACTACATTTAAATGGTCAAAAAGAGTCTAAACATAGCTTAGAAAGCTTCGATTGGGCAATGGGATTTGTAAGGAACAGTGTGATAGATTCAAGCTATCTTAGTTTGTTAAGCTTTACAAATGTAACTTATTGTAACTAATTCTATTAGCACTTAGTTAATCCTAGCTATTGTATAAATACTTCCACTTAAGTGTATTCATTTTATTGATTCAATATACATCATAATATTCATATCTTAAACACTTCTCTCTCTCTCTTTCTCTTGCTCTCAACCTTCTTTCAACATTTCATCCTTGGCCCTGATACCTTCATGGTATCAGAGCTTAAGGATCACATCAATGGCTTCACAGAATGCTATTGTTCAAACGTTCTCAAATCTAATTGCAATGAAGCTAGATAATGAGAATTATCTTCCATGGAAGGAGCGATTGAAGCTACAATTGAAGGACACGATCTACTCGATCATATAACAGGAACACAAATTCCATCGAAATATGCTTGAAGCATATGGAGGCTGAAATAATAAATTAGAGTTTCAAAAGTGGAAGAAACAGGATGCATCCCTCAAATCTTGGTTATTAGCCTCAATGACGAAGCCTTTCACCACAAGAATGGTTGGTTGTGTGTTTACTCACCAGATCTAGTCTAGGTTAGAAACCTACTTCGTATCTAGATCAAAGCAAAGGTTATGCAGTTGAAGAACAAGCTTGGGAACATCAAAAAGACTAGATGAGTGAGTGATTATCTTCTTGAGATCAAAAGCATGATCGATGCACTTATTCTGTTGGTGTGACATACAAAGATTCAGATCATGTTGAAGCAATTCTTAATGGTCTAACTAAAGAGTATAGTGCTTTCATCACAACAATGATCTCGAGACCTAAGCCAATTGCAATTGGTGAGCTCGAAGCTCTTCTCATGACACAGGAAGAGATCTTTGAAAGGTTTAAAGCGGCATAAGCTTTGTTCAAGCAAACCTTGCTCAAGCTCCACATGGATCTATGAATCATGAGTCACAAGGTAAATATCAGAGTAGTGGAAGATTCAACAACTTCAGAGGCCGTGGAGGTCAATTTGGTGGCAGAGGTGTGTGGAAAGCTCGACCACACTTTTTCTTGCTGGTATAGGTTTGATTGGAGTTATACAACTCCTGATCTTAAACCAAAGGCAAACCTAGCCATGAGCAATGTGCTGGCTACACCATCTACCATCCATGATGATAATTGGTACCTTGATTCTGAGCCACGCATGATATGACTGCTAATGCAACTAATTTGATGGAGAAATCATCATATGCAGGAGCTAATCGAGTTGTTGGTGGAAATGGCACAGGTTTGAACATTCAACATGATGGAACATCTACTTTTAATGCTGGTTTGAGTACTCCTCACTTTCTTTTGCATAAATTATTACATGCTCCAAGTATAACTAAGAACTTGCTAAGTGTTTCAAAATTTGCTAGAGACAACCATTTCTTTTTTGAGTTCCATCCTGATGAATGCATTGTTAAATGTAGGATTCAAATAAGGTTCTTCTACACGGCTTGGCTAAGAATGACCTTTACCAATTTCCTGGTTTCAAACCAACTCTCAGCATTGATTCTGCACCACTTCCCTTCTACTTTTAGTTCTACTATTGCTAACTCCAAATTTAGTTTGTGGCATGCAAAACTCGATCATCCTTCTTCTAATATAGTTTCTAGGGTACTTAGATCTTACAAAATTCCTTTTACTTTACCTAATAATCCTCTTCAGCTTGTTGCATAGGGAAATCACATCATTGCCATTCTCTACCTTACACACGTCTATACCTCATGTCTTGAACTTGTACATTTTGATATTTTGGGTCCAACCCCATTTCCTTCAATAAATGGTGCATGTTATTACATACATTTTATTGATGCATTTTCTAGATATACTTGGATTTATCTTGTGTAATCTAGATCACAACTCAAATCAGTGTTTAATCATTTCCAACTTATGGTTGAATTACAACTTGGTGCTAAGATAAAATGTTTCAAACTAATAATGCTCTTGAATATGTAAGTCTTTCTAAGGAATTGCAAGAATAAGGCATCATTCACAGATTTGATTGTCCATACACACACCAACAGAATGGCCTAGCTAAAAAAAACACAGACATGTGGTAGAGATGGGGTTAACACTACTAGTAGCTGCATCTTTGCCCTTAAAATCCTGGGGAAGCGTTTATGACATGTCCAACTCATAAATGCCCTCCCACACCTCCTCAATTCTCATCCCCTAGAAGTTGATTCACAAACCCCCTCATATAACTCCTTTAAAGTCTTTTGCTGCATGTGTTTTCCTCACACCAAGCCACACAATCACCACAAGCTTGAGTTTAGAGTCTGTCCCTAGTGTCTTTCTTGCCTGTGCTACTAAGCACAAAGGATATTTGTGTCTAACAAATTTAGGGAAAATTATCATAAGTAGACATGTAACATTTGATGAGTCTACATTCCCTTTCAAAGACCCTACTTCCTCCTTTTAGGTCTTAGCATTTAGTTGTTACCCATACCAACTCCTCTGATTCATTCAATCCTCTAATTTCTATTCTTCCTTCATCCCAGCATACTTCTCCTACACAACCTACTTCTAACTCTTAGTCTAAAACCACCTCTAATTCTCCTCAGTAGTTGAAAACCTCATCCAATCCTACTCTTGAAATTGCTGACTCTGTGGTCAGTCCTCTATTTAGCTCCCAAAGTCTCAAATCAGGTAGTTGACTACCTACAATTCATACAATTCCTGTTGCAACTGACAGTCATGCAATGTAGACCAGGGTTAAGGATGGAATGTTTAAACCTAAGGTTTTTCATGCCAAACTAGAACCATCAAGTGCTAAACAAGCCCTTACGATTCCTCATTGGAAGCAAGCCATGGATGATGAATTTAGTGCCCTTATGAGAAACAAAACATAAACTCATACCTCTTCCCACTGACAAAATTGCAATTGGCAGCAAGTGGTTGTATAGGGTGAAATTTAACCCTGATGGGTCTATTCAGAAATACAAAGCTCGGTTAGTGACTCAAGGCTTTAATCAAAGGCCTGGCTTTGACTTCAATGAAACATTTAGTCTAGTGGTAAAACCAACTTCCATCTGGTTGGTTTTCAGCGCCTGGCAGGTGGTGGATGAAAAATCAGAGCTAGAGCAAAGGATTGCAGAGGAGGAGGGGAAGGTGTAGAGGGTTTTGAGGAGGGACGATAGTGGAAGATGTTGAAAATGACGGAAATGTACGTCTACAACCTCCCAAGGAGCTGTGACGCCTAAGGCTACGTTATATGTTAAAGCCTCACAAACTATTCTATCGCAGTGGTTTGTTTTCTTGCTTTTTCTTTTTCCTCCTTTCTCCTTTTCCTTTTGTGTTCAATTTCTCTTATTCATATAGGATCTGATACCATGTTAATTATTATCTATCCTGAAAGCTTAAGCTTATTTGGTGGGGGTTCACAAATGGCTATTATCTCTAGTGTACCTAGATTAGAGTATATAATTTTCTCTTTATAGTCATAGTCAAAGTTCAATCTACTCTTAAAAGTTCAGCATGTTATCATATTCCTGCCCTTTATAATGGTTGGTATGGTTGCTACTGGTTTCATCTAGTAGAGTCCCTAACATACGAAACTCGTTTTTACTAGAGACTTTTTAGTTGTTCCTGTTTCTAAGTTAGTGTTAATAATTTAGAGACCACCACTATTCATTGTTATTAGAGTTTCATACCCCATTTATGTTCTGTTGCAAATCAATTTCTCTTTCAAAATCCTTGATAATTTGAGAATCTAATAACATTATTAGTGAGAATTGTTCAATCTATGAGTTTCCGGTACCATGGTTTCCCAACAATGCTTGAATAATGAAATTTCTTTGGAAGAAAATATGTATAAACTATGTTTTTGTTTTGGTAATTAAAATTTTAATTTTCACTCTACTTTCTAAAATTTCATCATTTAATTATTCACTTTTCTTCTATTCTATCCTTCTTAACCCTTGCACATTCAAATTGATTATTTATTTAAAAAAATGGGTAAACCCCCAAACTAGTCCCTAACAATTTCAACATTGGCCAACTTGGTCCCCAACAAAACACTTTAGTGGTCCCTACCGTAAGTTTAATAGCCTTGCTTATGTGGCATATATAATCAGGATTAGTAAATACCCACCCCCTAAATTACTTCCCTATCCTCACCCACCCATCCATCCATCACACTCCCTCTGTCCCTCATCCCCAATACCCCACCCCCTCCTCCACCATCATCATCTTCTAATAAAAATCAAACAACTGATCATCATCTTCATTCCCACTCCATGAAATTTCATCCTTCAATTATCCATATACAAAACAAAAAAAAAATCATCATTCCTATGACCATTGCAAATACCCACAAAGCAATGACACAAACTGAAGCGGGTAAAGCTTATGACGGTGCATGGATGGACGATGCGGTGCGCGAGTGACGGCGGAGGCATGCAGGTAATACAAAGGTGCGCATTGATCATGGTGACTTCGTCGGTTATGGAGGAAGATGATGGTGGTATGATTTGATATGGCACAAGTGGAGGTGCGATGGATCACGGCAATAAAGGAAGAGACCACCACGTAGCTCATAGTGAGGGCACAACAGCTATGCGGTGCTTCGAGGCACGATGGTATTAAGGGGAGAACAATGGGCTATGACCTGATTCTTCTCTCTTTTCCTTTTTTTGTTTTTTGGTTAGATTTTGATTACTTGTGATGATAAAGAAGGGATTGTAATGTATTTTGATGATTTTCTTTTTAAGGGCTTGGGGTTTGGCTATGGATTTTTTATTTATGGTTTGGCAATGATTCTAATTAGATGAAGATTGGGTTTTTCTTTTTTTGCTTTGATTTTTTTCCCTTTATTTGGGGGTTGTGTTTGTGATGTATTTGACTTGATTATTTCTGTGGTTGCTAGGTTTGGCTTGAGGATTTTGGGATAGAATGGTTTTTTGATAAGGGTGATGGAGTTGATGACGGGTTCTTGATGATGTTCCTGTTATTGTGGTTATGTCACAGGGGAAGGGAGGAGTTCTTTGCTAGGGTGATAGAGTTGATGATGGGTTCTTAATGATGGTTTTTGATGATGATGTTGTTGTTGCTATAACTCTCCTCTTTTTTATGCCCAACTACTTTTCTTTCTCTAGAAGATGATGATGGTGTTAGTGGGAGTTGAGATGGAGAGGGTGGGGGTGAAGATAGGAATGAAGGTAATGAGGATAATGAGAGGGGGTGTGTTGGGTGGGTGTAGGGAAATAATTTGTTAGAAACACCCTAAATAGATACTGAAAGAAGATACTAGTATTACCAAAATATAAATAAGACTGAATGCAAAAGACAAAGGGAGAAGTATATTAGAACACTAAGTAGCTCTCACTCTTCAAATTTCTAATACAACCAAAGCTTACCCAATTCTAACCCACAAGCCAACAATTATACTTTTTCCCATAACAAAATATGGCCAATCATTCCTATGGTCCTCATTCTCAACATGACACACACATTCCTCAGTTAGTTAGGATTGGGCCCACTTAGCTCACACCAATCCCCAAACTTATTGTTTTCCAAGTTGCCTCTGAATTTCTTTCTTTTATACACTTTTAGCCCACTAGGAATTCGATCTCTAATAATACCCCTTTCTTGAACTACCACCTTGTCCTCAAAGTGGAATTAGGGAAAGGTAAGTTGAATGTCAGCTTACTCCCATGAACTCTCAAAATCTGGCATATCACATTACTTAATCAGCACTTCCAATTCTCTCTGTGATTTTCTCCTTGCTTCAGTAACTCGTCTTGTAACTTCAACTCCCAATCTTCTGCAAGATTAACTAGGAGGGGTTGGCTCTTAACATCTGGGGCTCTACATTTCTTGAGTAAGGAAAATTAGGTGCACCATTAATTTAGCTAGTAGCTTCAGTTTATAAGCCACATTTCCAATCCTTTCTAGCACTTTAAAAGGCCCATAATACCTTGGGCTTAGTTTCTGATTGACATGACTAGCCAAGGATCGCAGCCTATAAGGCTAGATCTTTAAGTAGACCTGCTCCCACTTCATATTCCACTTCCCTTCTTTTTTATTAGCCTAGTTCTTCATGAGGCTTAAGCCCTATTTACTTGCCATTTCACCTAGAATGGCATTCCTTTCAGCTAATAGTTAGTTCACTTCCTCTACTACAGAAAGAGATACATCCCCTTTGATCAACACAGGTGGCTCCCTACCATATACACTCTTAAGGTAGGTATTTGTGGCTAAACTATAGGTGGTGTTATACCACAATTCAGCCCAAGCATAAACCACTTAGGCCACTGCCTTGGTTTGGCCCCTACAAAGCACCTCGGTATGTCTCAAGACACCTGACTAGCTCGTTTGCCTATCATTTGCGGATGGTGTGCAGAACTAAATTTCAGTTTGGTCCTCCCTCCTACTAAATACTTCAGCCCAAGAAGTGCTCATAAAAACCCGGTCTTATCAGTGACTATTGATTGCGGGAATCCATGTAGCCGCACCACCTTCTTCACAAATATGCTTGCTATATCCTTGGCTGAATAAGGTGCGAAAGGCCAATAAAATAGGAGTATTTAGTAAGCTTGTCTACCACCACCAAAATAGTGTCCACCCCATGAGCTTTAAGGAAGCCCCTTATGAAGTCCATTGATAAATCCTCCTAAATTTGAGAAGGAAATAGCAACGGTTGAAGCAATCCAGCAGGTGACAATGTCTAATACTTGTTCCTACTGCAAGTCTCACAAGACTAAATGTCCTGTTGGAATGTCTTCCTCATCCCCTCCCACCACAATAGCCCAGCCATGTGTTTATAAGTTCTAAAAAATGCCAAGTGTCCTCCCAAAGCAATGTCATGGAATTCTTACAAGAGCAAAGGAATTCTAGGGGAGTTCTGGGTATCACTAACCTGTTTTGTAGTACAATAGTCCATTTTTCAATTCAAAACCTGGCTGAAGTTTTACTACCCTAACAATCCTTGCATGATTTGTGTTTTTCATCCTTTTGGAATTCCTCCTCTAGTCCATCCCAATCTTGGAAGGTGACACTGAGATGGCGGCTAGGCACATTTTTCCTTACAGAGCATTTGTAGCCCTATTATCTTTCCCCACCTTATACTTAATTTTGAAATCAAAACCAAGTAGTTTGGCCACCTATTTTTTGTTGTCCCTTACCCATCATCTTTTGGTCCACTAAGAACTTCAAACTTTTCTGATCAGTATGTACCACAAATTTCCTTCCCAGCACATAGTGTCGCCGTTTTGGATAGCCATCACTATAGCCATGAGCTCCTTTTCGTCACTTTTGCTGGGCCCTCTCTGAAGTTTTTGACTTAAATAGGCCAATGGGCACCCTCTTGCATCAGAACCACTCCAACCCCTTTTCCTGAATCCGTTTCAATCACGTAAGGCTTCTCTAAATTAGGAACCACCAAAAAGGGGAGTCATCGCCTACTTAAGTCGCACAAATGCCATCTGAGCCTTTGTACTCCACCTAAACCCATCTTTCTTCAAAAGTTGAGCCAAGCCAATTTCCCATACCCCTTCACAAATCTTTAGTAATACCTGGTAATTCTCTTAGGAAACCTCTTAGCCCCTTCAAATGCATAGGCACATGCCATGTCATCATTGCTTCTACCTTTTTGGGGTCTGTTACTACTCCTTCCCTTGAAATTATATGACCCAAGTACTCGATTTCTGTTCGTGTGAAACAACATTTCTTCTTATTTATAAAGAGGTATGCTGTACAGCTCTAACACTTGTTGTAGATGATACAGATGTTCTTCTTCATTTCTGAAAATCAAATATCGTCAAAGAAAACAAGAACAAACCTTCACAGAAAAATGGTTTAATTTGATTCATGAGAGCCTGGAATGTAGATGGCGTATTTGTTAGGCCAAAGGGCATTACCAGAAATTCTCAATGCCCTTCGTGCATTGGAATGCTATCCTCTCATGTCCCTCTCCTTCATCGGATTTGATGGTAGCCCGACTTCAAATCCAATTTAGAGATATTCTAGCTCCTCCAAGTTCATCAAGCAATTCATCAATTATTGGAATTGGGAATTTATCTAGGACTTACCTTGTTTAGAGCTCGATAATCAACACAGAATCTCCAGCCCATCCTTCTTCTTAACCAGAATCACTGGGCTTAAAGTAAGGCTTGTTGGTTGAATGATCCCTAAACTCATCATTTCCTAATAATCTTTTCTATTTTATTTTTCTAGATGTAGGGGTATCTGTAGGGTCTTACATGAGGAATTCCTACCCTCATTTAGGTTGTGTAACATCCTAATTTTTACTATAAATTTTTGCGTCGTTTAGAAATTACCGAATTATCCTAGGTAATTTTTCATATAATTAAAACCGAACAATCCTCAATAAAGGAATATAACATTAGAAGAAAGGTTAGGAGCAATTCGTGCAAGAGTTGCAAACCCCGATTTCTGTACATGTAAAATGACCAAAATGCCCCTGAGGTTATTTTACTAAGAAAATGAGGCTCGTGGGCCCCACCCATCCTCAAGGGGATGTTTTGATGATAATAATGGATTGTTTCTGTTATGTGTGTTAATAGAGGAGAAGAATCCTAATTTTGAGCTCCGACGCGCGAAATGACCAAAACGCCCTTGCGCTGTTTTAACTCAATTTGCGTGTCATTGAGCCCGAACCTCACTAAAATGTTTTGAAACATGTTTTTAAGCTATGATTAACCGTTAGTTAAGGTCGGGTGGTCTCGGGAAATTTTTAAGTAAAATTACCATTTTGTCCCTTCTTGCAGTTTTTGCGAATTTCGAGATTTTGATTCGTATAGCGAAACCTAAGCAATATTAGGCTCAAATTAAAGATTATTAGATTCTAATTATTAATCTAGAGTCAAAATTATTTATTTAGATTGATTAGAACATAAAATTGCTTAAAAACCCAAATTGCTTACCGATTCACCTAAGCCTTAATTGCAAATTCTCTAATTTGCAAAGATACCTTACCTACACCTAAATAATACATGGAACACACAAATTTCTCTTCCATGGGCTGCAAATGGCCGAAATAATGGAGCCATAATGCATCAGAATATTGCCAAATAATGCACTAAAACAAAATGCCAAAAATGTCACCATGAAACATAATTCCCTAAATTCATAAAACTTGTCTTGAATCCATGTTTTCCTCCCTTTGTTCCCTTTGAAATTCCACCAGCCTTCCTCCTCCCTTTGTCCATTTATGAGCCTCAAAATCTCTATAAATAGGCATGCTTGAAGGTGTGTTAGAGACCTTAGTTCATAACTTACACAATTCTAGTTTTTAGAAGCACCAAAAGCTTTCTTTCTTCCTCTTGGCCAAAACTTCTTCTCCTATTTCTCAAAGAGATTTTCTTTCATTTCACTCAAGGAAACCAAGTTCTCTTCCTTTCCTTTAAATAAAATCAGGTAGGGTGTTGTTTCTAAGTTCATTTATACTATGACAAGTTATGTTTCTAGCTCAAAAATGTTGAATCAATGAACCTTTTCTATGGCTTTTTCAATTCAGTTTTCTTCCTTCTTTCTTTTGGTTAATTCAGCCTTATGGCCTAGATTATGATGAGACCATGGTTTGATGATGAGGTTCTTAAGTGTTGGTTGCAAAGCCTTCACAAGTTAAACCTCTAAAACTTGAAGGTTTCACTAGTTTTTAAAGCTTTATAATTTCGGTTTTTCTTTCCTTATTTTTCTTTAATGGTTTCGGCCAAATGGCCTAAGAAGGAATGAAATGATGGCTTGATGATGAGGATCTTGAGTATGGGTTGTAAATCCATCACAAGTTAGGCCTCTAAAGCTTGAAAATTCCACTTGCTGCAAAACTTTAAAGAATGAGGTTTTTATGATGTAAAAATAAAGATCTTGAGTTTAGAACTTGAAAGATGTATTTTTCACGTTGTCTTGCTAAGATATATATATTGGGTTAAATTTATATTTCTCTAAAGTCTTGGTGGAACTCTAGTAAAGAAATAAAATGAACTTGCATCCATGTTTAAGTTTATGTCTTGCACATCATGTTTACTTTTAATATCATCACTAAATTCTCAAGAATAAATAAATAAACTTGCATTTCTCATGTTTAAATTCCAAGTTTGCATTTAATGTTTATGTTTCAAGTTATCACTTAATCTCCAAAGATAATAAGGAGGATGCATCTCATATTTATTTTATGCTCTCACTTTATTTTATAATGGCTAAAAGAATCAACGCATGACATGTGGTTATTATTATGTTTACCTAAGAATCCTAGAGCTCAAAGACTTGCCCAAGTATCACAAGCAAAGTTGGAAAATGGTAGCATCCTAAGAATGCATATTTCGGTCAAGTGATGATAGGTTTGCCTAAGCCTCACCTATTCACAAAGACCAACAAGTTATGTTTCAAGATTTTTCTTAAGCAAAGAAATAAAGTTCTTGGAACCATGGTAATAAGAACTCTAAAGCTCACTTTCAATTTCCTTAAGATTATTGGAGTCAAAGAATTCATTTTTTAAGAAGTCTTAAGTTTTGGAGCTTAATAAGATGTAATAAGGATTCTCTTCTCTTCACTTGCTCAGTGCGGACTACCACCGCTCCAGTTTCTTATTTATTTCAAGCTCTTGCATCATGTTTAAATTTCCAAGTCTACATAATCATATTTATATTTTAAGCAAATCACCTTAATTCTTGAATATAATAATATGGACCTGCACATCATGTTTAAATTTCAAGTCTTGCATATCATGTTTATATTTTCAAGTTATCACCTTATAAAGACAAGATTAAAATGAGGTTGCATAGCATGTTTATGATTCTAGCTATCACCTAAATCTCTAAAGCTCAAGACTTGCTCCTTTTATCTTAAGTGAAAATTCTAATCATGAACATTCTTTCAATATATAAATTGGCCTCATGAATTAAGGTAGGCCTAAAGTCCTATAATTTCTTTAAAGTTTAATAAAAAGAATTAGTTGATAAAGGAGTTTTGAAGCTTTGCAAAAATTATAGGGGAAACTAGTACTTTATGTATACTTGAAATGTGATTTTATGCATTTTCTGTGAACCTTTAGCAGCCAAAAAAAAAACCAAGTTTTATTATGTTTACATAAGGGAGAATGACTCATAATTGGTTTAGTAATTAATTTTAATATCATAGAGAAAGCTAGTAACGAGAAAGGATTAAAAACGCAATTTCTAGCATACTGTAAAATCTTAAGAACAATTCCTGTCTATGCTGCCTCATATAATCTAATAATATTCTTAAGGCTTATAATTAATGGTAATGATGGTAATGAATCCCTTAGATGCATAATTGAGTAGTTCGATAATTGAGGTTACCAAATTCTAGAGTTTTGTAAGGATTTATAATGTTGCCTCTTTGATTGTTCGAAGTAATAAATATATGTAGTGATTTGATGCTTATTAAGTATTTGACATCATTGAATGATCCCCTAGCTTGCATGTTATAGTTACTGTTGCAAACAATGAGAATGCTTATGCATGCAATAAAGAAATATTCTTTATTATTTAAAAATTACTCTTTGCTGAAGAAAGTGTACTACTAAAAGCATAATTTGGAAAAGTTCAACTAGGAAAGACTTGGTACTTAGCGTATTCCATTTGTGACCCACCTCTCTTTCTAGGAATCTCCTAGATGCATGATTACAATTGATATATATTATTCAGAGTAAAACTATAAACGAGAAAATGTTATGATGAGTATGAATTGAAAATTATATTATGATATAACACGCAAAGACTTAATGGTGACTTAAACTTATAAGAAAATGATCTTTTGGACCTATTAGACTATAGGTGGTGAAAAGTGATTCTTTCCCCTAACCTGTTCTCTCAAAAGGGTAGAGTTGAGATTTTAGCTTATCAAAAGGGATAAGTATATGCTAGTGATGACTAGTAAGGTATGAGCTCATAACTTAGATTACTCCCAAAAGGGTGGAGTATAGGGCGGCCCCCAAGGGAAATAATGATGATGATAAGATTTTAAGTTACCTAAAGCACTAAAGAAATTAAATATGATGTTCTTCTATGCATGTTATTATGATATGATGATGAGGAATATGATGTGTTGATAAAAGGAAAAGTTCATTATAAATATGATATGCTAAGTTTATGATGCATTATAAGACGCATGATTTAAAAATTGACGAACCTCGGAAATATTTTTCTGAACTTAATAATGAATCTTAGCATGCTCACTATTTTATAATAACCCGAGGTTCCTGAACTTTGATGATGACACTATAGAAGGAGATACCTACTGAGAATTCTTTAGCAAGACTATCACTTCCCTTTCTATATTTCCATCATTGTCTTCAGATACCGATGGTGACATTCGTCCTGGATGTTGATACCCCTACATGGGAATTTCACTACAACCCGAGCATCGTTCATATCACTTTGAAGGGAGGTGCGCGGTTCATGTTTTTGTTTTCGTAGGACATCCATTTACACACCCGTTCCTAGTTATCGTTTTTCCCCGTCTTCTCCGTATGGTGACGAGATAGTTTAAGCACGCCCGTCCACATGATGAAAGGATGCTACGTTCTTACTCCGCCTTATCTGCTGTCCATGGTATTCCTGATTATGTCCTTCAAATGAGGTACTCTAGAGATCCATCAAGGATACCCCTAGTCATGTATATTTGAAGCTCTCCTCTACTCCTCACGTGTGAGAGAGGGTAGTGAGGAAACTCTGGTGGCCAAGATTGGCACGAAGGCCATCTATGCGTCCTCAGGCCAGGACATCTCGTGTGTTCCTTCCTAAAGGAATTCGAGGAGATAGGATATATTCCACTATTTCAGGGCAGTGGCCATAGAGAGTTCTTAATAGATTTGAGCGTGATCATACACCCTAGTTTTAGGATAGCTCTCCTCGACTTTTAAGGTTATTTACTTTAAGTGCATATGTTGTCTTATGTATTCTAGTTTGATGTATTTGTTTAAGATGGGAATGTATGAGTGAGGTTATTATGTATGTGTATTATGGTGTGCTTATGGATGCTATATGATGGGGCCAATATATTATGATGTGATGTTTGTAAATTCCTATGTGTCTTTTAAATTTGCTAAATCGTTCACGTTAGGCGCGGCTCATGTTTTCAATTATGTTTTAAGAAAAATGGCTCGTAATTTCACTAAGTATTTTCAAAGTATGATGAAGAACCGAAGCAAAGAGTAAAGTCTAGTAATTAATCGATACAACCTAGGTGTATTCGGTTAATTATTAGGGTGTTAAGGTTGATTGCATGGTCTTATTCCTAGGGGGGGAAGCCCTTTGTCTACAAATATCTTCGTACTTTCCAGATGTTGTTGAAAGTTCTCGGAAGGGTTGCGCTAGTTGGTCCTCTTTCCCTTTAGCGCAGGGGGCAATAAAATACCCCTCCCTATCATCCCTCAAAGCCTTTTGTGTCGCTCTCACTAAAGTGTTGCCCATCTCTAAAGAAGAGTTTACCTGAATGTATTTCAATACCCCTTCCTCATCCCACCTGATCACTAGCTTCTAGAAATTAGCTTGAATATCTCCCAAACTTGATCTACCCCATTCTTAACACCGCATCCACCCTTCCCAAACTAAGTAAGAAAAAAGGTTGGATTATGCTTACTCCTTGCACTTCCAATTCGACCTTCTTGTAGAACCTAGAACTGTGTCACTTAGCCTGTAACCACTTCCACAGTGAAGGTCATCGCATCACCGACTTTCAGCTAGCTGCCTCACCAATGGTTTGGATAGGAAATTGTCTGTTGGCCTTGTGTCCACAAATAGCCACCTCCTGCCTCATATTGTCCCTAACACCTTGAAGGATTTATTAACAGTGGTGAATCCTTGAAGGCGTTGAGGGTGATGTGAAAGGACTTTATTGCTAACTCCTGACTCACCTCATCCACCAGGACTTCCTCTTCTCCTTCTTTGGATTCGCTAATGTTCGGAGTCCTTACGAGCATGAGTTTAAAGTGTTTCAACTTGCTTATATTATCGAGCCACTGGTCACTGCATTTAAAGCAAAGACCGCATCGACATAGGCGCTTCCTTGCAACTCTAGCTCTTCACTATCCCTTTTGGAGGTTTTGATGTCTCTTTGTGATGCCCGCCTCGATGAAAGAAGGACCAGCTCTATTGATAATTGGGCTTTTAGTGTGCCCAAAACCTTTGCTCAATATCATCTCCCCCTTCCATTCGTTGTTTCTCTCATCTAACATGTGTTTTTAATTTCAGTAGAGAGCCTAGCTCCAAGCTCTTCACTTCGGCCCTAAGACCCCTTTCAGCCATTAATAAAGATACCCTTCATGATCTCTTCACCCACATTCTTCATAGGCCCAGAGACTTTTTCAAATTCTTCAACATAGTCATAGGATATGAAGAATGGGAGGCACCCGAATCATACAGGACGTTTAAAATAATTTCATTTATTTTACACTTACCTCGAATCGCTGGAAGATTGAGAAATCTCCTTGGCATCCAAGCAAAAACACGTCCTGTTGTTGTGGCCTAGGGTGGGCTGCTGAGCTTTCTCTAGGACACTCGAAGATCTTGTGTCCTGGTTTCCCACAACCAAAGCATGTGATTTGTGTGGTCAGGCAAGGCCCTTTGTGATATTTTCCCATTTAAACACTCTCTCATTGCTTCCGGCGGAGATTGGATTTGTTTTCCTCGTTGTTATTGTTGTTGTTGTTGTTGTTTCGTGGAAATCTTCCCTTAGATTGGTGCATAGGCTTGAATGGAGGGCCTGGGCGTTAGTCCTCTCCTGACATTGTTTTGCGCATACCTAAGGTTTGCCAACTTCTTGTTAGACTCTCAGCGCGTCGACATTTGTTCACCAAAGTAGGATAATCTCGAATTTCCAAGAGGCTCACAGCGGCTTCAATATCTTCACGTAGACCCCTTCATATTTCATGCATTTCCAAACTTCGTCCGGGTCACGCTGGTAAATCGTAGAAAATTTGCAAAGTTCCTCAAACTTGGCGGATACCTCCACACTCATAGGACCTTGTCTAAGGGCCATAAATTCTAACTCCTTCGCATTTCTCATAGAAGTGGGGAAGTACTTGTGATAAAAAGCCTCCTTAAAGATGTCCCAGGTGACTTGCGAGAGGCTTCCAAAGTCCTCTAGTACCTACCCACTAGAATTCAGCATCTACTTAATATAGGTGGCAAAAGCCACCTTTTGAATCTCTGTAGGGTAGAGCTGAGAAAATCTTTTCCATTGCCTTGATCCACTCCTCTCTTTGGGGATCAAAGCTCCTGAAAGGCGGGGGGTTTGCCTTCCTAAACTCAGCAAATTTCTGATATTCTACATCTACTTCATTCCCTCCTGGGTTCCGATTCGGATGCTGCTCCTCATTGATGCAATCGTTCCATCATTCGGTGCAATTCAGCTTGGTCCCTCATTGCTGGCCATTTCATGGAAAGTGTTCATCATATCAACATTGTTCCCTGCTCCGCTCCTGGTCTCCATTTGAAGTCATTGATTCCTGTCACACCAAACAAAATATTGAGTTGATAGGCTCAATACCAATCCAAGTGGCAGTAACCACAACATTTCCAATCAGTGTATACACACACACACACACACATATATATATATATGCATCATCATGCATGACAACTACTACGGAAACATAGTCGTCCAATGCCAGGCTGAGGAGAGCCTCTACCATAATGTAACACCCTCCAAATTACCACATTTAACCGAGTATGGACATAGTAATTAGCAGAGTATTACTGACAAGTTTGGATCTATACTAGTTGAAATAATCAATGACACAAAATGTCACAATACATATACTATCATAACGAGATTTACATATAGGGGCATAACGCGCAGTCACTATATATACATCATAAGGGCAAGACCAACAAAATAACCCCGAAAAGTCAGGACTTATGCGAACGAGGCTAATTCCCTACCTGGTACCTAACCTACTCAAACACCCTGATGACAAAACCGCATATGTACATATACAACAGAGCAAAAGAAAACCAAAAGTACATTAGTCTAGGTAGGTAAGGTCCTAACACTATCCTATCTCTATGTACAATGCATAAGCTCTGGAGGTCTCTACTTCTCGTGCAGGAAGCCATTGGCCATCGGGCAATGACCTCTCCTCCGTCGGGCACTGGGTCCTCAGAGGATCTGAGTCAGATGAGGAGGATGACGAATGGGTGCGTCTGCGGCGATATACGGGTGGAGCGAGGGAATCTCAAACACTCCAGGATGGGCCATGTGAAAGGGACGCCGTCATAAGGAAAAGCGGGGTCGAAGTCCGCTGCAAAGATCGAAGTACTGAAGGAGCGATCAAAGAACATGTAGATCCTAACTGGGAATAACCAACGCGTACATGCAGTCCAATGGATCATATTGCCACACCCATTGTGGCGAATCAGAAAAACACTAGGGACGGCATCTGCGAATCTGAACAATATAATACATACAACTCAGGGGTGAGAATAATATAAAATTCTCATAGGGTAGTTTCCCCCATATACTATATATAGTAGGGATAAGCAATTCATGCATATACAATATTCATATAAACACATACACAGAAATCTTGAAAACCGTACGGGGAACTAAGGATAGTATCACAATAATCAATCGAGTAATAATATGCACAATCAGAAACTCCATTTCTCATGTCTTTCTCAATTTTCTCAACATAGGGAAGGTTTATTCTCACAGAGAGATACATTCACAATTCACAATTTCACAGAGGACCATAGACTGCTAGGACATGAGCTCATTCCTATTCCAGATCATCGAACTTCATTTTTTCCATTTCCGATCACTCAGGGTCTATGCCTAGCCAACACGTCTATCGACTCATAACTTTTCTAGGGAAGTCCTTCTTTTTGCCTTCCCTCTCAATTCTTTCTAAGCCTTATTTCTATTTTCCCCATATGTCTCAAACATACAAGATATGCACATACTATTATAGAATTTCAGCCATTTCCATCTCATTATCCTGGAGAATTGAAGTTCCAGGAACAACAATTTATTACCCTACCAAACGACCATTCCAACCTTAAGGAAAATTTCATGTGACACTTCAATGTGTCTAAAACAACCTGCAAAAATTTCAGGGCAATCAGAGTTATATAACCACTTCAATAAAATAGGCAAATCTGGTGGTCAGAAGTCACAAATTCATAGTCCAGACTTATGTTCTCAGAATATTTAACCCTAGAATTCGATGGAATCAAGGTACAAGAAAATTCACAGAGGTATTTCAACATGTTATTAGTCTTGTGTAAAAATTTCAGGAGCTATCTCAATCAATTGCTATGATTAAAAATTCCGGTAAGTTTGTTACTTCGTAGTCTCAACAATTTAGACAGCAAGTTACAATTCGGTTCCTAATTTTTTTTAGGCATCAACCCTTAGAATTAACCCCTAAGAAAATTCGTGTGTTTAGTATAAGAGGTTAGCTACAACATATAATTTTCATGGCTCATGAAACCACCCACAAAATTTCCAGAAAATTCGTGAAAAATTCTGATTACAGAACAGAAATCAGTCAGCAACCTAGTTCCAATTTCACTTGAGAGAAAACCCATTTTAAAACCATCCAAACACAACACAAAAATTCATACATCAATATCAATATGTTAACCATCAGTATCATCAAAATTTTCAGAATTAGAGCAAGCCAAAAAAGAATTGAAAAATTCCACAAGAAAGGCAGGAGAACTCTTGAAGGTTCAGCAAGTCTCTATCTCTAGCTTGCTTCAAGATGGGATTTCTTCACAACCAAAACTCCCCACACAACCTCAAACCCTCCTCTGATCACTGATGGATGTGCAAGAAGGATGGGGTTCTTGAAATTTCAATCGACTATGATTGTAGAGGTGGAAGTGTAGATCAATTTTTGTGAAGGAAGATTTGGGTTTTGATGATTCTAAGCTAGGGTTTTTGTGAGATGAACACAAGGTGAAGCTCTTGGCTATGGAGGACTTCCAACTTCTGATTTCTTCTTGGAATGGCCGAGAATGAGGATGGCTTTTGGGAGGAAGGTGGGTGACTAGGCTTGTATTAAATACAAGGCAAGATATTTGTAAAAGAAATCATGATGGATTTGGTGACTAGGCTATGATGGATGGCTAGGATTTGATCTTGGATTCTAAGATTAAATCCTAGCCTTCCACTTGTCTTGATTTGGGGGATATTATCTAGTTGTAGTGATGGAAATGTCTTCGTGTTAAAAACCACACACCGAAATCTCACGAACGGGTAAACATCGTACCCGATCTAACCGATATTACCCAAAATTTAATTCTAGGTATAAAATTAACGTTCCCATACATTCCTAATCTTATCCTCATATTTTCTTAACTTCGCACCTCTGGTCTGAATCCCAGTTTCGTCCGAGGCCTGGCCCCGCCAAGTATTATTCACGTTTTTTTTTTGTACTCCTCATGGAGTCATTCTCATCACAACTGTTCCTGCCAGAATTATAATATTCCTATTAAGTTTTCCTCAATTAATATCTAAAGAAAACTAGGATGTTACAGACCTAAGGAATGAGCTCGTCGTGATTCCCTCATCAGACGCAACATCACATCAAATCTCCTCTCTAATCCTTCTACACGAGTTTCCATTGGCAACTTTAGCGATGTTAGACCCTAGCTTCCCAAAAAGAAGCTCTAATGCCAAAATGTTAGAAACACCCAAAAACGATACTAAAGGAAGATACCTGGTATTACTAGAAATATGAATAAAACTGAATGCAAAAGACAGAGAGGGAGAATATTAGAGCATTAAGCAACTCTCACTCTCCAAATTTCTAGTACAACCAAAGCCTACCCAATTCTGACCCACAATCCAACAATTATATCCTTTCCCATAACAAAATATGGCCAATCATTCCCACGCCCCTCACCTCAGCATGACACATACATTCTTGCGTTAGTTAAGATTGGACCCACCTGGTTCACATCCATCCTAAACTTATTGTTTCCAAAGTTGCCCTGAATTTCTTTCTTTTATACACTTTTAGCTCACTAGGAATTCGATCTCTAACATAATTTTTTTTTGGGCGGGGGAGAAGGTGGGGTTTTTACTAATCCTAATTAGATATGCCACATAAGCAAATTTGTTAGACTTAACATCAGGGACCACTAAGTGTCTAACTTTTGACATTGTCAATGACCAACTAGTTACTTTCTATTTGTTAGGACCAGGTTAGCCAATACCGAAGTTGTCATGGACCAGGGGTTTAATCTAAAAAAAATTGGTTTTAGTTTTTAATGCGCACACATTGGTCTATGCTAGGGTGGTCATATTTTCTTCAAAATTTCTAGGGATGATGCGAAATAGAAAGCAAGAAATGGAATAAAAAGCAATTGACATTTTTGCAATTAATATTGAAAACAAATAACTACAGAAAACATTTTGCTGAAATCAAACAATGTTAATTTTCTTGTTGTTCTTGCAATTGATGCACTTTCTGACTAAAGAGCTTTCTACGCTATATCAATATAAGATCCTTTGCCAAGCATCTTGTGACAGTGGGTAATGGGAACACTACATGTTACTAATAAACTTTCCTTAGGTTGAAAAAGAAGAATAACCTAGCTGAACTGAATACAAAATAGAAATTAAATTAATGTGATGTACCAAAAAAAACAAAAAGAAATTAAATTAATGTGATGTATTTAAGTTATTCATCAAGTGACGAATTAAAGACAATCTCTCTATCATTAACCTCTTTTGGCAAATTGACAACTTTTATGCACTCAAAGTCTCAAATAGAATAGAACAAGCATATCTGTAACATCCTCCCAAGTACAACCCCATTCTTAAGCTATGATATCGTACTCGAGAGTTGTTACTTGTTAATTAGCGGACCTCTTAATTATCTATAGCAAAGCCCGATTTACGTACGAGATAACTAAGCGTAATTCTATTAAAACATATTACAAGTAAACATCAAGTTTATTAAACATACAGCTAAAATACATAAGGAAGCTCCTCTATGAGCTTTAGTACATATCTATCTTCTAATACATTTACATACATACTCATTTCACTATGTAGCAGAATAAAACAGGTAACTACTACACTCCAGCAATCCTACGCTCCTTTGCATAGCAGCATCATCATCATTGGCTTAACCTGGAGGCGACATGGAAACACAAACCATAGGGGTGAGAATTTTAAAATCCTCAGTAGGGAAACTCCCCAATCACAATCATAATATCATCATCATCGCCCCAGCCACTTCGGTTTATTCAAAAAATTGTGATCATGCAATATATTCTAAAGGTTCATTTTAAGGTTCCAAAATCATCCTTCCGAGTGGGTAGCCTTTAACAATCAATCAGTACATGTACATATATCTAGAAGCTCAAACACATAGTAAGTAAATCTACTCAAAGGATTTCATATGATATGGATGATGCATGTGTCAAACAGGAAAGTTATCTCAAAGTGACCTGGTTTCCATCATGGCCATAGAAAGCCAATTAGTGCATTTTTCTCTTTTCATTGACATAGGAAAGACTTAGTTTATACCCAACGGGTATTTTCAGTGGACAATTCCACAATAGATCCGTTTATACCCAATGGGTATTTATGGTGGATCACACCACACAAGGGAAATAAACCGCTAACAGGAGATCATTCCTATACGTGGTCATCGAACTTCATTTTTTTCCATTTCCGAATCCCACAGAGATTTATTCCTAGCCGATACGCTACCGACTCAAAATAAATTTTGGAAATTACTACTTTCGCCTTCCCTCATTCAATCAAGTCTTGTTTCTATTTTGTCCATATGTCAGAACATGCACAATTTAAATTTATACATCCTTATAATGACATCATATACTTTTCTCTTTTCTCAAATGCATACATAGGCCATATATAGGCAATTATTCACATTGAAATTCTCATTCTTTTTCATACTTCAATCTTTAAAATCCATAGCATACATTTACATGTCATAAGTCACATGGCCAAACACTTAATATCAAATACTCATGTCATACTAGAAGCCAGAGTGTCATTACATTCTCAATTCAAAGCATTGTTCCATTCCAAGCACAATGGGTAGAGTTCCTGTCCTAGGCACAACATTTCATTATCATATCAAACAGCCATTTCAAGAGTCACAAAAATTTTGTATGACACTTCAATTTGTCTAGAATAACCTGTAAAAATTTCACAAACAGAGCTCTATAGCTACTTCAGTAAAATGTACAAATTTAGTGGTCAGGGGCCACCAATTCCCAGACCAGAACCGAGTTCCCCTAATTTTTAACCCAATCAAATGATTGAATTAATTCATAATAAAATTCACAGTGACACTTCAAAATATTAGTAACTTCGTGTAAAAATTTCAAGAGCTAGTTCAATCATTTGCTATAGTAATAAATTCGGACAAGTTTACTGCCTCAGTCTCAACAATCAGGACAGCATCTGCCTCATTTCAATTTCTGATTTTTCTGAAGCATCAAACCTTAAAACTAACCCCCAAGAAAATTCAGGTAATTAGTTTAAGATGTTTAATCCAACATATAATTTTTATAGCTCACCCACAAATATTCCAGAAAATTCGTGAACCACTGCTGCCTATAGGACAACAGAAATTTCAGCAACCTAGTCCAAACTTATTTTGATGAAAACCATTTTCTAACACCATCCAAACACACAACCAAAATTCATACATCAATTTCAACATAATATCAACCAAAACAACCAGAAATTTCGGACTTAGATCATGCCAAAACAGATCAGAAAAATTTGACAAAGAAAGGCAGCATAAACCCTACTTGGAGTGTCTTAATGGCTCCTTGGCCCCAAGATGCTTTAAGATTGTCTTCTTGCTCCCCAAAGCTCCCAAACTCCTTCTTAACTCAGTGAGGTTGAGGTATCAAGGTAATTTTTGGTGAGGAAGAGATTCTAATCAGTTAGATTTGTAGGGATTGAAGTGTAGAACAAGTTTTGTAAAGAGAGTTTGAGGTTTTATCAACTATAGGCTAAGGTTTTGGATCAAGTTTTCATGGTTTCTTAGTGAAACAACCATGGAGGTGGCTGGTTTCATGTTTGGCCGAGAATGAATGGTGAAAATGGCATGATATTTTTATTTTATTTTATTTATGTTAAGATAATGACACTTGAATTAATTATGAAAATGTTTTTCTTAAAGATAATTATTGTAATTTTGTAATCCTCTTATTGGTCCATTTGTAAAGGCAATGGTGTGGCTTCTTCTAAGCCACACATTTGTCTCATGAGGCATCTAACTTACACTGTAAGTTTTATATGGTGTAAGAAACTACACACCGTAATTTAACCAACGGGTAAATACCATAGCCGATTAAACCGATATTACCCGAAAATTAATTCTAAATATAAAATTATCATTCCCACCTATTTCTAACATTATTCCCATGTTTTCCTAATTTCGGGCACCTTCTGGCCCGAATCTAGGGTTTAAGCTGTAGCGCGTGGGCCCGTAACGTTACTATTCACCGATCCGAAATTTTTTTTTTAAAAACGTTCGTTGGGCCACCCTCATCGTTGTTAAACTGTTATATTTTTAAAATTACGACTAACAAAACTCAAATTAATTTTTAAGTAATTTTCAGGGTGTTACAATATCAATAGTTTTAATACAAAAGGCATATGAGTGTGAGTGTTGCTGTGTGTGAGTGTCCTGCGTTGTTTTGCTATTGTTTATTCTACTGTGTTTTAATATGTTTTTGTTACTGCTTTTGTAGTGTTGACCTTGTTGATGTGTTTCTTCAGTTGTGCTAGTTTATTCCTGGATGGTATTTGTGTTTTCGGTAATATGATGAGAGATGTATGCATGGCCTTTTGTGTTGTTGATGTAGCTATCATGTGAGCCTTATGTTGTTGTTTGCTCCTCCATCTTGGGGTTGAGCTTTATGATATCTATCAATAACAAAAAAAGAGTCCAATTATCATCAAGTTTCTTTATTTATTATATAATCCAAACAGCACAAGGCCTTGTGTTTATGCTTAAAATTTCTGTTGCAGATTTGCCAGAATCTGAGATAGGTGAAGTAGAGGGTGTGATTATGTGACATTGGGATCTATTACCTCAGCAAGCAACACTGTCATTGCATTGGATGGAACAATTAGTGTGAAACTACCTCCCTTCTCCTCTTGTTTCATCACTGTAGTGTACTTTGCCTCTTTTATTATCTAAATATTGCTTTTCATTTCTTTACACAACTGAAGGATGTTGGTAGGTGCGAGATGCAGGTAAATTCTATTGAGATGAATCCAAGAGGAGGGATCTTGAGACAATGAACACGCCACCCAAGTGTTTTGGAGTAAAATAAAAGAAAAATATTTCCACCTAAGCACCTTAAGCAACTTCAAGAGAACGGATGGAATAATCGTATAATAATGGAGGCGTGTCACTAAAGCTTGTTGGAAGATTGGTCACAATTATCTAACTTAGCTCATTGTTCAACAGATTAAGATATTATTACCGATGAACAAAAGGGTTACATACGATGTGACATGAAAAGACAACAAAGAGAAAAGGGAGAGGCTTCCTTTGCGGAAAGCATTTGCTTGCCTCCCCACTATTGTTTTGATATAAATATGGCTGTTGCCAAGAGAGAGGGAGAGGCATTATTTTCGGCCAAAAGACCATTTTTCCTTTCTTCCTCTTGGATCTCTTGCAACCTTAGAGTAATCTCGTGCCTCGTAGGATTTCCCTGAACCCCTTTCTAAAATATTTGGTGACTCCATGGGAGGCACGGGGACATCACGACTGATGGGAAGCAAAGAGGAAGGAAAATATAGAGACCCAAAATTCAGCAGCTCTTCCCTAGTCTAATTTCTAACCCCTATCTCACCAAGTTTCAAAGAGGCCTTCGTCTTAATCACAACGGACACCACCGCTAGGGAGTGAGAAGCATCCCAAGGAACGAAGTAGGCCACGATGCTACTTGATTGCTAGTGTGCATATTCACGCAGCCTTTCTCTTTCTCATCGTCTCAAACCTCTGGTTCCTAAAGTGCGATGTGTCATCCAAGGTCTCCCTCCTGAGAATGCGGTGAACTACCATGTAAAATGCCGCGTCGACTGACTACATTGTAGTGAGAAGCGTTTGTAGGAGCTTAATGAAACATGATTCCAACCAATCATTAGCGCATAAGGTTGTCCTCTCGAGATGGGTAGCTGTGACAGCCCGCCTCTCTATCGCTGTTGGAGGTAACTCGCATTGGTTAAGAGGCTTCACATTTTTTCCATCTAGAACCTTGAAGTATATGCTTGTGGTTTGATGCTCTTAACTCACCCTTCTCTCATGTGTTTTGGTGCTAAATTTTATGTGAACATGCTTTTGTGACAAATCTGATCTAAAACTCGTTTTGGAGTAAGTTGTCTATTATACTACTACTAGGCTTTGAAATGTGAACTTTTAGGCTCTTAAGGTGTTTGTCTTAATGCTTAAAAGTAGTGTTTGGTTTGAGTGCATTTCCTCTGAGTTAAATGCCCTAGCGTCTTAGCATCCTCATGTCCATTAAAGCATTTTTATTTCTTGTAAGTTGGTTGAATATATGGGTGTGATTGATCTCTTTAGGCTTCACGTGAAGTTGATTTGGTTGGCTTAGATTAATCCAAGGGATTTGTTTCATTATATTATTGTGGTTTTAATATGGCCATGCTTGAAACTTCCTGCATAACTTCCGTTAGTTTAGATGGAACCCAGAACCATATATTTCTTTTAGCCAAGAAACAGAGTCAAGATTTGTCAAATTTCAAAATTCATATAATTTTCCTTTAGTGGTCCCTGTTTAATTGATAATTGTCGCAACCTGGATCGACGGACGACGAAAAAGAATTATTGAGAATTGGAGTCGCCACCAAGTTTATTCAAAATGGAAAACATGGAAAAACCATTTATTTTTAAAGAAAAGGTCTTTGTAACCAATTCGAGTTCGAGTTTGTTATGCATAGAAGGGTAGTGATTTAATCCTACGCACCCCTAGTACACCCGTCCTTAGACGTACCTATTGATTTGTGCAAATTATTAATAACCTTCAAAATATTTATTTTATTATTTTTATTTACAAGAAAATTTAAAATATTTTTTTAAAAGAGAAATTTTGGAGTATCAAATCGCGTCAATTTAATGTCCAAAATACTGAGTTAACAAGCATCGCGACTAAATTAACATCTTTATTTGAAATAAAATATTTGAAAAATAAGTAACAAAATTAAAATGAATACATGAAAATAAAATGTCTTATGAATTAATAAATATTTACAAATAATAAAATTATTTTGATTTTATATAAAGAAAAAAAATACAAAAGAGAACAAATGTATTTTAGGGAAATTTTATTATTAAGCTGTCACAACTCAA
Source organism: Dalbergia oliveri (assembly GCA_030441495.1). Classification (NCBI taxonomy): domain Eukaryota; kingdom Viridiplantae; phylum Streptophyta; class Magnoliopsida; order Fabales; family Fabaceae; genus Dalbergia; species Dalbergia oliveri. The sequence goes on from JAMLFY010000015.1 coordinate 17,643,343, forward strand.
ATGTCCAAAATATCAATTAAGCCGTCACGGCTAAATTAATTTATTTATTCAAAATAAAACATATTCCCCAAAGAAATGAAAATAAAATAAAATAAAATATCTCATTTAAAAATTCATTAGAAAAATTATTTACAATGAAGACAAAAATTAATTTTGACTTGAGGGATCAGAACTCCTATGTATCTTCTAATGGGGAACTCAAAGTACGTAGTTCTGTATAAATATTCGAATGTTGATTGGTTTTTATTTTTAAAATGAATTTTGAATATCAAGCTGCGCACTAAAATATTCTAAGACATAGAATTAACAAACCGTTACAGTTAAACTAATTTTAAAAGAAAAATTTATTGACCAATTAACATTTTCCCTTTTTTTTTGTTTGTTTAAATTGGATTTTGAATGGGTACTAGCCGAAAGGCAAGCCCAAAATTTTGTTAACACAAACTGAATTGTAAATGAAAAGGACAAACAAAATATAAAAATAATAAAAAAAATCATCAAGTGACAAAATAAAGCAACGTGCTCCTTAACTTGGAAAAGGTATGTGGGTTTCATTTTTTTATATTTTATTTTGATTCCTTTGTCAAGAGACACAAGGGCCCATGGAGAGAAATAATTCACTAACACATGCCCCCATTCACATACATCCACAAAGAGAGAGAGAGAAAGAAAGCGAAAAGAGAGAGCAGAGACACAGGAGAGGAGGAGAGAGAAGGGAAAGGTGAGAGGAAGAAAGGGAGATGCCCATGGCGGTGCAAGGCGGTGGAGGCTGGTGGACCATGGTGCGTGACCGCGATCTCCAGTGGTCATGAAGGTCCGCCTCCCTTCCTTCTTATTTCAGCTTCCTTTTTTTTTTTTTTTGAAAAAATTATGAATCTAGTTTGGTTATGATTTGGAATTGGGATTTCAGGTGGTGATGGTGGTGGTTGACTTGGTGGCTTTGTGGTTGGCAAGGAAGGAGCCGCGTGGTGAGGAAGGAAGGGAGGAGGCACTTTTCTTTTAATTTATGTTTGGCTCTTGATTTAGGAACTGAAATTTTTTTGTTATGGACGTTGATGATGATGGTTTTTAATCTAATCTGTGTTTGGTTGTTGATTGGTTTTTGATTTTTGGCTGTGATTTGTGGGTATTGGTTTTGATGGACTCTAGAAAATAGACGCTAAAAAATGAATCAACGATTGAAAATAGTTTACCTGTAATCCTTACTGATTCTCTCTCTTTTTTATTTTTGGCTTCGGAAAAAAAAGTAATCCCCGTTTATGTGATTTTCCTTGAATTTCTCTCAAACTCTCAAGAGATAAAAAATGGTGATCCCCCTGTCTTTCTTTCAACCAATCTTAAAGATTTCAAAAATTTTTTTTTTTCCATTTGTGAATTTCATTCCCATTTATAGCTTCGAATTGATCATTTGTCCCATTTTCAGAATTGCAGCAGCCATTTTTTGATCTGATTCAGCTAAATTTCCAAATTGTAGCTGATTTTATGGGATTTCCTCTGATAGCTTTGTATGCATTTTTCCATTCTGTTCTTTTTTGACTTTCCTTCTTCACGTGATTCAATTAGTGCTCTATGTGTTCTTTCTAAAATTTTGTTAGGCATTCCTTTGTCTCCTCTGGAGACTTGCACACTGCCTCTAACTTAGGCACCTATATTTTGTCTTCTTTGTTTTATTGCATGCTCCTGCCTTTCATGCCTTCACGTTCATTTTATTCTTATTCGGTGCATGATTCCTCTTTTTTTTAAAAAAATAGATGACAAAATAATGAAAAGAAGTGGGACAAACAACGACAAACAACCATAACATAATGGGTTTTTTTCTTTTTTTTTCTTTTTTTAAAAATTAAATGGGCTTAAAAAGATGAACACATGGAATGGGCTAACGTTATGTTGTACAATAAAAATCAAACAATTAAAAATTGAAATGGGCTGAGACTCTCTTTTTATTTATCAATTCAAAACTAAAAACAAATGAGCTTAACAAAAATGACAACTAAAATGGAAACAACCTAAGAATTCTTCAAAGGAATGGACTGAAATTTTTATTCTTGGGTCCAACAAAATTGTGTTCACACTGCCCCTTTACTTATTTCTTATAAGAGAATATGAAAAACCTAAATTTTATATATTGTCTTTGTAAGGAATAAGTAAAGACATGAACATTGATTTTGTTCGGTAATACATGAAATGCAAATGCAAGAAAGATTGAATTCTGGCCTTAAAAGAGTCTAAACAAGAAAGTCACATGCAAACTACACAATTTAGAGATAACCTATGTGTGAATCATGCAAAGAAGAGAATCTAGCTCATTTCACCAAATTTACAAACGGAAATTCAAAAATCGACAGAGGGCTAATAGGAATTTGCAAACCGAGGGGTTGACTGAAAATCAAAAGTTCTTGCGACCAACTAGATATGGGTAAACAAGTGACAGGAAATTAAAAGAGCGACCAACTGGATACGGGCAAGCAACAAGAAATGAAAAGACTTGTGACCAACTGGATATCCTGTCCACAAGCAATAGGAAATGAAAAACCTTGCGACCAACTGGATACGGGTCAACAAGCAACATGAAATGAAAAACCTTGTGACCAACTGGATATCGATCCATAAGTGGCAAGAAAGAAAGACTTTAAACCGCTGGAATAGGTCCACAAGCAACAGGAAATGAAAAGAGCGAAAGCTGGATATGGGTCAGCAAGCTACAAGAAATGAAAAGATTTGTGACCAACTGGATATCGGGTTAACAAGTGATAGGAAATGAAAAATCTTGCGACCAACTAGATACGGGTAACAAGCAACAGGAAATGAAAAGCCTTGCAACCAACTTGGATATGGGTCTATAGGCAGGAATTAAAAGCCAAGGGCTGGCAGGAGATTAAAAGCCAGGGGTAACAGGAAATTAAAGACTTGCGACCAATGGATAATTGGTCAACAGCAGGCAGGAAATTAAAAGCCAAGGGCGCAGAAAATTAAAAGACTTGCGACCAACTGGATACGGGTCCAACAAGCAACAAGAAATGAAAAGACTTGATCAATGGACGGGTCCATATGCCATAGGAAATTAAAAGCCAGGGGCCGCAGGAAATTGAAAGACTTGCAACCAACTGGATACGGATCACAAGCAGGCAGGAAATTAAAAGACTTGACCAACTGGATCAGCGAGCAAGTGACAGGAAATGAAAAGCCTTTGTCACAGAAAATTAAAGACTTTAACCAACTGGATCGGGTAAACAAGCAGACAGAAATTAAAAGCCAGGGGTTAACAGGAAATTAAATGGCAATCTGAGGCCAAATAGAAAGAAAGATGGCAATATGAGACCGACAAGAAATGTAAAAGCAATGCAAATATGGAAATGTAAAATTCAAAATTTTTTAGATGTAGAAATCAAATTTTTTTTCATTTTTCAAAAACAAAAGTGAACCAAATATGTCAAGCTAAAATGGAGATGCCAAGGATGTCTATGTACAAAATGTGAATGAATCCAGGATCATGACAGTATGAAATGGATAAAAGAGAAATAGGCCAAGGACCTAAATGATTTGAAAATCAAAAGAAAGAGATGATCATTTTAACATCGAAAAACATTTGAACCATAAGCTTCTTCAAAGAGGATTTCACCACATGAATCCGTTTTCAAGTTTGTCATTAACACGCCTTGCAATATGGTTTCACTGCACTTTTTTCTTTTCAAAAACATTCTTGTGAAAGGAATCTCACCATAGTCAAGCAACCCTCGAGGAAACTTCAACCGATCAAACTTGTAGTCACCTATTGGACCTCTGGCGCAAGTGAAAGTTCTCTTTTTTTTTAACTTTGCTCACTTCTTCCCATTCTCTATATATCTTTCCTTTTAGGATGATGATTGCTTTCCTGCCAAGCTTAATTGAAGCTTCTGGATTCCCTCTGTGATGCTAGTCATTAATGCATTGCTAAGAACTGTTAGGTCGTGGTACAGTTTAAGCTTAAATTTATACTTACTCAAGACATCATACATGAATATGCATTCAAGGGAAAATGGAAAGATTTTTATGATTTGGAATTGGGATTTCAGGTGGTGATGGTGGTGGTTGACTTGGTGGCTTCGTGGTTGGGAGGAGGAACGGCGGTGGTGAGGAAGGAAAGGGAGGAGGCACTCTTTTTTTAATTTATGTTTGGCTCTTGATTTAGGAACTGAAATTTTTTTGTTATGGGTGTTTATGATGATGGTTTTTAATTGATTTGTGTTTGGTTGTTGATTGTTTTTGATTTTTGCTTGTGATTTGTATTGGTTTTGATGGACTCTAGAGAAAATGCTAAAAAATGAATCAACGATTTAAAAATAGTTTACCTGAATCCTTGCACTGTGATTCAATTGCAGGCTTGAATGTGTTCTTTCTAAATTTTGTTAGGCATTCCTTTGTCTCTCTCCTTTGACTTGCACGCGCCACTGCTAGGCACCTATATTTTTGTCTTCTTTGTTTTATTGCATGCTCCTTTCATGCCTTCACGTTCATTTTATTCTTATTCGGTGCATGATTCCTTTTTTTTAAAAAAATGAATACAAAATAATGAAAAGAAGTGGGACAAACAACGACAAACAACCATAACGTAATGGGTTTTTTTCTTTTTTTCTTTTTTTTTTAAATTAAATGGGCTTAAAAAGATGAACACATGGAATGGGCTAACGTTATGTTGTACAATAAAAATCAAACAATTAAAAATTGAAATGGGCTAGACTCTTTTTTATTTATCAATTCAAAACTAAAAACAAATGAGCTTAACAAAAATGACAACTAAAATGGAAACAACCTAAGAATTCTTCAAAGGAATGGACTAAAATTTTTTATTCTTGGTTCAACAAAATTGGGTATTCACAATAATCTTTGTTTAGAAGTGACTTCAAGAGGGCATAATAAGAGTTTTTGACATAATCTAAGCCAGATTATTCTTTTCTCTCATCATCTGTTTTGCATGAAACTTGCTCCATTTAAAAGCTATGACATAAGTGTTTTGATGCAAACATATTATTGATGCTAGCTAAAAAAGTTTGAAAAGAACAACTTATCTAGAATAATATTATGTTATGATAAAAAAATTAATAATAATATTCTTAAACTCTTTTGAACTTAATTGAGAATTTGAGACATCGAAATGCCTTGCTAGCTCATGAAACTCTATAAGGTTGAATAGTTTAACATTCCCAAATTTTGAAAATTCTAGAAAGCTAAGAACCAAGTTGATCCCAATAGGTTAGCTGAAAGATTTTATTTATGCCGTATAGAACCTAGAGTAGGTTGGAGAAGGACACCAAATTGAAATAGTTTGGAGCTAAATTCTAGCAATAAAGGTTTGATTGGCTATACTGAAACCTAGCTATGGAACATGTAATGACTTATGATATAAGGCTATATACAAAAAAGGGGATGGTAGTATATTGAATATGTAATTGCTTATAATAGTTTGCGGTAAGATAACCAATTAGGACCCAGATCAATTTACTGCTATGGCTTCAGAGATGAAATAAGCCCAAAAAAAAAAGAGAAAAAAAAAGAGAGAGAGAAGAGAGAGAGAGAGAGAGAGAAATAACTTTCATTTGTATGATTTGGTTTGAAAAGGAGGACATACATGTGTATGCCAATAATTTGGTAAAAGCTTCAATTGACCTCACTATCCATATATTATAATAAACATGTAAGGCTATGGAATCCTGTATTCTTTCATGATATGGTGAATTTAATATATTTGTTTCTTACCATGATTGATTGTGCATTAAATATATTATTTTCATGGATTTGTGTTCATATCGTGCTAATATTGAACTCATAAAAATTGTTGAGTCCCTTGTGTATTATATGTATTTATGTTAATGTGAGTATTTATTTAAAATCTAATAATTGTAAGTAAAATTCTTTTACTAACACATAAGATAGTAGTGTACAACTTTATTTTGTAGGTCCAGCTTATTGAAGGTTCTGCCCTTAGCTCCTAAAAGCATTTAAGAATTATGGTGCATATCTATCTACCCCGCGAGCTATCACGCGCATAGTTAGGCGAGGCTTTACCACCACTTGGTGTATATCTATTGCCGCGCAAGCTATCATGCTACGTAGTCAAGCGAGGCTTTACCACCTTATGGTGCACATCATTCCGCCCGGACGAGCCGTTGTCACGCGTTGTGTGCGAGGCTTTACCACTGTTTGGTGCATATCTTCCGCCCACGTGAGCTATCACGCCTCGTAGTTAGGCGAGCTTTACCACCATATGGTGCATATCTATTCCGCCCACAAGCCGTTGTCGCGTGTTGTGTGCAAGGCTTTACCAACCTTGGTGCAATCTATCCCCTGTCGAGCTATCACACCATGTAGTTAGGTGAGGCTTGACCACCATATTGTGCATATCTACGCCCTTACAGCTATCACGCCGCGTAGTCAGGCGAGGGTTTACCACCTTATAGTGCATATCTATTCCACCTACACGAGCCAGCTATCGCCATGTTGTGTGTGAGGCTTTACCACCGCTTGGTGCATATTTATCCGCCGGACGCGTTGCCAGTGAGGCTTTACCACTTATGGTGCATATCTATTCTGCCCGCACGAGCCACTGCCGCATCGAGGCTTTACCACCATTTAGTGCATATCTATCCGTCCGCGCAAGCTATCACACCACGTAGCCAGGCGAGCTTTACCACCACTGGTGCATATCTATCCACCCGTGAGAGCTATCACGTTGCGTAGTCAGAAGGTTTACCACCATATGGTGCATATCTATCTGCTCACGCGAGCCATCACGCTGCATAGTCAGGCGAGGCTTTACCACCTTATGGTGCATATTTATCCGTTTGCACGAGCTTTGACGCTCATAGTCAGGCAACGCTATTCCACCTTATGGTGCATATTCTCGCTCGCTTAAGCTCTTACCCTACGTAGTCAAGTGAGACTTTACCCTCCATTTGGGGAGATTTATCCCAAAGAGAATCATGCCACAAGGAGATGCAAACTCATGGAAACATGTAGTAAGATCCAAACTGTATAAAAATTGCTGAGAATGCTCAATAAAGAGCCATACATCCTCATTGAGCGGGGCTAATGTTTTGGGAGTAACCTCCTAGGCGAACTTTGGATGGAGATCCCTTAGAAGGACCCCTCGAAAGGGCCCTGAGCAGGAATCCCAGGCAGCGCCCCTCAGGTGGGACTCCTGAGAGACCCTGAGTGGACCCTAGGTGGTGACCCCTTGGAAGGACTATGATTGAGGAAGTATAAAATTCCATCACCTCTTATTGCATCCTCGCTAATTACCTAGGGGCAAAACCACCTCATTCAACCAATACACGAATGACATGTAGCATTGTGATATAACAGCTCTCCCTAACTTTTAACTATAAATAGCTGATAAAGGAGCATAAGAAGGGTGGTTTGGTCCAAATTTCCCCTAAGCATGTAGTAAGGTTTAGTTTGCATAGGCGTAAAATGGCGTTGAGTATGTCAATAATGTTCCACACTCCTCATTGAGTAAGGGGGCTAAATGTTTTGGGAATAAACCATGGGTGGAAACCTCCTAGTAAGAAACCTTGGGCGAAGATAGCTTGAACTCCCTAAGGACAAGACTCTTGTAGGAGATTACAACAATAACAATAATAGTAACAACAACAACAACAACGTAGCCTAGGTGAACTATGTCAAAAGAGTAAACAATTAGTGAAAATGAAGCAATGAACTATGCTCAACAAAGAGCTACACCTCTTAGTTGAGCAGGGGGCTGATGTTTTGGAGTAAAATAAAAGAAAAATATTTCCGTAATACCCTAATATTTAACCCAACACGTCTAGGACGTATTAAGATTAATTATTAGGTATTACTTCCCTTTAAATCTCGTTTGGAAAATAACTTAGCGAAAAATACGGTAAAACTTTTTTTTTGAAGTACATAAAACAAAATACGAGCCATCGCGTACAACATAAGTGAAACGTAAAAGAACTTAGAAAATAAATCATGCAATACAAAAGCAAATAAGAACACCTCAATCATAAAAATATTCATCATGACATTAAATATCATAGTTTAATACATAACTGAATACATCAACTAAAAATATAAGAAAGCATACCCATATCAGTGGGAGCTTAAGGATAGGAAACGTAAAATAACCAGAAACATAAACAACTAATACATGAAAAACCCCAAAAGATCGATCCCAAGCCATGGCTACCTTCTCCCTCAAACTACTGATGACGTTGCCCTCGTCCCTAAAGGTACATACCCAATGAACCGTGCAAGCTCCTCGGCATGTGCAAACGGAAAGGTGGACAAACATGACCTCCTTGACGTGGGCGCATCTCTTGGGCATCAAGCTAGCCTCCCGTGTCACCGTATCCTCGCGCCCTTCTGATATCCATGGGACCTATAGGGGCAGACCCTCGAGAAAGGATGAGTAGGGGAATCCTCCAACCGATCGGTCTCTAAATGCCTCTGCGGGCGTACTCTGGGTAACCGCGCACCGCCGAAGACGAAGGTCGGCACGGAGTTCTGCTCATCATGGGTGGCGTCTTCTCAAAGATCAAATTATCACCGTAGGGAGAGTTGAGGGTAAACGGAAGCTCAGACCGCGAATGCAAACGGATGTCCCATGTATGCAAAAATGTGCACGGCACAACGACCCTCGAAATGGTAGGGCTGATGATTTGGGTCGTAGTGCACCTCCCACACGGGCGTATCAACAAAGATCACGAACGACACCATTGGAATCTAAGACGTAACGGGAAGAAGAAGAGGGGGTGAGAATCTTGCTAAAGAATCTCTAGGAGGAATCTTCTATCCTAGTGTCATCGTTTACGTCCCCCAGGAACCTTGGGTTTATTATAAAAGGGTTATACATGCAAAGGTTCATTATGAGGTTTTCATAAAAGATAATTATCCAAGGTCCGTGTCTTTTATGATGAATCTTAATGCATGTATGCAGAATATCCAAACATGAATGCATGACAACACTTTATGCAACAAACCAAATAAACATCTCATCAATAACCAATTCTCATATAAGTGGCATGTACTTTCTCATAATCAACTTCTCTTTCATAAGTGAAATGCTTCACATCTTTTCTTATTTCTCAAACTTGTGACATCATAGTATGTAAAAATAGTAACCGACCCCTTGATACTAGGCTATGAGCTCATACCTTAACTAGTCGTCACTAGTTCTTACTTATCCTTTGATAAGCGAATCATAATCATAAAATAATAATCCCAACTCCCAGAGTACGGCAGGGGACCTAAGGAATCACCTATCATGAGACTTCTTCCTTCTCGAAACGCATCAACTGGTTAAGACCAGTGACTTTGTCCGCTTTGGAGGGTAATGTCAATCACGATTTTATCTTCTCCTCACCGTAGCAGAGAAGTACGTCTCCGCTACGAAATGCATCATCCTGGTTAAGACCATGACATTGTCCGCTTTGATATGGCTCCACGACCATACCCCCCACGGGTTTCCTTTCTCCTCACCGTAATAGGAGAAATGTGTCTGGCATGTCACATATAAAATCTTTCTTTTCAAAACTTTCTTAAGTCCCTCAAATTTGACGAAAATTCGGAGCATAATGACTACACTCCGAATTTCCTCAAATTTGAGTCATGCCACATAACTCAAATCACACATGTTGTTCTCATGAAATTTCTCAATCAAATAAATCTCTTAATCACAGGAGCATACCCTCCAAACTCATCCATATTTCGCATTCTCATGAATCTTAAGCATAGCATACCACATCATCACAACAACATGGCACAAATACACATATAGTCTCTTGTTCATGATATTAACATATTCACACCATCACGAGTATACCCATTCGGTCTTATTCTCATATCACACCTTCTATCTCATGGTATCTTATGCTTTGGCCCTTAGGGTCTTAAACCTATATTCTAATTATCCTAACTTTCATTATGGATCCTTACTTTACCTAGGAAATCCTTACCTATAATTCTCTAACTTTTATGCTCTATAACTCATCCAAACAGCATTGTTATAGATTAATCACCATGAGTATTATTTGGTTATGGGTTCTGCTTCGCCTAAGGTTCTACATTCAACTTCTAGGCATATTCACTAATTATGAACCATCTTCCTTAAGCTCAATTATGCTTGGAGAAGTTATTATTCTTGTGTCTAAGTACTTTAAGATTCTGTCTTAAGTCCTTTCTATTTACTTGGTCTTTTTAACTTCCAAAATCGTTCCTCACTTCGCTCAAACATAATCTTACGCATTTTAACTCCTCAAAAGGAATTCATACAATGGCTAAGCAACAAGACAGAAACAGAAGTGTGCATCACACATAATCGCATAAAATCATGTTATAAGTGCATATGAGTTGCTAGTTTTTCTCTTGAATTTCAGGAGCAAATGGGTGTTCTGGCAATTGATTACATGTGCCTGGTAATCGATTACCAGAACTATATTTGTCCTGGATTCAAAGAACAACCAGTAATCGATTACATAGGACGGTAATCGATTACTTAGCTAAAACTTTTTCCAAAATGAAGAACATTAGAGTAACGATTACACGAATAGGTAATCGATTACAGGATTTAAAGACCGGTTCTGGGCATGAAGAACAGCCTTGGTCCGATTACATTGTCTAGTAATCGATTACTAGAACCAAAAACCTTCGAAAAGCCACTCCTGGTAATTGATTACATAAATGGTAATCGATTACCAGAACCTCTAGAAATTTGAGAAAATATGATTTTTGACACATTTCAAGCTATTTAAACACTTTGAGACCTCATAAAACATTTTTCCAACATTTTTGAAGATCATCCTCACATTTTACAAACTCAAACCATCATTGTATCATGCTAAAACACATCCACTTATCTTGGTTAAAATTTCCATTTGAAGATAGTTAGGGCAAGTCCTTGAGCTCTAGAGTATTTAGGTGATAACATAATCTTAAACATGCTATGCACTTCAATTTACTCTTCATTATAAGGTAAAGTGAGAGCATAAAATAAATATGAGGTGCAACTTTATTATTATCTTTAAGGATTAAGTGATGACTTGAAATATAAACATGAAATGCAAGCTTGGGAATTTAAACATGATAATGCAAGTTCATTTATTTATTCTTGAGAGCTTAGTGATGGCATTAAAATAAACATGAGATGCAAGGCACAAATTTAAACATGGATGCAACTTATTTTATCTTAACTAGAGCTCTTAAGACTTTAGAGGAATATCAATAGCCTTAACCCAACATGTATCTTAACAATAGAATATGAGTTTTAGAGTTCTTAACACCAAGTCTTCAAAGAAGTCTTTAGTTTAAACTTCATCATCAAGCTCAAGAAAGTGGATTAAAACAAAAATACCAACACTTTAACAAAACAAACGTAAATAGAACTACTCATATTCTTTATTTTATTGCTCATGGACTTCAATCTAGAGTAAAACTCTTAGAACGGCCGACCAACTTTAAGGTTAGCAAGGGTAAGCTTAGAGCTTTTAAAAACATAAGATTAATTTTCTTAACAAAACTTTTAGTGATCTACTCAACATTTTTATCAAACCTTGCATAATGAAAGGAATAAAAATTGAAATCTTGAGAAGGAAAAGGAAAGGAAAAACCGAAATCATGTATGGTCCAAGACCAAGTTTTCAAGCTTTAGAGGTTCCTCACATGGCATCACAAGACCATTATCTTGAAACCTCATCATCAAGCCAAAGTTTTCTCAATAAAGGCTCTAGGCCGAAAATAAAAGAAGAGAAGAAGAACTTGGAAAAACCAAGAGAAAAACTAGAACTCTTCCTTAAAGGAAGCACACAAAACTTGGAAAATAAAACCCTACCTAAAAAAGTCTTGAAGAGAGGAAGGAAAACTTTGTTTCTTGAGAGGAAAAGAGAAGGAAATCCTCTTGATTCCTTGCTGAAAAACTTGGCCAAGGAGGAGAGAAAAGAAGCTCTTTGTATTTGGGAAGAAAGCTTGAAGTTTGCTCAAGTGTGTAAAGGATCTTAAGGGCTTTCAAGCTAGTGTATTTATAGAAAATTGAGAGCTCATGGATGGCCTAGAGGAGGGAGAAGTGGCCGGTCATCTTGAGGAGGAAGGAGAGAAGAAATATCTCTCACAAGGCATGACTTTGGGTATGGGTTAAAGCATGGGTGAGGTATGGTTTGAGGTATGGCCTAAGCATGACTCTTTGAGTGAGAATTAAAACAACATGTGACACAATTTGGGGAAGGAATTTTGGCCAACACATCAGCTAAGGGGAAGGAGATTTTGCTCATGTAATTGTGGTTTAGTGATGTATTTAGGTGTTTCTTTGATTAAGGTTTTGATTATGGGTTTGTAAGAAAGTGTTTAGGTGAGGTAATAGCTAATTAAGGTTGTCAAGACTTGATTAGGGAGTGGTCTTGCTAGATGAACAAACTAAAAATCATTTTCTTAGTCAAATTAAGGTATGGGCACAATTCCTTAATTTAAGGAATTGGAGAGAAAATACTATTTAAGGTTCCATGACTAGGAATCTTGAATCAAAAGATGTAATTAGAGTTTAACCAAGCAATCTTAGGTTCTAATTAACCTTAATAAATTATTTTGACTTGAGATTAATTATCGAAATAAATTAATCTTCGATTAGAGCTTAATATTGCTTAGGTTCAATTAATTACGTTATTAGGCTCACTGTACACTATTCTAGGGACAAAATGGTAATTTTTCACTAAACTACTTGGACCTCTCTGCCGGAGTAAGCATCAAGAACCACTCATAAACATCATTCCGAACTTCCTGGAAAAGTTCCGAGCTCAACAGGACCTTTACCCGTAAAACACTCCTAGGGTATTTTGGTCATTTTAAGCCGAAAGTACAAAACGATTTTCACCTCGAATATCAAGCATAACAAATATAATCCCCTTCAAACATTGAGTTGACCCATTCAGGATGTCTGTTCGGCTATCCTGAATTTAGGTAAAAATGACCTTAGAGGCATTTTGGTCATTTATACTCAAAGAAAAATAGAGGCGTTACATTTCCGCCTAGGTACCTTAGAGGCTTCAAGCGAACCTGATGGAATAATTACCTAACAATGGAGGTGTGTCGTAAAGCGTTGAAAGATTGGTCACAATTATCTAACTCAGTTCATTGTTCAACAGATAAAGATATTATTACCGATGAATAAAATGGTCATATATGATGTGACATGAAAAGACAACAAAGAAAAAAAGGGAGACTTCCTTTGCGGGAAAGCATTTGCTTCCCTCCCCCTCTATTGTTTTGATATAAATATGGTTGTTGCCAAAGGAGAGAGAGACATCCTTTTAGGCCAAAAGACCGTTTTTTCTTTCTTCCTCTTATACTCTCTTGCAACCTTAGAGTAATCTCATGCCTCATAGCGATTTCTCTGAACCTTTTCTAAAACAAGAGAGTTATATACTATGAAGCTCCACATAAGTTGTACATTGGGAATCTTGCTAGGGTTGTTAGACCTGAAGACTTGAGACATCTTTTTAGTAAATTTGGCAATGTCCTAGTATACGATTGTTGCAAGGCTTGAAAACAAGTGTGAACTCGGGTTTATGCATTTATCTCTTTCTAGAGAAGAGAACGTGATGCCATTGACCTTCCATGGACCAGTAAAATATGCTTCTTTTGTATTAATTAAAATATTTTTTGCTTATACCACTTCATAATGTTTTGTTTCTTATTTCCCTTATTTGTGTCTGATGCCTAGTATGTGTGTTCTTTCTTGCAGGAATTGTATGGTTGTACACTAGTGGTTATAGAAGGTGTAGAGAAGGGTGAAACTTAACTAGAGCTTTAGAATCTACATAGAGGTCGTTGTAATTTTGGCCGTATCAAAAGAGGAAAGCTCTCTGCTCTTGTATTTATGGGAGATTGACCTGGACCTTCCAAAATGAGGAAAAGTCATATGAAAGAGAGGTGGCCTCCTGTCCTGTCCAGCTCATCAATCCTAGATTCATTCTCGTCTTTGTAGTATTTCAAATTGTAATAAGCAATATCAAAGTTCTCATGTGTGTTTGGAACATGATTATTCTCATGACAATACCATTATTAGTAACTTTGGCAATACCCATTTCCAGTAACACCAGGTTCCTACGATATTTGTAGGGGAGAGGTTAATATAGCATACTTCGTAATAGTCCTTAAAATATGAAATAGTAGAAAAGGAAAAAAAAAAGGTGCTTGCTTAGGTAAAGACGTTATTTTTATCTACACCTGCAGATTTTAGTGATAAAAAATGTCCTGTTTCATGCGCATCACTTTAAACCATAAAGCTCCCTGAATGACATTTAGGTACAATGGGTTGTAGCATAAGAGTGTCTTTTTCATTATATATATATATTAAATTGTTAAACTTTTATTGAAAAAAACAATATATTAAGAGTTAAATTTCTATATTAAAATTTTGGGTAAATTATGTACATCTCCATTTTTCCTGTATGCAAAGATCACCAAATTGCCCCTTAGGTCATTTCGAAACCGAGGACGAACGGTCTAGGCTATCCTCAAGGGGTTAGTTTCATGTTTGAAGGGGATTAAATGTGTTATGGATGTGTTAGAGATGAAAATCTCAATTTCTTGATTTTTCCGTATGCAAAATTACCAAAGTATCCCTGAGGTAATTTACCACAGGACTAAGTGACGAATGAACCGGCCATCACCCTGGAGTTTTGAAATGTTGATTATAAGTGTTGCATGATATCTGGAAAGTCCAGGTGGTCCCGGAAGTTTTTGTGTGAATTTATATTTTTACCATTGATTGGTGCTAAACGAGCTTAATTAAGCGATTAAGGAAATATAAGCAATATTAGGCTCTAATTAAAGATAAATTAATTTTATCTATTAATTTTGAGTCAAATTATTTATGTGAGATTAATTAAGGCCTAAGTTTGATTAAGAAAATTCAAATTTCCTTCTTAAATCAAAGACATTATGTCATGTCATAGCAAATAATATTTCTCTCTCAATTCCCTAAATTAAGGAATGTGTTAGAAATTTGAATTTTAAACTAATTGAGGGTAATTCAAACTAAGTTAGAAGACAACTTCTTAAATCTTATCTTGAAAGCCTTAATCACCATATTACAACTCATAGCACCAAATTACTAATTCCTAACTTTTTCCCTAATTAAATCTATCACTAATCCAAGTCCTAACACACATGAGACATGAAATTTTCCCCCAAAACCCCTTGGAGGTTGATGGCTTTCCCTCCCCATTTCCTTCTCATATTTCATTTTTAACACTTACACACTCACAAAAACTCTCATTCTTACTACTCTTTTTTTTTTTGCAAGGGCTTTGTGTCAAAAAAGTGCTCTAAAAATCCTCTCTTTTTCTCTCAATGAAAGCTTTCTCTTCTTCCTCTTCCACCTCTATCCTCAACCTCCTCTTCACCTCAAACCACCATACTTCCACCATAGATCATCTCTAAGACACATAACCTTTCCATTCCAAGATCACGCTTCCTCATTTTCAACTAAAGAAACAACCTTGGTAGGGATTTTTATTTTGAGTTCTCCCTTTTCTTCTTTGCTTTTTGATTTCTATGTTGGAATAAATGGAAACTTTTCCTCTTTTGTCTTCCTCTCATTATTTTCAGATTTGATGTTGGTTTGATGGACAAGTTCCTCTTATTTTTCTTTTCTCGTATTTTCGGTTTCATTTGTTGGTTGTTGGTCAAAAACCATGGCTTGATGATGAGAGATCTTAATGTTAGTTGTGAAACCATCATATGCTTGACCTCTAGAGCCCAAGGTTTGGTTTGTTTTCGGTTTTAAAGAATGATAAAGATGGAATATTTATTGGTTCCTTTGAAATATTTTCTTTCTTTGATATTCAAGGCCATAGCTTAATGATGAGGGTTTCTTGATGTTTGGTTGTAGAACCATCATGTGTTGGACCTCTAAAGCTCAAGGCTTGATTTCTTTTAGTTTCACAAGAGTATGAAAAATGGATTATTGTTAGTTGTCTTTGTTGGTTTTCCTTTGAACTTGATGGTGAGTCTAAAGAAATGAGGCTCTTGGAACCATGGTGTCAAGAGACTCTAAAGCTCATTTCCATTTGGTTAAGACTGATTAGGGTTGAGAGATTGATTCTTTAAAGTCTTGAAATGAGCTCTAGTAAGATATAAAATAAACTTGCATCATATTTATATTTGAAGCTCTTGCATCTCATGTTTATGTTTCAATGCCTTGCATATCATATTTATTTTCAAGTCATCACCTTAAATCTTGAAGACTAAAGAAATGGATTTGCATTCCCATGTTTAAATTTCAAGTCTTGCATTTCATGTTTATATTTCAAGTTATTACCTAAACTTTGAAGACTTAAAAATGAACTTGCATCCTCATATTTATATTTCAGGTCTTACATATCATATTTAAATTTCAAGCCATCACCTAATAATTATAAAGATCTAAAATGAAGTTTGCATAGCATATTTATTATTCTTGTTATCACCTAAATCCCTAGAGCTCAAAGACTTGCCCTTGTATCTCAAATGGAAATTTTGATCATGGCTATTTCTTTTGAATGTATTTTTGGCCATGATATAATGTTGGTTTTTATTTTCTTTTTGAGGCTTGAATCTTGCTTTTACGATGTACAAAACTTTAGTGAAGAAGCTTGTTAGTTTTGTGGGAATGTGAGTATGATTTCAAAGGGAATGTTAAAATAAAATAGTCTTAAAATGAATGAGCAGCTTGAAATATGTTAAAACTTTGATTTCTTGAATTTGGGATTTAGTAATCGATTACTAGCCCATGTAATCGATTATCATGATGTTCTTCATACACGGAACAAGTTTTTGGCGATTACCAATTCATGTAATTGATTACCATGATGTTCTTCGTGTCCAGAATAATTTTTTGGTTCTGGTAGTCAATTACCATGCTCATGTAATCGATTACCAAGATGCTCTTTGAGCCCGGACCAAGTTTTTAATTCTGGTAATTGATTACTAGCACATGTGATCAATTACCAGAACCCAAATGTGCAAATAAGTGTGTTCTAAACAAAATAAAGTGGATTTGTGACCCTATATGCTTAAGTTTTGAATTATGTGAATGATGATTCCCTAGTATGTTGTGTATGTGTATGTGTGTATGTATATACTGTTAACCATTACACATACATTAGCTGAGTTCGGTCCTTGATTTTCTACATACTGGATAGGAGCATGTTTATTGCTAAATGATAACGATTGATATTATGCTTATGGATTTATGTGAAGAGACGTGATGCATGTTTATGTGATCTATGACATGATGATTTTATGGCATGAGGTAGTTATAAATGAATGATTAAGATGCATAATCTATGAGAATTATGAGCATAATATGTTAGATGATAAGTTATAATGTTGGTCATATTTATATGCTCATGTTTGCATCTCTTAATAACAAGCTAAGATTAAGGTGACAAAAAACACATGGAAATGACCGTCTAGACTCCAGGAATTAATGGTTATAAAAGTTGATCCAATAAGGAGATCCTTTAGACTCTATGAATTAATGGTTATGGGAGGTGACCCAACGAGGTAATCCAAGTAAGTTGCATGCTTATGATAAGAAAGATAAGTTAAAGCAAGAAGTGACGTGTTTCCCCTCTAGTACCCCATATTAAATCTAGCGATGACTAGTTAGGTTGAGCTCATCCTAGGCAATTAGTGAGCTGAAGTTTTGGTGGTTATTGTAAAATCAGGGGAAGGTGAGATTGTTGGTTTAGGGTAGTTATGTGCGAGGTGGTCACTAAGAAAAGAACTTGAGAGCTCAATCATGATAAAGTAAAGTACCAGGGTTCTCTTGCTTTCCCATGCATGCTAAATGTCATATGACTCATCATGCTTATACTATTATGCATTTACTCACTGGCCACTAAAATCATGAACTTTAAGTGTCAAGTCACCTAAGAAAGTACAGTAAAGACGTATATACATACGTTACATTATTGTTCTATTAGTGCATTTAATCGTGTGATATGTGCTATTTACATGTGTTACTTATGCTCTTGAGGTGTTACCATGAATACATGAGATATCTGTTGTATTCATGACATTAAGACACATGCTAAAAGACACCCACTTCAGATAAGGGAATTTTCAGAAGTTTAAAATTGAACCTTATGCATGTACACTTCCTTCATAATGAAAACCGAAGTGGCTAGGGATGATGACGATGACACTTGTGTTAAAATAGGAGCCTATTGAGAATCTTGAATAAGTTTCTCATCCCTTTTCTTTCTCCTATGTCGTCTCCAGACATGGATGATAGTGTTGTTCGTGGTCTTCCTTGAGGCGTGGGCATAGGAGTCACGCTACCCACTTAATCGAGGGAAAGGAGAAGCTGAGAGTTTTCCTTTGGGCATTAGCTGAAGGGTTGCCATGCCCTTTATACCCATTCATAGCCTAGTCTTTTGGACATATACCATAGACTAGTTTAGTTTTGTTATAGATATGTTTGGCATTGGACTATTATATGTTCAACCTTTATTGTTAAGTTTAGTATCTTAGGATGTCCTTCATGTTCATAGGATGTCCCTATTATGCTATGGTTATAACATGTTAATCTAGTTTGTGCCGTGCTATGCTATGGTTTACACATATATTATGATAAGATTTATATGTTGTTATTATTCTGCATGTATTGATCGATATCTATGTATATCCGCTAGCATTTTAGTTTTAAAGTTCAAAAAAAAAATTTAGTCCAATTTTTATTACTTGTATTTTAAAGAAGAATAAGTTAAGTTTTAGACAAAGACGTAACAACTAATAATTAACCGAATGCGACTTGAGAGTATTAGGTTAAAAGTTAGGGTGATACAAATTACACTCACCTCCTTTGAAATTTGCTGAAATAAAACAGATACTCCTCTATTTGTCCACTTGACATTTACATCTCCTCATCTAAATGAAAACAAACGGAGCTAATCATTGTTAATGGAAAATAATCTCGATTGTGAGAAAGTGGAGCGTCTTAGGAAATATAGCTCGACCAAAGTAGGAAGAGCTCGGCTAAGAGAAAGTGAGCCTTCCAATAAGAAATAGAGCTAAAAGGAGAAAGAACTCCGCGACAGGTGGCGAGACAAACAGGCAAATGATGGAGGTTAATGAGATGGCAACGAAGCTTGACCGCGAGGTGATAAGGTCAACTAGAGATGGCAATTAAGATTGACCAAGAGGAGGGCGGAGCTTGGAGGATGGCAACAAACAGCGACAGTTAAAATACACATCCTATTTAACATCACTAATAGCTCCTGTTATCATGGGAGGTCAGTGTAGGCTTTTACAAACCACAAGGACCTGTGTTATAAAGTTTGAAAATAGAGGGGTGTCTGTTACATTTTAGCAAATCTCAGGGAGGTGAATATAATTTACCCTAAAAATTTTTATACACCATCGAATCATATATTTCTATATCAACAAACTTAGTTAAATCTTATACTTATTATTTGAAAATTCATGTAAATAAAGTGATTTGATTAGATGACCGTGTAAAATTTTTTTACACTGCCATTTCATAGAAATTAAACCATATATTAAAATATTCTTCTTGATCCTCTTGTATTAGTGTTTTAAGTTGTTACACTTTCTATTTTTCTTAAATTTTTATTTCAACTTTTTAATCTCAAGTATTTAACTTGACAATTTGATGCCTAAAGCAACAGCTTATTTTTTTTCTTCATATCAAATTAAATGGATATATATATAGTATTTTTATTTCATTTATGTCACTATGTTAATTTTTTTCTCTTTCTTAATATCTCATTAATAATTAACTTTTATTTTTTCTAATTTTATATTTGTAAAATATTTCCAAGACCTAACCATAAGAAAGAACTAAGTAAATCACCTAGATCAAACAAGGAACCAATTGGTACATTAAACAAAATTTGATTGTATAAACTAATACTATTTATTATGACATTATTTGTGATTAGGGTGCAACAAATATATAATATTTTACATCCACTAAAGTTCCTTTATACATCAAAACAATGTATGATTAACTAAATAAGGTCTTGAGATGTCAGATTAGGCCTAATTGTATTTTGATGTATAAAGATTTTCTCTTTCCCTTTTATTTCTCTCATCGTGTTTATAAATACTAGCAAATGGACAAGAACTTACATGCCAATCAATTTGCATTTTTTATTTTTCTAAAATATTTAAGAAAGAAATATAATTAATTGAAAAAATAATTTAAAAATGAGAAGTTGGAGGAGTTATTATTAACAATATTTGTTCAAGAAGTTATAGATGTAAAAGTAGTTTTTGTGATATGCTTAAGAAGAATATTTTTTGAAATTTAAAATGTTGTGCGCCAAATGAATAGTTATTGTGGAGAATCCCTTATATATATATGAAAAAAATTAAAAAACAATTATAAAAATATATAAATAAAGAATAAATAAATTTCAATTTAAATTACATTTGATATGAATAATTTTAATATAAATTATATTTTATATAAATTTGAAATTAATAATTAAGATTCCTTTTTATTTTAATATATATCGTTGTAAGTATTTGTCATAGTAAAAGGATAATATATAAAATGCTGATTATAGAGAAACAAACATATCAAACATACTAGCACCAAAAAATTGGTCACACTACAGAGAGTAAGCACCTCTAAGAAGGAGTGCATAAAACACAAAACCAAGGAAAAGAAAACCGAAACTGGATATTGAAGGTTAAGGCACTGGTTCAGCAGGGTTCAACAGGTTCAACTAGAATATAATCAAATATAGTTACATAAATATATAATTCTTTATAAAATTCTAACTTTTTTTGACAAATTAAAGATAAAATATTTTTCTAATATTGTCATAGTGGAACCAAAAATTAAAAAAGTTGTTGGACATTTTGTTTTTGGATTCAAAATGCTTGGTTTTTTTGGAGAGGTAAGAGATAAAATTGGCCCAATATACGTAGCCCACCAATTTCCTCACTAGCCCATAATTCATTACTTCCCCTTTCTAGAGAAACCCTAATCCACTAAACAACTTCTTTCTTCCATCAAACACCAGCCACCTCCTCTCTTCTTCACCATTCAGCGTCCCCAACAAAACCCACTCCCAGAGATCAAGTCCAATGAACAACAACAACGGCTTCTCCTTCTTATCAACAAAGATGACTAGAGATGGTGGTAGTGCAACAAGGTAGAAGGGAAGGAAGATGGCGGCACAATTGGCTTCCCTGATGATGCAACTCGCACTCAAGGCGACGGAGATGCGCATGAGCACAGGGCTCACAGTCGTGATCTCAAGCAGATGGCGATAGAGGTTGGATCGTAACTATGCATCGTGCTAACCAGAACATGATGTCGCGATGTGGCTACCAACAACACTTTGATGCAACTATGGCTGACGCGACTCACAAGGTGCTACTATCTCGACGGAGAAGTGATGAAAATCTGAATTTGATGAAGGCTAAGGCTTCACTGCTTCAGGCTTGAGCTCTACTTTTAGAACAAGTGAATAACCTAATCCTTTTTTGTACCTAAGGTCCCGAAACGGTGCGTTTTGCCCTTTTTCCTTTTTTCTGGTCAAATATCGAACAAGGAACTTGAAAAAATCTCCAGTTCGTTTCTCAGTTTGACCGATTCTAACCGGTTTTGAGTTCAACTGGTTTTAGGTACTTAACCGCGGAGGCGACCAGTTCGTGGTTGACCCATTTGTACGAGAAGCTTCCCTTCGTTCTCTCTTCTATGCACAAAACTCCATCTTATCCACCATCAATAGTGAGGAGTCAATTAGACTGTGCCATCTCAGAGTCAATTAGACTTGACTTCTCTGGTTGACGTGTGAGTAAACATTTGCAATCGACTTCCTCTTACCTTCATATTATAAATGGAGGACGGCTCATCTGACATTGTGTGCATAACAGCGAGATCACTTGTGACGGAGGAAGGGAGGTGAGGGAGAAAGGAAGGAGGGGAATGTTATAGAGCTCGGTCAATAGAACATAGAGATCGGCCAATAGGAAACAAAGCTCGGCTCAGAGGACATAGAGCTTGGTTAATAGGAAATAGAGCTTGACCAATGGGTAATAGAGAGTCGACCAATGGGAAATAGAGCTCGGTTAATAGGAAATAGAGCTCGACCAATGGGTAATAGAGGTCGGCCAATGGGAAATAGAGCTCCACCTTCTCCCAACTGATATCCTTTTCAAAGTGAAGGACTAATCAGGATTGAAGTGGGCATTAACTCATTTTTGATATAAAATTATAGTAAAAGACTATTTTGGAATATTCTGTTAACTCTTATATTTTTGTAACAAGTGATGGGGTCAGGGACCAATTAAACATTTATTTTTAGTATAGGAACTCAATTAAAAATTTAGTGAAACTATAGGACTTACGGATTAGAAACTATATTAAAATGTTCATTTCTCTAAAATGAAGAAAGTTATATAGTGAGAAGGTGTAAGGTTAATTATTCTTAGATTATTTAATTTGGTGGTGAGACTCTCGCTTTAAAGTATCCAAATCCCAATATGGATTATCACTAATGAGTTATGACCAAAGAAGGAAGTGTTATAAGTCCATATAATCATTTCAAATGTTATGAGAAAGAAGAGTGAAACCCTAATTCGCCTAACAAAAAAATAAAAAACAATAATGTTGGACACATTGGTTCCAAAAGTAAATATTTTTTGATCACTTACAATTAAAAATATAGAATAAATTAATCTATTTTAGTATTTTAATCGATTTATTTGTTCTATTTGTATTTTAAATAATGAGTAATTTGAATAATTTTATAAATTAGTAGAGATTAATTTGTCTTATAATTTTTTTGAAAATACCAAGAAGAGACTAATTTATCCCATATTGTCAACTGTAATATCATGAAATTTTTTTTAATTAATTTGCCTAATGTTATTTTTTATAGGGATTGATTTTCAGGTTTACCTTATACAAAAATTAGAATATTTAAATTTTTCATTTTCATACCATATTTTTTTAATTTTTAACAAATATTATAATTAGAGTTTAATTTTAATATAATAATAGTATAAAAGTTTTTTGCACAATAATCTAATCAAATTTTTTCATTTATATGATTACTCAAAGAATAAGTATAAGACTCAACTATATTTACTAATATAAAAATATAAAATTACATAATAATACTAAATTAGTTTACAATAACAGGTGCATTGAAATCAAATCCCCTTGAAATTACATATCTATGCAACTTCAAGGTTCATTTTTCGCTGTGAACAAAAAAAATTTTAAGCTCATTTTTAAATTAGGGGACAAAGATGCGATGATTTTAAAGTTAGAGAGACAAAATAAAATCAAAACATGTAAAAAAACAAATAGGAATTTTTTACCCAAAAAAAAACTTTACAACACTGTCTAATTTGGTTAATTTTAATATAAATGTCCTAAAACGTGATTTAAAGGACTTTGTAATTTAAAGAAATCAATTCAGACTGCATAGACTTTAATGGTTATGCAGTCGATGCATGTTAAATCAACTTCTAAATATTTTAAAAATCCTTTAAAGTAAGAAAATAAAAGTATATTTAGTGTTAAATTATTTAATGAGTAATAATTACTAATTTACTATACTTTATTAATCTAAAAAAAAACATTTTCTTATTTTTCACATTAAGGGTATATGTTCATTGGAGGATGAAAATATGGGTAAATTTTTCATGATTAAGTTTTATATGTAAAATTTTACATAAAGCCCAATCATAGAAAATTTATCCAAATTTTTACCCTTCAACAAAATATAGCCTAAAAGTAAGTTTGTTTTAAAAGAGTGTTATTCAATTATAAATGTTACAAATATGAATAATTTTTCACATTTCAAAAAATATTGTTAGAATTTTTTTATAAAAATCACAGTAATTATTGCATGAAATAAAATATTATAATCTATTTATTTATTTATTATATTGGTACATAGGTTAAAAAAGAAGAAAAAAAACAAAGATCCATTTATTTATTTAAATACTAACAATCATCATGCCACACTATTTTAGTGACAAAATTCTGACAAAACTTTTCACTATCTAGTATCATCTTATAAGTATTTAAACTTATCAAAAAAATAATCTTATAAGTATTTAATTATACATGATATATGCAATTCTCATATGAATCTCACATAAACAGGGTTCCTTTAGTTTACCTTCTGGAAGAATTTCTTTTAAACTAATGAAGTTGAAAAGAAATGCTTTTAGAGAAATTATTGTTAAAAGAATTTATTTATATTTGGTTTGAGTGTATCAAAAGTAAGTTTAGGAAAATGATCTTTGTTTGAATATGATAAAAGTAAATTTCTTTTAGTTATTAATGCAAGAGTAATAATAAGATTTTATTTCAAAAATACTTTTGCTAGAATAAAAAGTATCTTAAGAATACTTCTCTAAAAAAAACTTTTAATTGCTTGAAAAGTACTTTGAGAAGAATGAGAAATTTACCAAACAAATTGAGTTACTATAAGATCTCAATTTCATTCTACTAAAACTGCTCCTGGAGCCTCAATATGCCAAACCAAACAGGCACATAATTGTTTAAGTTAGTCTCTAGATTAGTTGTTAATGTTAAATGTTAATGTTAAATTTTGTGGCAGACTATTTTCAGTAACTTAGTACTTGTTTGGATAGTAATTT
This sequence comes from Dalbergia oliveri, assembly GCA_030441495.1. Lineage (NCBI taxonomy): Eukaryota > Viridiplantae > Streptophyta > Magnoliopsida > Fabales > Fabaceae > Dalbergia > Dalbergia oliveri. Next base: position 17,667,976 of record JAMLFY010000015.1, read on the forward strand.
TAGTAGAATGAAAAGGAAAAATGTACCTTCCATAACGCACTTTTGTAGAAAGTAATAATTTTTTTATTTTGTCCAATTGCTAGCAAAACAAACAAGCCTTTAATCGAGGATTATTCACGTATTTTTAGCAGAGACAATAAAGAATAAAATGGAAAAACGAAAATAAGAATTAAATGATTAATAAGATGAAAGCTCAAAGCAATTCCATCAAAAACCAATAATAATAATAATAATAATAATAATAATAATAATAATAATAATACATGAATAAATCAGAAGAATGACGTGAACATGGTGAGGTTGGAGGTACTCGGTTTCAACCAACACCAAGTATGGCCTATATATTGGAATATGAGCTCAGATTCGGAAAACATCTCAAAAAAAAAAAAACAAGATACCATCTCATATTGAAATAAAATTCATCCAAACTATATTTGACAATAACTCATCACCAAATGAATTATAGTGTGGCACTACCCAATAGAATCAGCTACCCCAAGAATAATTTTTTTTAGTCGTAACTAGCAAATTAACATGCACTTATTTATTTTAAATTCTTTTTACTACGAAAAGATGTAAAAGATGACAAAATTTTTAAAAATATTATTTAGTAATTTTCATGTATACATAATTGGTGGGAGGGTCTCAATTTTGTGGGTGATTAAGCGAGGCAAATATGTATTTCTTTTCTATGTTCCCAGGTTTCAAATTACATTTTCTCTGTTTTTTAATTAGTGTAATTAAATATCAATAATACTTTTGAGAAATTAAAAGTTGGAGATTAAATAAATTATTCCCCATTAAATAATGATTTATAAATTACTCATACGTACTTTATATACACACAAATTAATCATAATTAATTTTATATTTTTTCTTGTATACTAACGCTTTGATTTTATGACACTTTCAAATTAGTGATCATAAGTCATAACTCACTAAATAATATACTCACTAAATAATATAAGGCTAAATATACTTTTTACTTTCTTATTTTAAAGAATTTTTAAAAATATTTAGAAGAAGGTTGAGTGCAGTGAACTTCTTTGCATTCCGAAATCGATGCAGCCTGAATTGACTATTTTTACATTGCGTTTTAGGACATTTATATTAAAACAAATCAAATCGGACAATGCTGTAACTATTTTTATTTTATTTTATTTTATTTAGATATAAAATCTTTTATATATATATATATATATATATATATATATATATATATTGTATATGGGATGAGTTAAACTGGATTGGATCTAACTTGAATCAACCCAATTTTTGGATTAGGTTAATTTTTAAAATTTAACAGGATAGTGTCGCATTTTAATGGATCTTCAAACAACCTATGACGATTTCAACATTATACAAGTAAGAAACAAAATTTAAGAGATATTTTATTATATGTATTTCAAAACAAACCATATCAATATGAAAATAACGTCAAGTTATATTAAAAATATTAATTGAACTGTAAAATCTTATAGTTTATCACTAATTATTATAAAAAAATTTATCTCTATAAGGCTTATTTGACTTCAGGTTGAGTGGACAAACTCAAAATATGCGAATCCTGTCTGAAAAGAGCATCGGGTCAAATTTAAGACAGAATCCTAATAAATTTTGGGCTGGCAGGGTTGTGAACACCCCAACTTATGGATATGTTTGAATTGATGAAGGATGGTGAAACGAAATGAAGAAATAGAATAGAGAGCGAGGGAATAATTACTCTACTATTGTTTGGATATGTCAATGGAATGAAATCGGAGATTATAAATTTTTTATTCTTATAATACTTTTAAGTTATAATGTATATGATATTAGTAACAAGCGTAATTAATCATTTTATTAAAAAAATAACTCATTCCATCCAATTCCGCCCAATTTTGGGTGGAAGAGAAATAGAAGAAGATAGTAAAGATGGATGGAATGAGTTTCATCCATCTCATTCACTCCAAATATATCCAAATTGTAGTATTAAAAATTGGACCGAATCGATCAATTCAAGTTAGAAGATAACAATTACTGATCAGTCAAATTCATCATTTGGACGATTATCCATGCAACTAGTCAACGCATGTCAAACCTAGTTAAAATTGGGATGGCGACAAGTCAATTAGAGCAGGCTATCAATCGCCACACATGGATTTTAATGAATAAATTCAAAATAATCTATGTGAGGTTTCAAACCTTGTCCCTAGACAAACAAATGTGTGTATTTGCCACGAGACTAACTTGCTTGTTACTATATTATATGCCAATAACTATATATATTATGTATCTAATATATTATTGAAAATGAACAACTCCAAAATGCTCTCCTTTGGAAGTGAACTCAGCACATTGGGAAAGAGGGCAGTGCACACAACCACTACCCAGACTAACGTTGCGTTAAATAGTACCAATAATTATATATATTCCATATTTAATATATTTTTATATATTTATTTAATTAAATTTGATTCAATTAATTAAATCAATGACCTAGTAATATGATCAATCAATCAATTTTCAAGTTTAAAAACTATGATCCAAACAATAGAACTACTTACAGCCTATTTGGTTTAAATTTTTAATTCTTAATTTTTATTTCTAATTTTTAATATTTTATTCATAAAATCTTAAAAATTAAAAATAAAAATTAAAAATCGAAACCAAGTTTTAGATTTCTACTCATTTCTACTCTATTCCATTCACCTTCGTCAATCCATCGTCAATCCAAAATGTACCCTATAAGACAGGACAAGACCCAGTAAAAGATCTGAAACTACACTCTTCGCTCTTGGCTTGCTTTCTAGGTTCAGTTAGTTGTCCTCGTCTTCAGTCTGAACTGAAACTACACAGATTAAACCAAAGACGGAGATGCATAGACCAATATTTCTTCTTCGCTCGTCCAAAACACTGATCACTACCTTCGCCTGCGATCGCATCTTCTTCAATTCATGGCTACCCCATCACTATCACTACTTGCTGCAAAACAAGCAACAAGCAGCTTTCTTTTCTTCCTCCAACAACCACCCAATTGGGTCACCGGCCAGAGTCCAAAAACTGATAGCATCCCAATCAGACCCTCTCCTCGCCAAGGAAATCTTCGACTACGCCTCTCGCCAGCCCAACTTCCGCCACTCCTACTCCACCTACCTCATCCTCACCCTAAAGCTCGGCCGCGCCAAGCAATTCTCTCTCCTCGATGACCTCCTTCGCCGCCTCAAATCCGATTCTTCTCAACCCATCACTCCCACCCTCTTCTCTTACCTCATCAGAGTTTATGGAGAAGCCCATTTGCCCCAAAAAGCCCTCAAAACCTTCTACACAATGCTCCAATTCGGTTGCAAGCCTTTGCCCAAACACCTCAACCGCATCCTCGAAATTCTTGTTTCCCACCGGCACTTCGCTCGACCCACTTTCGATCTCTTCAGGGATGCTCACAGGTATGGGGTGTTCCCCAACACCGAGTCCTACAATATTCTGATGAGGGCTTTTTGCCTTAATGGGGATATTAGCATTGCATACTCACTGTTCAACAAAATGTTTAAGAGAGATGTTGTTCCGGATATTGAGTCTTACCGGATTCTGACGCAAGCATTGTGTCGGAAGAGTCAGGTGAATGGTGCTGTTGATTTGTTGGAGGATATGTTGAACAAAGGGTTTGTTCCGGATTCCTTGACTTACACCACTTTGTTGAACAGTTTGTGTAGGAAGAAGAAGCTCAGAGAAGCTTACAAACTTCTTTGCAGGATGAAGGTGAAAGGGTGCAACCCTGACATAGTTCATTACAATACTGTTATATTGGGGTTCTGTAGGGAAGGGCGTGCTGAAGATGCTTGTAAAGTTATTGGTGACATGCAAGCCAATGGATGCTTGCCCAATCTGGTGTCTTATCGTACTTTGGTTAGTGGTTTGTGTGACAAGGGAATGCTCGATGAGGCTACTAGATACACGGAGGAGATGCTGTCTAAAGGTTTCTCTCCACATTTTTCTGTTATCCATGCATTAGTGAAGGGATTCTGCAATGTTGGTAGGATTGAGGAAGCTTGTGGAGTTCTGACCAGGTCATTAGAGCATGGGGAAGCTCCTCATATGGATACCTGGACTATCATAATGCCTTTAATATGTGAATTGGACGAGGGTGTTAAAAGCAGACATGTTTTGGAGGATGTTCTCAAGATTGAAATAACAGGTCATACTAGAATAGTGGATGCTGGCGTGGGTTTGGAGAACTACTTGATTAGGAAGATACGAGCCAAGTCAAGAGCATCTTACATATCTGCATGACTTAACAACTTAAAATATGCTTGCTTTTGTCCTTCATGATGGAACTGCATATTCATTAGCTGGTAAAAATGGGTTCAGGGACTTATCCATGCTGTAGAGATAAATGTGACATGAATGCACTCGCTGATGACTGCTAACAATTCTTACCCCTCTGTCCATTTGGCTATTGACTTTATTGTGAAAATACTTGAAGTCATTGTGATGCAGAAAAGATTTAGTCAGCTTGGTGGCTTTCAGCTTAATGGAGATGCTATAGCTGTGGTAAGCCATTTCAGAATCCGGTCTTGCAACATTCGTACACTAGCCACATTACCAAATTTACTAAAAAGATGTCTCAAGTCTTCAGGTCTAACAGCCCTAGCAAGATTCCCAACGTACAACTTATGTGGAGCTTCATAGTATATAACTCTCCTGGGTGACGTGTTCATTTTCTCAAGATCCCTCCTCTGGGGATTCGTCTCACCAAGAATCTTGCCTGCATTCGCGCCCACCAACATCCTTCAGTTGTGATAAAGAAACGAAAAGCAATATTTCAGATAATAAAAGAGGCAGAGTACACTACAGTGATGGAACAGGAGGAGAAGGGAGGCAGTTTCACACTAACTGTTCCATCCAATGCAGTGACAGCGTTGCTTGCTGAGGTAATAGATCCCATTGTCACATAAGCACACCCTCTACTTTCACCTGTCTCAGCATTCCGGCAAATCTGCAGCACAGAAATTTTAAGCATAAACACAAGGCCTTGTGCTGGTTTGGATTATATAACAAATGAAGAAACTTGATGACAATTGGACTCTTTTTTTTTGTTGATAGGTATCATAAGGCTCAACCCCAAGACGGAGGAGCAAACAACAACATAAGGCTCACATGACAGCTACATCAACAACACAAAATGCAGCAGCCATGCATACATCTCTCATCATATTACCCAAAACACACAGACCATCCAGGAATAACAGCACAACCCGCAGAAACACATCAACAAGGTCAGCACTACAAAAACAGCAACAGAAACACATCAACAGAAACACAGCAGAGCAAACAGCAGCAGAAACAACAGCAGGACACTAACACAGCAACACTCACACTTAGATGCCTTGTGTGTTGAAACTATTGATATGCTTGTTCTATTCTGTTTGAGACTTTGAGTGCCAAAAAGTTGTCAATTTGCCAAAAGAGGTTAATGATAGAGAGATTGTCTTTAATTTGTCGCTTGATGAATAACTTAAATACATCACATTAATTTAAATACATCACATTAATTTAATTTCTATTTTGTATTCAGTCAGCAGCTAAGTTATTCTTCTCAGTTTTCAAACTGGAGGGCAAGTTCATCAGTAACATGTAGTGTTCCCATCACCCCACTGTCACAGGATGTTGCGGCAGAAGGATCTTATATTCATACAGCGCAGAAAGCTCTTTAGTCAGAAAGTGCATCAATTGGTAGTAGTGACAGCTAGGCCTTCCATAAGATCTTTAGCCTGTTTCTTGGAAGAGTTTTTAAAATTATTTGGGGTGACATTGTGTAGGAGGGACAGGTATGGGAATGTGTTATACATAGAATTCACTTTTTTCAGTTTTCTCTGAAGTAACTTCTAGTTTTTCCCCGCTTCTAGTGAGCAATTGTTTCTTTTTTGTCTCTGTAGCTATTTTCTATATTTTATATGGATCTCTGATTCTCTAATTAATGATAATATTTGTGACAGGTTGATCGCATAGCTCATGTTGCATTTGAGACTGCTTGGAAGTGGTGCGGGAAACTTTGTTCCATTGACAAAGCCAATGTATTAGAGGTACTTTGGATTAAGCTTATGAGAATTTTGTAATGTTGTGAAGTTTTTAGGTGATGTATGCTATTGCAATGAACCACACCTCAGAAACAAAAATGCTATTTAACCCAATGAAACAGCAGTGATGCAGTAATTACAACTAAAGGAAAAAAATATCTGAAGCTTGTAACTAAGACAGAGAAGTAAGACAGCATAGCAGTAATGTAATTAAGGATCTATAAATCCCTCTTCAGCTCCACAGACTCATCTAGCTGAAAGGAAAAATTATGCAGAGCAGATACAGAATGGAATTTTATGCAGAGAGGAAGAAAATTAGTCAGAGAGCGTTAAGGGTTTACTGTGCACTCAAGATGCCATTTCCAGATTTCGTTGAGCTACCTTCTCCTTATATTCCCTATTGAGCCTCAGCACATAATTCTCAAGAAAATGGTTATTTCCCCTCTCCCTAGTGCTCCATCTTAGGTCTGGGCCCAGATTGTTGGCCCTTCCAATTTGGTCACCTTCTGTTATAACCACCTGCTCATGATTAGTGCGGATGTGTCCCCTGTCATGCCCTTTGCACGTGTCTCTTTTTGTGGCTGTGTGCAGAAAAAATGGTCATGGCTTCCTGATGATGCTGGCCTTGTTTTGATTGCGCTAATCTACATCTTCTTACATTATATTCAAGCCGTGTGCCATAATAATAGAAGCTAACAATTATAGAACAGATGCAGATGAACATATAACTGAGTGTATATATATGAAGCTATAGAGAAGAAGTATAATGCAGCCAGCAAATACAGAGAGAGGCCTTGAGCACTAAGCTGCTCAGACTCTCCAAACCTATAACAACTGAATTCCTACCCTCCAATATTCCCCCTAGAGACAATATACTCCTTTTTCCCTAACAGATACCACGTGTTACCCCATCCACTCAGCACCTACACCTCATACCCAAAACCGTTAGCCCTCAAGTCCCAATTGCAGGCCCACGTGATGCCCCGCTTCCTCTGAGTCAGCAAACGTTTCCTTTCCCAAACTACCCTTGTATTTCTTTCTCTTGTAAACTTTTATGGAATCAGGGAATTTGTCTCTAACACATAAATTGATTAAACTTGAACTGGAAAAATTCAATCATGCGGCAAGGAAAATATCTCAGTTGTTTGGTCATTTAAGGCTTTGTTTAGATTAGGTAGCCCAAAAACCTTCTAAGATAATGTAAGTATAAAATATGGTAACACTCATTCACGTAATGTTTTTATGTTGCTAAGGAATGCAGATTTCTATCAACACTCTCTAGTTCCAATTCCTGCATACTGTGTTTGAATTCTCCAGGCATCAATGTTCTGGAGGAAAAGAGTTATAGCAATAGCACAAGAATATCCTGATGTTGAGCTCTCACACATGTATGCTGATAATGCCGCAATGCAACTGGTTCACTACCCAAACCAGGTTTGCTTGTTGAATTCATTAGCATCTGTATTTCATTTGTTTGTTGCTATGCAAATTTGTATTCACAAAAGAAAAATCGTTTGAATGGTTAAAGTGCAAGTGTTACAATATCGAACTCTGAATTTTGCAGTTGGACACACTTGTAACAAACAACATTTTTGGCGATATATTATCAGATGAGGCTTCAGTGATCGCTGGAAGTATCAGGATGCTTCCTTCTGCTAGCCTTGGGATTCGGTATGAGAAGAGTAGTCATAATGAATTGGAATATAGATCATGAGCATGTTTCTCAAGTTAATCGTGCAATACTTTGTGCTATTTTAGAGGCAAGTAACATTATCAATTCTACTTGAGTTTACTGGATCTATATTGGATCTCAGGACCGGACTTTTTGAACCTATACTCGGTTCTGCACCCGATATTGGTGCACAGGTTGGTTTCCTGTACCTCTATTTCTCATTTGCCTTTAGGCAACGTGCCTATGAACAGCATAATTATTTATATGCAGGACAAGGCAAACCCATTTGCTACTGTTCTTAGTGCTGCTATGCTTTTAAGATATGGCCTAGGAGAAGAAAAGGCTGCTGACAGAATAGAGAAAGCAGTCTGGGACACTTTGAACAGGGGATTCCGAACTGCTGATATATTTTCTGCTGGAACCGTAAGCATCTCTTTTATTATCTTGAACACTTGGAATAATCACCATGAGAGGCCAGATAGAAAAAAAAGGACATGGAAACTAAATGAAACTATATTCCACCATGATTCTCATAGCTGACTCTTGTCCATAGTGAATAATGGGTGCCGTGTTTTGAATTTGTATTGATATATCTCGCTGAATAAACATAATGCTTGGATTCTTATTTGTAAATGCAGAAGCTGGTTGGATGCAAACAACTAGGTGAAGAGATGATGAAGTCAGTAGAATCTAATGTTCCTGCTGGTGCAGTGTGATTTGGTGGCCTTGTTTGGCTTGGAGATTTACTGGGTGATGATGACTATCAAAGCTGAAAAAATCTGCCGAGTGTACGTTATGTAATTTGGTTTTCTAATAGCCAGTTCATTTGTGGTTGAGCTTTTGAAAGTGATGAGCTTGCTATTTTGTACCCGGGATTATTATTTATTATTAGTCATTTAGCTGATTTCCCTGTTTGCCAAAATGCTTGTAATAATGGAACGATGAATGATAGAGATTGAAATTTTCATTGCCATTATGAAAAACTTTAAAACTCTGAAACGGCATTCACCTGTAAGTCTAACAATCTGCATTTAACTCGATAATAGACGGAGCATTCACCCAACTCAAATGATTTGAAGTGTATCATTTTGATGTACACAAGCATCGAATAATAACCGTGATCAAATTATGAAAACCGATTGTCACTACCAAATTAAAAGTACTTAGTTATTAAAAGAGTAAACGTACAAATTTGGTCCCTGACAAAAAAGAGGACACTCTAAGTTCTTAATTTTTGTTGATGGACAAATTAGTCCTTAACATCTCTGTTAACTCCATATGCTATTGTTTCGTTCCTCAGTCTAGCTCCTTCCCTTACCAAGTCCAATTAGTTCTTGAGTTCAGTTTCCTACAGAGATCCTTGTCATCTTTGTTACCGGGCTGGCCCATTGCACATCTCGACCAACTATTTTGTAATTTTTAGGTATGTATGTCATTTTGTAATTGTGAAGTATTTCAACACTAAATTTTTTGTCAACGAAATTTGTCATCAATAAATTTTTAAAGACCAATTTGGGTGTTTACCTAAATAGTATTAGCTTTCGTTCATGTATCAAACCATCAGGAGGGGATGGCAAATTAGCGGATCTGGATAAAGTCCGACTCAACATTATCAACGCACATCCATAGGCTCAACTGTCTGGATTGGGTCAAGTCGAATTCAACCCCTTTTTATTTTATTTTATTATTAATGTGATCACAAATATTTGGACGCATTTGCTTGCAAGCCGCATCGCAATTGTTTAGTAGCAAAAGACATGACACCAGAACAAATGGTGCCTTCTTTGTTGCTCATTGCAGTTTCTTTCTCAATAGAATTTCGTGCTTGGGGGAAAAGCTGATCCTTCGATGAATCCTGCGTTAGATGCTAAGCTGGTCAAGGACATGGGGCTTTCTGCCTGGAGTCGAAACTGCTCCCTGTGACAGTGAAACTGCATTTTTGCATTTGCAGTAGATATTGTTGTTCAAAATTCAGATGGTTGGCCACTAGTGCTGACAATTATTGACGGCAAATAATATGTATTGTTAGTAGAGATAAAACCTGAACAGCCCAAAAAGGTTGATTATGTAACAATCAAACTTTTAATCTAATACGCTCGAGTCAATTTCGGTTAGTTATTAGTTTTGTGCCTTGTTTCAACTTAACTTATCTTTCTTTAAAAATACGAGTAATCAAAATAGGGCTAGATTTTTCTTTTTAAACTTAAAACTTAAAATGCAAGTCGCATCGCATACATATTGATTAATACACATGGGACAAAGCAATCATATAAACTTCATCATAGCATATAGGTAGACCATCGAATAATCACAACACAATTCATATAAACATGCCATAATCATAATCAATAGCGATGTCCTACAAACACGAGGACACCTTAAGATAAACACAACAAACAAGTTAAACATATACAAGCCTAAAGCTAAACATAACTATAACAAAACTAGACTAGTCTTCATGCTTCTGCGACCTTACCATAGATGACGTGACTTCTTTGCTCGCACCTCAAGGAAGATCACGACAATCCGCATCATTCATGTCTTGGAGATCAAAAGAAAGAAAGGGGTGAAACTTATTCAGATCAGTAGGGTTTACTTTAACACAAGTTTCATTGTCATCCTCCCCACCATTTCAGTTTCATTATGAAAGAGGTGTGCATGCCTAAAATTCAATTTAAATTTCTCAATCCTTTTATCCAAATGGGTGTCTTTTAGCATGGGTCTTAATGACATGAATGCAATAGATATCTCATGTATGCATAGCAATACATCAAGAGCATAACTAACACATGTAAATAACACATATCACATGATTAAATGCACAATTAGAACAATGATGTGACATATGCATATGCATCTTTACTTTATTATGATAAGCACATCCATATCTTATGCAACACTTAACCTTATAGCATTCATTCAACTTTATAGCAAACATGATGTGCATAGAACATGATTCATGAATAACATTCCTTGGTTCTTTAGGTGACTTAAAATTTAGTTCATTTTCACATCTTGGCCACTCGATTACTTTTCCCTTTTGGAGTATTCTAGGTTATGGCTTATACCTCACTAGCATCACTAGCGTATACTTATCCCTTTTGATAAGTTAAAGTCCCGACTTAATAAGTACGGGTTAGGGGGCAAGAATCACCTTTTCATCACCTATAGTTTTATGAGTCCAAAGGATCATTTTCTCATGTTTTAAGTCACCTTAAGTCTTAGCATGTTATATCAAAATGCAATGCATAACTCACAAATAGCATGCTCTTCATATATTTCAAGCACAAGCATCTCCAATAAATAATCATGTAAGGTTTCATTAACACATAGGCATTCTCATCATAAATTCATTCCACCATACTTAGAGCACACATATCTGCACATTTGGAGTCCTGAATCAATTAGGTTTGGTTCGATTACCAAGACAAAACTTGTTACCCTAAATGAGGACATCATGGTAATCATTACATGAACTAGTAATCGATTACTAGAGTCCTAACTTAGTTGGCAGAAGAACACCTTTGGTAATCGATTACATCAATGGTAATCGATTTAACCTAAAATTTTTCAAATATGCAACTTGGTAATCGATTACACAGGCCAGTAATCATGAACCAGAATCCAATTTTGAGGAAATAAGATTTTCAACACATTTTCAGGTATCCTTCCACTTCAAAACCATTTCATAACATCTTTCTAAAATCCCTTTGAAATCATTTCCACATTTTGTAAATCTAAAACAACATTGCACCATGACTGAGGTACATCAAATAGCCATGGTTAAAGTTTGTATTTGGGGTTTCAAGGGCAAACCTTTGAGCTCTAGAAACTTAAATGATAACACAAAAGTAAACATACTATGCAAGGCTTAAATTTAAATATGAGAATGCAAGCTCTAGTTTTACATCTTTAAGTTTTAGATGATGACTTGAAAAATAAACATGCTAGACAAGAATTGTAAACATGAATGCAAGTTCAATTCTTTATTTTAGTGCTCTAGGCCTCTTAGAGTATTTACTCTAAATCACATTTCAACTTTAAGGTTGAAATAGGTAGGCTTTGAGATTAATTATTTAAGTGATAAGTTGGAAAGTAAATATGCTAGGCAAGGAAATATAAATATGAACAAGTTCAATTCTTTATTTTAGTGCTCTAGGCCTCTTAGAGTATTTACTCTAAATCACATTTCAACTTTAAGGTTGAAATAGGTAGGCTTTGAGATTAATTACTTAGGTGATAAAGTAAACATGAAGATGCAAAGCTTAAATATAAACATGAAATGCAAGGACTTGAAATATAAATATGAATGTATTTCTTTAAGTCCTAGGCTCAAGATTACCACTTTAACAACATAACTTTAACATTTGCTAAAAACTTTCTTAAAAGTGAAACCTTCAAGCTTTAGAGGTCAAGTAAATGATGGTTTTACAACCAACACCCAATATCCTCATCATCAAGCCATGGTTCCTTCATCATATAGGCCACTAAGGCCGAACATCAAGAGAAAGGAAAAGGAAAGGAAGAAACCAAAATAAATAGAGAAGTTTTCAACATATTAACATCTTAAGACAAAGAAAAGAAAAGTAAACTTTAAAACAACTCCCTACCAAGGATGTTTTTCCTTCTTAAAAAGAGAAGTTTGGTCTTGGGATGAGAAGAACAAATCCTCCTTGGGGCTAGATGATGGTTTCGGCCTAGAGGAGAAGAAAAGAAAGAAAGGTTTGTCTTGGGTTCTTGATCTTGGAAATGGAAAGGTTATGTGTTAAAGGAATATGTATGGTGGTTGTGTGGTGGTTTAAGGTTAGGAAATGGTGGAGGATGGTGATTCTTGGAGGAATGAAGAAGAAGAATTCTTGGAGCTTGACAAAGAAAGCTTAGAAGTTGTGAAAAATGAGCAAAGTGTTGTAAGCTTTCCTTGATGCCTATTTATAGAAAATGAAATGCAAGGCAAGGAAGAGAAAAATATCTCTTTGCAAGGTATGGCTTTGGCTATGACTAGGTATGGTTCAAGGCATGGCTTAAGGTATGGGCAAGCATGGTTCAAGGCATGGCATGCATGATTTTTTTAAGCTTATTTTAATTGAATTTTCAACATGTGATGGATGATTTTTGGGAGTATGGCCGGTTGTAATTAAGGGCTAATGAGGGAAGAAAATCTCATTTTAATGTTGGTTTATAAGTGTGTTTAGGAGTTGATTTGGTTAGGCCATGGATTAGGAATTGTAAGTAAGTGTTTAGGTGAGAAAATGGGTAATTAAGGTGGTTCAAGACAAGATTAAAGAGTGGTCTTGCTTGATTAATGCAAATCCACCTTTATTAGGGAGGAATCTCATCATGTGACAACTTCCATGATTTAAGGAAATTGATTGGAACCTTACTATTCATGAAAATGTGACATAAGGTCTTAAAATCAAGAAAAGGATTTTAAGTTTTCTAAGCAATCTTAGGTTCTAATTAACCTTAATTAATTATTTTGACTCTAGATTAGTAATTAGAATTTACTAATATTTAATTAGAACCTAATATTGCTTAGGTTTTGCTAATCATATCATTAGACCCAAAATGCACTTAGCTAGGGGCAAAATAGTAATTTTTCACAAAATCTCCCGGGACTACTCTGGACTAACCTAACATTAAACATTACTTAAAAACCTCATTTACAACCTTTTGGTGAAGTCCAGGAACGGACACATAAATCGATGTTACTTAGCCACATGAGCGTTTTGGTAATTTTGCGCATTGAAACTCAAAAATGAGATTCTTCTCTCTATAATACACATAACACATATAATCCCCTATCTTCATCAAAATGTCCCTTGAGGGTGGCCGTGACGACGATTCTCATTTCGGGTAAAATGACCTCAGGGGCATTTTGGTTATTTGTACACGAGAAAATTGGGGCATTACAA
>JAMLFY010000015.1:17682115-17709115 GCA_030441495.1 Dalbergia oliveri
TAACCGCGAGGGCATAGGCATGCCAGCCAAGCCGTACAAGTCGTTGGCTTAACTAGGCCGATGCGTTTTGAAGAAGGAAAAATATATGATGTTTAAGGTGACACAGACGTACTTCTCTGACCGGTGAGGAGAAGGTAAAACCGTGAGGGCATAGACATTAGCCTGCCGAGCGGCAAGTCGTTGGTCTTAACCAGCGATGCATTTCGAAGAAGGAAAAAGTTCCCATGATGGGTGATCTTTAGGCCCCTACCCATACTCTTGGAGTTGAGATTATGATGATTATGATGAATATGATTATGTTTATGATTCGCTTATCAAGAGGATAAGTAAGAACTAGTGACGACTAGTTAAGGTATGAGCTCATAGCCTAGTTTAAGGGGTGCAGTTACTATTATGATTGGTGTCACAAGTATGAGAAAAGGAAAATGTTCAAGAGAAAAGTTACATGCCACTTATATGTTGTTTGATATTTGTCTGATTTACCTAAAGTACTGTCATGCATCCATGAATTATTATGTTGCATACATGCATTAAGACTCATTATAAAAGACATGGACCTTGGATAAATATCTTTTGTGAAAACTTCATAATGAACCTATGCATGCTTAACCTTTTCATAATAAACCCAAGGTTCCTGGACGTAAATGATGACACTAGGATAGAGGATTTCTTACTGAGATTTTTAGCAAGATTCTCACCTCTCTCCCGTTTCTTTCCGTTACGTCTTCAGACATTCGATGGCGTCGTTCGTGATTTTCATTGACCCTGCACACGAGAGGTGCACTATGACCCCGAGCATCAATCTTACCACTTCAAGGGTCATTGCGAGGTGCGCGTTTTGCATAGGTGGGACGTCCTTTTGTTTCCCCCGTCTCAGCTATCGCTTCGATTCGACTTCACCCTTTGGCGATGACTTGAATTTGAGAGGACGCGACCTCGAGCGAGCAGACCTGCCCAGCCCGTCCTTCTTCGCGAGGGACCGCTTACATCCTGAGTATGCTCCCCATTTCGATTAGAGGCCGATCCTGAGGGCTTTTCCCTTCGTTTCCATGGATCTCTTGAGGTAGCGAGGACACGTGACTAGCGAGGCATGCGAGGCGCGTTCAACAGCCCGAGAGGCGACCACAACGCTGAGGCCATGCCGTTCCCTCGATTCCCATGCCTGAGATCTCCGCTCCGTCTGGGTTACATCCGAGGAGCTTCCGCCAGCCGGGCTACATCTCCCCATCTAGGACAGCGTTCACCAGGAGGCTTGGAGTGGAGGGTAGTGCTAGTTGGGTGTTTATCTTTTGGGGTTGTTTCATGTATTTGCTTTTATGTTTCTTATGTTATGTTATTGACTGGAAGCTTCTCCCACTTGTATGGGTAAGACTCTATGTTTCCTTTACATTCTAGTGATATTGTACTAAACTATGTTAACTATTGTGATGAGAAATGTTTTCTTGATGGATGTATTCTTTAATGCTTATGTTCTGTATGTTTTATTTATTCTTCGCTTCACGTTACATTTATGTTACACGTAAAGGCTCGCACTTTGTTTTATATGAATCATTTCAAAAAAAAAAAATTTACCTGGATTTTTCGTAAGTATTTTGTAAATGAATTTAAAAAGAAGTAATAACTAATAATTAATCTTGATACGTCCTAGGCGCATTGGGGTTAAATATTAGGGTGTTACACCTCAGAAACTTGTTCCTACCTATTTTGATATAAGATCTATTTGTGAGTTTCAGAACTTTCTCGAGTGTGCTATGCTTATATGGCATATAATGTGTTATGCTATTGTTCATAGACATATCAGTAAGCAAGCTTAAATGAAAAGCATGAACATGTATCTTTTTTTGTTCAAAATTTTCTTAATCATGTTTTAGACTTATAGAAAAGTTTCACAGCTCATAAGCAAAAAGCTCATTTATGCTTTGATTTGATAATATTTGGGATTAATACCTAATGAGCTTCAGAAACCATGCATAGAAATATGGCAAATCTGTGTCAAAGTTTATTTGAGCATCAGAAACTACATAAGCATCAGCATGTCTTTCTTTTCTTGATCACACATGCTCTCTTATGTCTATCTTGTATACATTTGAGTATTTGCTTGCAAATATTTGACTTGGACAAAGTTGTGTTGAATAAGGAAATCAATCAAGATAAAATATCACAAGTATTACTTGTTAGTTTTTCAAGCATGTGTTTACTCAAAAAGGTTTTTTTAAACTAAAATCAAGCTGGTCATGTTAAAAGAACTTAAACGATAATATCTGTTCATTACCAATCTTATGTATCTCAGAAAGTACTTTAACTAAATTCAGAATTTTCATAAACAACAAAATTAGCTCTGATTTAAGTTACTTAAGGCCATAAAATGTTTTTGAACCTATCCATATCATGCCTTAAAAAAGAACTTCCTGAATGTTATAGCCTATGATGTTTTGAAAGAAAAGCTATTACCATGACATATTCAATTCTATTTCTTTCAACATCTCTTCAAAAGATTTTCTTCAAATTGGTTTGTCATCATTAAAAAGGGGGATATTGTTAGCCCTAGAACCCTTCAAAAAGCTTCATAGCAATATGTTTTGAATGACAACAAAACCAATTCAAAGAAAATATTTTGAAGAACGACTAATGTCTACCTTGAGTTCCTTGACATAGCATACATGTATTTCGATTGCATAACACGACTTGAGAGAATAATTTCACTTTGCATTTTTAAACATGATTTATCTCATATAAAGAGATTGAACTTAAGGGAAAGTGAACATTATATCATGCAAAGTACCTATACATGCCTTACAGAAACAGAAATCAAAACAAGGGCAAGAAACCAAGGCACTACATTAGAAAGTAAGCTCAAAATGAAGATATCAAGAAAACTCTAAGAACAACGTGCAGAATCTTCAACCATCATGACCGCAAATCTTTCATCATTATAAAGTTTGGATTAAAGATCGGAAGATTGAAGATTCATCAAGGAACTCATACGCACGTTAGAAAGCTC
The DNA here is from genome assembly GCA_030441495.1 of Dalbergia oliveri. Taxonomy (NCBI): domain Eukaryota; kingdom Viridiplantae; phylum Streptophyta; class Magnoliopsida; order Fabales; family Fabaceae; genus Dalbergia; species Dalbergia oliveri. Next base: position 17,685,117 of record JAMLFY010000015.1, read on the forward strand.
ACTTCACTATGGAGCACTAAACGTTATTGGAAAGGGAGGGAAATTTGAATTTTTGAAATAAGAGTAATTTTTGAAGTAGCATCAGAAACCTTAATCTTGAAATGGCTTTTGCAGTAGTCTTGACAAACAAACAGGCTATCTTCTAGGCTTTTCCATGACACAAATGGATGATCAATACGTGTCACTTGGAGATATGATCAAGGGCAACGTCACAAAGAAGACATTCTATAAATAGAGATGTTATGCTTTCAAAGAAAGAGATTGACGCTGACAAAGAGTGGAAACTCTTTGAAAATCTCTCCATTCCTGAAAGTTCATCGTATCATGTAATCAGTTCCCACATTAAAAAATCCTCTTTCTACGTTCTTGATAGATATATGTCTTCCTAGGAAGAAATAATAGAAAGAAGTTATTCAAGTTTTCCCAGGTTATTCATGTATATTTTAAGAAAACTTGAGTGTAGGTTAGTTTGAATGGCAACCTAAACACAAACCTTTGCATCCTTGATCCAATAGTGATCGATGTGAGATAGCTTGGAGAAGCTAGTCAAAGACTACTTTAACGTGACAGTGGGGGTTCTTTGGTCGTGAGTTCAGCTTGGAGAGGCTGGAGAAGACTACTCGGTTTAGCTTTGAAAGGATAGTGAATAACTACTTTCAACGTGACAGTAGGGGTTGTTGATCTGTTCATGGATTTAACTTAGATAGGCTAGAGAAAGACTACTCGGTTTAGCTTGGAGGCTGGTGAATAACTACTTTGACGTGATAGTAGGGTTGTTGTCTTGGTCACGTGTTTAGCTTGAGAAGTTAATAACTACTCAGGTTGTAACAGGAGGGGTTGTCTACTGGTCACACGATAGCTTGGGAAGGCTAATATAAATACTATCCATGTTCTTCTCTGGTTTGAGAAAGATGTTTAGTGGAACCTCAACATGTGTTGAGTCTTGGATGTAGGCAATTTTGGCCAAACCAATATAAAATTTGTTGTGTCATATCTTTTTCATCCTAATCTTTTTTACTTTATTTATTATGCTATTTTATCCGTCATATATCCATTTAGCATTTCTGTATATTATGAAGGCTTCAAAAATCTACTTTCTAAAATATCTAATACTATTTCAACTACACTTCAAGCTTAATGCTTGATAGTTCTTCCGTTAAATGTTTCAGATGCAAAAAGAAGAAAAGCACGATTAACTCCCCTTCTCATGCACTTTTATACCTACAAAAGGTTCATCATAGGAAAGATTAAAATTGTTTACCTCAAGTTCACTTTCTAATGAGCAACCTCATAAAGCATAGACTGCAACATCCATTTCTCCTATCTTCTAATCTTTCTTTTTCTTCATTCGCTCAAGGTGGCCAACATGCCTTTCTTCCTAGGCATGAACTTCTTCTATGGGCCTTTGAGTTTAGGACATTACGGTTTGAAGTGTTCTTTCTCCCTACAGTGTAGGTGATACTTTCGGGCTTCACCTTGCCTTTCTGCCTTCCTGAGATTGATGTCTCTTTTTCTTTATCTTACCTCTCCAGGCCTTGGGCATCTTCCTCGCCAGCATGGAAAGTTTGTTTCCATCTTCTTCTTCATCAGGGTTTCAGCAACTTTCATTGCTTTAGCTTTATTTGCCTTTTGATGAGACGATTTTAATGCCATGGACTTGCTCTTCTTAGTGGATTCACCATGCATTTCGGAGAGCACTCCTCATGAGTTTTAAGTGACCCAATGAGTGCATCCAAGCCGAGAGTTTGAAGGTCTTTTACATTAGTAATGGCTGTGACCTTAGGCAGCCATTTGGCAGGAAGCTTCTTAAGATTTTTCTTACCATTTCAAAGTTAGAGTATCTTTTGCCTAACCTCTTTAGTTGGTTTCCTTGTGGTCATTTCATCAATATTTTCTTGATCTGTCATTTTAAACATCTCATATTGATGAACCAGCAAATTGATCTTAGTTTGTTTCACTTAATCAGTGCCTTCACCAAGCATGTATAGCATGTCCCATATTTCCTTTGTCATGTCACAAGCAATGATTTTGTCATATTCAGCTTTGCTTAGTGCACACGTGAGTAGGTATTTAGCTTTGAGTTCAGTTGAACTCTAGCCTTGTATTGGTTTGTCCACCTACTCCAGGGGACTTCTTTGATGTTGAGGGTGTATCATTTGTTCCTTGAACTTCCTCCTAATGTGAGTTGTCGCGACTCATAAACAAATTAAAATTTATAAAGTGCTAAGTTGCACCAAAAAGGGCACAACCTAGGTCATCTCTTAAGGAGGCTTCAATACTTAGTTGAGAAGATTTGTGGGTTTTGAGAATTAAAGCAATTAATTTAAATTGAAAGATAATAGCAACAATAGAGAAGGTACTAGTGCAAGGCATTTCTAGGATTGAAAATTAATTATCATTGACTAAATATTAAACCCATTGATGGCTATTGGTAATAAATTACCTGCAATTCTACTAGTAATCAATTAACCTCTAGAATTCGATAATGAAAATAGCTAATAAACGACAATCGCCAATTTATTAGAAATCACATCAATTTAATGAGCCAATTGCTATAGCCTAATCTCAATTGAAAGTTAATTCTAATGTTCTCCCTCAAACATAAACCAATAGATCTATCAATTTATACCCAAAGGGTTTTAAACAATGATTGCCAATTTAGTTATCCTAATAAAGATTATAGCAATCACCACAATAATTAAAGGAATGAACTCAGATCATTAAGAAAACCAATGCATTCAATATAAACAAATGGTCTAAAACATCATTCCAATGCATCCAAATCCTACACTAGTAAAGAAATCTACTCCTCCATCTTGGAGGATTACAACAATGAAGATAAGAGAAAACCTGAAAAGAAAGCAATCGTTGTCACAACCTCCAAGATAAAACACCTTCACAATCGTCTGAAGATAAAGAATCAATGACATCAATTCCAAACACGAGTGTTCCTCATGGGGATGTTTCATAGCATCAGATAAAGATAATTGGACTTTCATGTCCCCACACTCCATGGATAATGTGCCAGCATAAACATCAATCATGGTTTTAGAGTTTTTAAAATGGTCTATCCAAGATTAATGTATGCTTGTTGGCATTGGTGTCATTCTCCATCTCAGCACATAAAATCAACAGGGAATATTAAATCATTTACCTGACAAGAACAACTTCCAATACTCCTTCTGATCTTGTAATACTACGTTGGCCAGCTGAATTTGCAACCGATTGGCTTGAGCTCCCCAAAGTGCAAGGACTGATAGAGTGATTTAGGCATAACATTAATGCCACCTCCAAGGTTAGCTAGGGCTCTCGTGATATGCAACTTCCCAATGGTGCAGGAACATAGAATGTGCCCAGGTCCTTGCACTTGAGTGGTAGATTGTCCGCTTGATAATGGAGGAAGCATTCACCCCATAGTCACCTAGTCCTCCCCACCGGCTTTTATTTTCCTCCTATTAGCGCACAGATCTTTCAAGAATTTAGCATATTTGGGAATTTTCTTGATTGCATCCAATAGAGATATGTTTACATGCACTTTTCGAAAGGTTTCTAGTGTGTTTGAATCCAGATCTAGTAGTAGCCTTCCTGGGTTGCATTCTTTGTGGAATGGCAGTGAGGAATGAGTTCTGGAATTTTCACGAGCGCTCTGATGCTAGTCTGAGAGATGCTCTCGTGCCAGCCTATTTGGTAGCTTCTGCGAGTGCTGAAACGCCTTCTATGTCTTCAGGCTCATCTTTGGCATGCTTCTTTTCCTGATATGCCCAATCACTTCTGGAATTTTTGTCCCAGACCTTAGAGCAATAGCACAAACATTTCCCTTTGGATTTGGCATGGTCTGGGAAGGTAATTGGGTAGCTAAGGTTTCCTGACTTTGATTTTGCTTCATTTGAGTCACCTTCTCTTAGCTAGGCATTCTCTTTTAATTTCCTGCATTTGCTCCATCATCATCTTCATCATCTCAGTCATAGAAGGATTTGAAGATGGAGGTAGAGGGAGGGCCTTGCCTCTGATGAGGTGCAAAGTATTTCTGATGAAAGTTGGCCATGTGGTTGAGAATTATTACCCCACTTCAAATTAGTGTGATTCTTCCAGCTTGAGTTATAAGTATTCCCAAATGGAAATGACTTGCTGACTTTAAGGTTGACTCCGAAGAGGCTAGTGTTGATTCATCTTGAGGGTTGGGCACATATCTGTGATGTTCAGGAAGGTGCAAATGCCACATACCATAGGGACCACTGAGTTGCCGCCGGCTCACCATCAATTGCTTTATAAGGCCAAAAAGCTACTGTAAAGTTTGGGTCAACAATGGATTCTCTGGCTGGCTCACTTCATGAAGGCCTCTAGTAGTTGTGGTTGCCCTGGAACCAAATTGCTAAAATTTTCAGCCATATTCTCAATCAAAAGCAGAGGCCTTTACCAGAGTCTTATCTAGAAGTGCCCTCACAGGCATCTACCATACATCTACGACGGGTATCAACCCCTCATAAAAGTACTCGAAGAAGGAGTTACTCTGAATCTGATGATGGGGCATCTTGCACAAAGAAGCTTGAAGCCAAAAATCATACAAGCAGGAGACTAACATCATCCACCTCCACCCTATTAGGTCTCATGTCAGAGCACACCATATGAAGCTTCTTCATTTGCTTGGTGGAGGTCTTCCCAACGGCCCATGGAACTTGGGCAAAGCATTAATCATATACCCCTTAAGCTCAAAATCATCGTCAAGCCTAGGGTAAGTAATAGCCAAAGGCTGCCAGGTAAAGTCAGGAGCAGCTTGAGCTCCTAAGTGTTCTAGTATGATCTCCCATGTCACCTGGATTTTGAAACACTAAACATAGGATGAATGTCAAATGGTTCCGCTTGTTGATGCTTTGTCTGTCTGAATTTTCTCAAGGTTTTCTCAATTTCAGAATCAAGAGGTATTAAATTTTCAACGAAAGGGAATGCCTCATACAAGGGAACAAATTTTTTTTTCATTTTTTTTTTTAGAGAGAATAATAGCAAGAAATAAAGAACAATAAATAAAGAAAAATAAATAAAATAAATAAAAAAATGGAATAAAATAAAAATAAAAAAATTAAACAACTAAGTTTTAATGCCTCCTCCAACGACACCAAAATTTGATGCGAGCTATCGCGACTCACAAACAAATTAAAATTTATAAAGTGCTAAGTTGCACCAAAAATATAGTAAAGGGCGCAACCTAGGTCGTCTCTCAAGGAGGCTTCAATACTTAGTTGGGAAGATTTGGGGTTTTGAGAATTAAAATAATTAATTTAAATTGAAGGATAATAGCAACAATAGAGAAGGCACTAGTGCAAGGTACTCCTAGGATTGGAAATTAATTATCATTGACCAAATACTAAACCCATTGGTGGCTATTGGTGATAAATTACTGGTAATTCTACTAGTGATCAATCGACCTCTAGAATTTGATCAATGCAAATAACTAATAAATGATGATCGCCAATTTATTTAGAAATCACATCAATTTAATGAGCCAATTGCTATAGCCTAACCGCCAATCGGAAAGTTAATTCTAATATTCTCCCTTAAACATAAACCAATAGATCTATCAATTTATGCTCAAAGGGTTTCCCTAAACAACGATCGCCAATTTAGTTATCCCAATAAAGATTATAGCAATCACCACAATAATTAAAGGAAGATAAACTGGAACATTAAGAAAACCAATGCATTCAGGATAAACAAATAGTCTGAATATCATTCCAATCCATCCAAATCCTACACTAGAAGAATCTACTTCTCCATCTCTAGAGGATTACAATAATGAAGATAAGAGAAAACCTGAAAATAATAGCAACAATCGTTGCCACAACCTCCAATATAAAACACCTTCACCAATGGAACCCTTAGAATGAGAAGAAGAGAGATGTAGAGAGGAAATAATAACAACTAAAGTGGCAGCTTAAAACTAAGTAAAAGCTAGGGTAAAAGTGTGTAACAATTCCTTAAATATTGCTCTCTAAAATTAGGCCAAAGTGGGCCCAAAACTGATTTAATGAGCTATTCTGTCATCGCATGAGCGCAAGCTCTCACCAATGAGCTATGCTGATAAAAACCGCCTTTCAGGTTTCTGCCAGCATCGAATGTTGGACAACATTGATGTTTTCACTTATTTGGTCATTTTGGCCCATTAAACATCTGAATTTATCCTCAGGACTAGAAATAGTGAGTGTAGCCCTTTGAATAAGCTTTCCAATGCTACCAAAATCAACTCAATTGGACATTTGTAGCTCTAGATATTATGAAAATGCTAACTGAGGTCAAGTTGGACAGCATCAGAACATTAGCAATCTTGTTCTTAACATTTTGCACTTAATCCAAAGCTCCTGTGCACAAAACCATACTCAAAGAGACAAGTCAAATGCAACAGGGTATAATTACAATTTATTCCAAAATCAATAGAAAGGTCAATAGTTCTATTTAAATTACACAATGAGGAGCAAATCAAAATCCTTATTAATTGCATCATAACCAGGAAAACTCATGCAAAAAGCTAATGTTTGGTAGCATGATAAGTGGCATACATGCCCCTTATCACCTTCAGGACTTTTATGAGGGGTTGATACCTGTAGAGATGTATGGCAGATGCTACTAGTGGAGGGGCACTTCTAGATAAGACTGTAGTAGAAGCCCATGCTTTGATCGAGAATATGGCTGCAAATTTTCAGCAATTTGGTTCCAGGGGCCACAACTACTAGAGGCCTTCATGAAGTAAGCCAGAGAATTCATTATTGACCTAGACTTTACGTTCTAGCCTTATGAAGCAATTGATGGTGAGCCAGGCAGCAACTCCAGTGGTCCCTATGGTCTGTGGCATTTGCACCTCCATTAACATTACACAGATATGTGCCCAGCGCAAGATGAATTAACCATTGGGTAGTAGCAACATACCCCTTCCAGAGTCCACCTTAGAATCAGGCAAGCTTGTTTCCATTCGGAACACATATAACTCCAGTTGGAAGAATCACCAATTTGAAGTGGGAAAATAACTCTCAACTATGCCAACCTTCACAGGAGAAATACTTGGCACCTCATTAGGCAACCGACCTCCTACTCCTCCATCTTCAGATCCTACAATGACTGAGATGATGATGGAGCAAATGCAAGAAATTAGGAAAGAAAATGCCTAACTAGAAAGGAGGTGGCTCAAGATGAAAATAGTTCAGCCAGGATGCTCAATCTTTGCCTTCCTAGACCATGCCAAATCCAAAGGAAAATGTCTGTGCTATTACTTTGAGGCCTGGGACAAAAATTCCAGAAGTGACTAGGCTTACAGGAAAAAAAGCAAGAAGAAGATGAGCCTAAAGAGCATTCTGGTGAGCGCCTAGTGTCAATGCGCTATAGCACTCTAGAGACCGTCAATTGAAGGACTTGTGCCAAAGCACCCTCTATAAGCGTCGCATGTCAAAAGCCTGAAACACTCAACAGAATCTATGAAAGTTTTAGAATTCATTCCTCCATTGCCATTCCCACAAAAAATGCAACCCAGGAAGGCTACTACTACAGATTTGGATTCAACACACTGGAAACTTTTCGAAAATTGCAAGTAAACATACCTCTATTGGATGCAATCAAGCAAATCCCTAAATATGCTAAATTCTTGAAAGATCTGTGCACCAATAGGAGGAAAATAAAGGGAGTGGTAGGACCAGGTGACTATGGGGTGAATGCTTCCTCCATTATCAAGCCGGACAATCTACTACCCAAGTGCAAGGACCCAAGCACATTTTATATTCCTTGCACCATTGGGAACTTACATATCATAAGAGCCCTAGCTGACCTTGGAGCTGGTATTAATGTTATGCCTAAATCACTCTATCAGCTTTGCACTTTGGGGCTGAAGCCAATCGGGTTGCAAATTCAGTTGGCTAACCACAACATTACAAGACCAGAGGGAGTATTGGAAGATGTTCTTGTCCAGGTAAATGATTTAATATTCCCTGCGATTTTTATGTGCTTGAAATGGAGAATGACACCAATGCCAGCCAGCATACATTAATCTTGGGTAGACCATTTTTGAAAACTACTAGAACCATGATTGATGTTTATGCTGGCACATTATCCATAGAGTATGGGGACATGAAGGTCCAATTCAACTTGTCTGATGCTATGAAACATTCCCATGAGGAACACTCCATGTTTGGCATTGATGTCATTGACTATTTAGTTGATGATGCTTGTGGAAATATGCTCTGAAAGATCTAGATCCTTCTTGCTCTACTTTCTCTTCTTCCATGGGATATGATGCACCTATTAATTTAGAACTTCCAAAGTTTTCAGATACATGTACACCACCCAAGCAGGAGTCATTAGTTTGCCAGGTGCTCCATGACCTGCCCATGTTGGGTAAGAAGCCTTGTGAGGGATAATGGATCTTGCTACATGAGCCCCAAAACCTAATGGCTGGAAAGCCAAAGTCTAGATGGAGGGGACCTTTCTTGGTTACCCTTACACAACCCGATGGTGCCATTGAGTTGGAAAATTCTAGATGACTCAGTGTGGCATTGAAGGCACCTTATGCACCTCCATGAGATCCACACATGTCTAAGGGCTCAGTTGGCTTACCTTTGGGTTGAAATTGCACACCCTCCATGAGGGTCCTGATTGTCCAACTTAGGGACGTTAAGCAAAGTGCTGGGTGGGAGACAACCCACTTGAGGTTTTCTCTACCTTTCTTTTATTTTTCTGCATTTTATTTATTTTCATTTTAGTTTTAAGTCTTGCATCAGATTTATTTTATTTGCATTTTACATCATCCCTTTGGCACCTTAGAGGTTACATGCATAGGCTCACACCATATGCACTACATTAACATGCTTGGCATTGACTTTATTTTGTATTGCATACTTGGTGGATTCACTGTGTTGTTTGGATTGAGTACATGCACTTTTACCTGTGAGATTTTGAGCCTCTTTGATGTGCTATGTTTATTTGTTCATGTGAGCTTCCTCTTTGGATTTGTATTCTAGAACTTGCTTAGGGTCTTGTTTGAAGATATGTTTTCATGTGCATGCTTGAATATGATTGAGGCATTTTTCTTATTTTTTAGCCACTTGCCCATATAGCCAACCTTTGCATGTTACCATTGTTTAGCCCTCTTGAGCCTTATTGCTCATTCTTTTATTTTAACACATCCTTAGCCAAAAGTGAAAAACCATGAAAATTCCCAACCTTTTAGGCTTAGGAGAGCATTTATGAACATTCTTATTTGTGCTTGAGCATAAGTGTGGGAGAAAGTATGAGGACATATCCCAATTTAAGTGTGGGGGAGAAACAATGTGTACTCAAAATTCAGCAAGTGGCATACCAAAAAAAAAAAAAGAAAAGAAAAGAAAAGCAAGGTTGATTGAAAAAAAATTAATTAAAAAAAATTCTAACAAATTTTGGTTGAAGATGTGCCACATTGCAAAAGAAAGGCCTATAATATAGTTAATTTGGACAAAGTGTACCCTATGGCTCTTGTGCTCTTGGTGTATGTATTTGCTCTCCTTTGACTTGAGGTTTAGCCCATTGGCCTATATATTTATCTATCTTCACCCAAGCCCCATTACAACCAAAGGTAAGTCCTCTTGATTCAGTATACATGTGTGTGTGACAAAATGAAGAATGAGACCCGTAGCAAGCTTATGGTAATGCATTTTCAGTTGAGGTGATTGAGTGTGTATCATAACCCAAAACAATTGAGTGAATGAGTGGCAAACACTGACCTTGGGAGGGTTTTTGTACTTGATCCATGCATCATATGTGAATTCTACTCGTCTATGTTCTTGTTCATGCCTAGCTTGTTATCATTCTCTTGATTGTTAGTGTGAAAGCTTACTATATGCCTCTAGATTCATTGGATTAGTGTATTGTCATTTAATTTCATGCATCATGCATTTTAGGTTAGGAGTCTAGTGTACCCTTGTATACTGTTTCTCATCCATACCTTGGTTTGATCTTAGTTTCACATGAAGACATGTGAAAGTTTAAGTGTGAGGGAGTTTGATAAGGGGCATGCATACCACTTATCTTGCTACCAAACCTTAGCTTTTTACATGAGTTTTACTAGTTATTGATGCAATTAATAAGAATTTTGATTTACTCCTCATTGTGCAATTTAAATAGAATTATTGACTTTTGCATTAATTTTGGAATAAATTGTAATTATACCCTATTGCATTTGACTTGTCTCTTTGAGTATGGTTTTGTGCACAGGAGCTTTGGATCAAGTGCAAAATGTCAAGAACAAGGTTGCTGATGTTTTGATACTGTCCAACTTGACCTCCAGTTAGTATTTTCACAATATCTAGAGCTACAGATGTCCGATTGAGGTGATTTTGGTGGCGTTGGAAAGCTTATTCAAAGGGCTACATTCGCTATACCTAGTGCCGAGGACAGATTCGGATGTGTAATGGGCCAAAATGATCAAATACGTGAAAACATCAATGCTGTCCAGGCCTAGCGCCAACAAAACCCTGAAATTGGTTTTTATCAGCATAGCTCACGGTGAGCGCTTCAATGCTCTGTCAATGATGCAGAATAGCTCATTAAATCAGTTTTGGGCCCACTTTGGCCTAATTTTAGAGAGCAATATTTAAGGAATTATTACACACTTTTACCCTAGCTTTTACTCACTTTAGGGCCACTTTAGTTGCTATTATTCTCTCTCTACATCTCTCTATTCTTCTCTCTTCTCTCTCTAAGTATTCCATTGGTGAAGGTGTTTTATCTTGGAGGTTGTGGCAACGATTTTGCTATTATTTTTAGGCTTTCTCTTATCTTCATTGTTGTAATCCTCCAAACATAGAGGAATAGATTTCTTTACTAGTGTAGGGATTTCCTGATGGATTGGAATGATGTTTGAGACTGTTTGTTTATATTGAATGCATTAGTTTTCTTAATGTTTTGTAGTTTCTATTCCTTTTATTATTGTGGTGATTGCTATAATCTTTATTAGGATAACTAAATTGGCGATCGTCGTTTATGTAACACCCTAAAATTAGTTAAAAATTAATTTAAGCTTTATTAGCCATAATTTTAAAAATCTAACAGTTTAGCAATGATGAGGATGGCCCAATGGACCTATACAAAAAAAAAAAAATTTGGGCCGAGGTGAATAGTACCCTGTTCATCTGCCCATCGGGCAACTTAATCCTGGAACAGGAAGTGCCCGGACTAAGAAAAAAGATAGTTAAGGTTAGAAATGGTAAGGAATGAGAATTTATACCTAGAGTTAAATTTCGGGTGATATTGGATTACTCGGGTATGGTATTTTACCCGTTTTGAAAATATTGATGTGAGTTTGACACGAATGAAACTTGCAATGCAAGTTTGCCACCCAACTAGACAAGTTTATGGTTTAGAAGAAGCCACACCATTGCCACTTTATTAGGACCAATAGGATGCTTACAAAAATTACCACATATATCTTTAAGAGAAAACATTTGTACTTGAAATTACTATGCATTTTGTCATAAACTCATAAGATCAACATCTTATCATTTCCTTTTATGAAAATTTCGGCCAAGACAAGAGCAAAACAGCCAGCATTGTTGTCTTCTTCATAAGCTCAAGTTTTAACTTCAAATCATCAAAACACTTGCCCAAGATTACAAAAATTACAAACTTCCTTCACTAAAGTTATTCCACTCATCAATACCTACACATCTAACCGATTAAAATCTCAAACCTACATCAATTATTACTTTGATCCCTGACTTCCTTACTTCCTAGAGGAGGTTTGGTGTGTGATTGGGAGTCCTTAGAGTGAAGAGGAATCAAGGGAGGCATCCTTTGGAGCATAGAGCTCAAGAGCTTTCAAAGTAGGGGTTTCTTTACCTTTTTTCTCAAATTTATTCTAATCTGTTTTGGTTGAGCTAGATCTGAAATTTCTAGTTATAGTGATTGATATTATGTTGATATTGATGCATGAATTTTTTTGGAGTGTTTAGATGAAGTAAAAAATCAAGTTTTCAAAAGGAATTTTGGTCTTTGCTGCGGATTTTCGGTTTTTACACATGCAGCTATTGAATCTGAACTTTTTGGTATACTTGTGGGTATTTTCATGAGCTATAAAAATTATATGTTGGAGTTAACATCTAAACTAACTATATGAATTTTCTTGGGTGTTGATTTTAAGGTTTACTGCCTGAAAAAATCAAAACCGAAGTGAACTACGTGCTCCTTAAATATTGAAAAATGAAGCTGTAAATTTGTCTAATTTTTTTAACATAGCAAATGATTTATTTTTCCTTTGAAATTTTTACAGATGTTGAAACATCTTGAAATGTAACTGTGATTTTTCTTTGGAATTCATTCAATCATTTTCTAGGGTTAAAAATTATGTTTTTCAGGTCTAAGCTGAGGTTAAGGGGTCCTAAGACATTAAATTGTCTAAGTTTTTTAACATAGTTAGAAAAAAAATTTTCCTCTGAAATTTTTATGGGACCTTGCGGACACATTGAAGTGTCTTTGAGAATTTTTATAGCCTTCGAATTGATTGTTTTATGTGCAAATAGATTGTGCTATAAATATGTAAAATCTGTCATTTGTCTGAAAATGAATTAATTCTTTGAATTGATAAATAATGGCATCTTGTACTAGTATGGCATGAGCACAAGAATATGAATATGAATAATTGAGCATGTGATTTTATTGATGAGGTTAGGCACACATAGGTATGAATGCCTATTACAATTGCTCATATGCGAAAGAAAAGTATAAGATTATGTTTCTTGGGTTGGAGAAAAGTGTTGTCGAGGAAAGTAAACCTAACTACCCTTGAATTAAGTCGGGGAAAGTAAACCTTACTAGAAATAGTTCCTATGAGAATTGGAGAAAGTAAATCCAATGATCATATATAGGAATAAGCTCAGTCCTTAAAATGTAGTCTATTATCCTAAAGTAGTCTTTTATCTTATGTGCTAAGTGAAGGATTTTAGTATTAATATTTAGGCCAATATGTTAAGTTGTGGTTTAACAGTTGGCCAATATGTTAAGTTGTGGTTTAGCAGGATAGGATTTCTATGATGTTAAGTAGTATAATATGTGATTGAATGATAAAAGCTACCCACTTCGAAAGGATGATTTTAGAAATTTAAAATGAATACTTAATATATACTATATGATCATATTTTCTGAAATTTTAGAATTCTCACCCTAGCTTGTTTGTGTTTCCGTGTTGTCTCCAGGTGGATTCCAGAGGATAGTGAAGTAGCTACAAGAAAACTAAATTGTAGTTTCTATAGTTTAGTTGTGGAACTCTTATCTATTGTACATAGTTATACATATATGTATTTCTATAAATGTAGTAAAGAACCTTTGTGGATTAAAGCTCATAAAAGAGCTTCATTTTGTACTTGACATGCATTAAATAAATACATTATTTCTTGTAATATATTTTGATAGAACCATGAGTTAGTTAATAAGCAATTCAACCGATTCTTGCTATAGATAATTAAGAAAGGTCCACAAATCTATAAATAACAACTCTTGACTACGATGCCATAACTTAAAGATGAGGTTATACTTGGGAGGATGTTACAGTTAGGGAAACCCTTTGGGCATAAATTGATAGATCTATTGGTTTATGTTTGAAGGAGAACATTAAAATTAACTTTCTGATTGGCGGTTAGGCTATAGCAATTGGCTCATTAAATTGATGTGATTTCTTAAATTGGCGATCGTCGTTTATTAGCTATTTGCATTAATCAAATTCTAGAGGTCGATTGATCACTAGTAGAATTGTCGGTAATTTATCACCAATAGCCACCAATGGGTTTAGTATTTGGTCAATGATAATTAATTTCTAATCCTAGGAATACCTTACACTAGTGTCTTCTCTATTGTTGCTATTATCTTTCAATTTAAATTAATTGTTTTAATTCTCAAAACCCCCAAATGTTCCCAACTAAGTATTGAAGTCTCCTTGAGAGATGACCTAGGTTGTGCCTTTTACTACATTTTTTATGCAACTTAGCACTTTATAAATTTTAATTTGTTTGTGAGTCATGACAGCTCACATCACTAACCGATTTGTCAATGTCCTAGAGGTAGAGATGAAAAAAGAGCTTGAGTGGGAGAAGGTAGAGCTCTTCTAAGAGATAGAACTCGGATAGGATTAGGCAGAGTCCCTAGGACTAGGCGAGCTAACAGGTGGCCGAGATTGACATGCATGTGATAGAGCTCTGCCATCAGAGGGAAGAGCTTACTCAGAAGTAGCTTGGGTCCATCACATGCTTGTCAGTCTCAGCCACCTATCAACCAAGCTCCACCTAGTTGAGCGAACCTTGAATGGGTTAGGGACTTATAGTGTCCTATTTTTACAATTATCATGGTCAAATTTGGGTGTTCACAATTTTTAGGGATCAATTTGTCCATCAAAAATTGTCAAGGACCAATTTGGGTGTTTACTCATAAAATAAAAATAAACAGCGTGTTTTAGTTAGTGTTGATTGATATTAGGTGGTGTCACATAAACCAATAATTAAAATTCATGTTAGCATTTAACAGGTTACAACTAAGTCAAGGAGCTATATGTCCTATTTTTATAATTGTAAGGAACCTCAACACTAATTTTTTATTGTCAGGGACCAATTTCTCCATCAATGAAATTGTCAGGGAACTATAGTATCCTATTTTTGTAATTATAAAGGACCTGAACACATTTTTTTTGTCAAGGACCAATTTGACCATCAATAAAATATTTGGACCAATTTGGGTATTTACTCTATTTTTATTTTTAGTTTTTGTAAATTCCTCCCAAACATTCCAATATTTCACCATACACACTATCAAGAAAGAAACCAAAATCATAAATTTTTAATCATTTTTCCAAAAGAGCTATATATTAGAGACTTGATTGCATATTACAAAACAATACAATATCACCATGCTTGGTATAGGATGCTATATTAAATTTTGAAATATTTAGGAAGAGATTTGCAAAAATGTGTAACGCTCGGTGACGAGGGAGGAAGTGATCGTTGGACAAGAAGGACGGACAAGGACCGCTTCTAGCAAGGCTTCTAAGTGGAGGGGTACATGAATGAACTGATTACACACCAGAAAGGGATCCTAAAGCTTATAGGTGTGGGACTACACATTGAGGATGACTTATATGAATTGATTGGTACTACCTATGCTAACAAAGATGCATCTTCTTTCAGGAGCCCATCATGAAAGAACATTACGGTTAAGTGTGCTTGACTTAGAGCAATTTTGAGATGGGTGACCTCTTGGGAAGTTTGCTCAGGAAGAGTGTGAGTGAGGACAAAGCAGGCTAAAAAGACCTATGTTGGGTTGTGGAACAGTTATCAATCCATAAGCAGGAGAGGATGTTACAAAATGAAGAGAGTACATTTTAGGGTATGTTTGTGAGTTTGAAATTTAGAGTAAAAGGGAGGATGAGAGGACTTATAGTGTAAGATTTTAAAATTTTACACTATAAACCCTTCCTCCCTTCCTTCCCCTCCAAATTACGACTCACAAACATACCATTAGTAAATTGATGGTGATTAGAATTAATAGGTGCCGTATAGATCAATAATTAAAGTTCACCTAGCATTTAGTAGGTTGCAATTGAGTAAAGAACCTATAGTGTCCTATTTTTAGAATTGTGAAGATCCCAACACTAATATTTTTGCTTAGGGACCAATTTTTCCATCAATAAAATTGTTAGGGACCTATAGTGCCCTATTTTTGCACTTGTGAGGGACCTCAACACTGATATTTTTTATCAAGGACCAATTTTTCCATCATTGAAATTGTCAAGGACCAATTTGGTGTTTACTCCAAGAATTTTTTATGCAAGACATATCATCATCTCTCCTAAATAAACTCATTTACGTATAAAGATTTCCTAGATAATGAGCATACATCTCCCTCAGGAAGCCAACCATCCTTTTTTCAGGAAGCCAAGCACACTTTTCTCATAAGGCCATTCAAACTTTGCTTAAGAAACTGAGCATACCTCCCTCTCCTGGCCAATCTCTATTGCCATTGGTACATTCATCACATGTTAGCCAATCTTTGCCACCTGTTATCTGAGCTCCGTCTACTCTTGGCTTGAGCTCTATTACCTTCTCCAATTGACTACATCATCTCCTGAATTAGCCGTTGTCACTCCAGTCTCACCTCTATCACATATCAGCCGGTCTTCACAACCTATTAGCTGAGGAACTCGTTGGCGTAGTAGACCTTGTTCTTGTGGAGGCAAAAGTAATAGCAACCTGGGTTTAGGTCTGGGCCTTCATGGGAAAGGTTCTCGATGATGTTCTTAAGGTTGTTTCCTACGAACTTGAAGAGCTTCTCAAACACCATTGTTGCCTCCTTCTCATCCAAGAGTCTCAGCTTTGATTTCTTCCTACCTTCTATAGCTAAAAAAACAATGCTCTGCCTCTAGGGTTTTGCCGTTGTAGAAATGTAATGTCATTTGGAGAACCGGTTCATCGTTTCATTTCGTTTTCTTTACAAAGATGTTTAGGTCTTTTATATAGTATGATGACCATTAATTATGATTGTCTTCTTAATTATTTCTTCTGCATTTGTGATGGGAAAAATGAGAGATGGTTAGAGCCATTTAGTTTCGATTTTCAATTTTCAATTTTCAGTTTAACAGTTTTCTAGAATTTGTAAAGGAAATACTGAAAACTACAAAATCCAGTTTTTAGTTTTCATTTTAAGTTTCAGGAATTCCTTTATAAAATCCTAAAATTGAAAAGCTAAAAACTGAAACAAAATAGGTCCTTAGTTTTTTCTTTTATTTTTGTTTTGGTGAATAAGATATATAGTGATATTTTCCTACGAAAATCGAACTACACTTCCTAGATACTTGATCATTTTTTCGTGTCCAAAATTTGTGAAAATCATGTCAGGATTTGATATAAATCATTTTTTGTTAAAAGATTGTTAGACTTCCATAGATACCATACGATAAATTAAGTAAAAAAGCTAATGGAGATGGAGGCCCATAAAGAGGATGAATACAACAATGAGAACAAGTTGCAATGTTTCTAAGCGTGTGACACCAATGGCATAGGTTGCAAATGTGGGACCTAGAATAATAAGACAAAGAGAAGCTATCCGTGTAGACTTGTCAAGAAATATGAAGGTGCACAAGGAAGCAAAGAATCAATAGCATTTCCAAGAACAAAGCAAAAGAAGACAACTGGGTGTGAGGAGGCCAACACCTCTTCCAGGCACTTGAGGAGGGTTGATATGGGGTTGCTCATCTAACCAAACACCACTAGGAAGGCTTAGGATTGCTTGGTACATGGTTGAAACTAGCAATGATGCTATCCCCATAAGCATATCACTTAGTGCACACTTGATGTAGAAGATAGAGGATAAACCAAAGGTTTGTGGTGGAACACTTGTTGATGCAGGGCCCATTGTGTTGTGCATCAACTCTTGGTGAAGTAGAAAGGCAATAATCTTTGTTCTCTCTTGCATCTCTCGAACCATTTTGGATCCTTTTTGTTGTGTAGGGTTACCAAGTTTAGGAAAGCATTCCTACTATTTATACCATTAGGGTCGCTTTAGGGCTAGATTTGCTATCAGCTATCAAGATAACCATTTTTGCTGACTTATAATTATTCCAGAAGATGCATCGAAACTCCGCGCTCGCTATTAGGTCAAAATTACACGCTTGTTCCACACTTATGGTCTTAGGCCATGCCTTGGGTTGTCTCCTGCTTACCAATTTGGAAGGTAAAAGCATCCCAAGGACGGGGAATGTCACAAACCTCTAGAAATTTTACATTTAAAAAGCCTTGTAACAAAACCACAGCAATAAGGCACTCTTTTTCTGACCTCATGTTTTTTCTACATGAGTTTTACCCGAGGACATCAAAAAAGAGCCCTCAGTTTTTTATCTTTATCAATGAAAAAGAAGAGATTATTATTCACAAGTTGAAGACATCCAAACATGCAAGGCCGAGTTTCCCATATTTCTGAACTAAATGAAGGGAGTCTCAAAGGCATCGAGCTAAGCTCCTATAAGAGTTGCATGAAGGAGAACTCAGGCAATATGCGAGGCCGAGTTCCCCATACTCGGACTAAATGAGGGAGCTCCAAAGCCATTGAGCCGAACATAAAGGGGAACTCAAAGGTAATATGTGAGGCTGAGTTCCCCATACTCTGACTAAATGAAGAGAAGCTCCAAAGGCATCGATCCAAGTTCCTATATGAGTTACATGAAGAGGAACTTAGGCAATATGGGCGATGAAGTTCCCATATTCTGAACTAAATGAAAGAAGCTCCAAAGGCATTGAGCTGAGCTCCCATATGAGTTACCCAAGTCGATTAAGAACAAGAGGATGATAGACAGAATCCGTCTATTATGAGTACCATAACAGCTATGGCCACAAAACAGAAAACTATCACGACCTCCAAGACACCATCAAAGAACTATCTGAGCTGTAGGCTAGTGAGGTTTGTAGCCACCCAGTGTAACACACTAAAATTATTTAAAAATTAATTTGAGCTTTGTTAGTCGTAATTTCAAAATATAACACTTAGCAACGACGAGGATAGCCCAACGACGTTTTGAAAAAAAAAATTTTGAGCCCTGGTGAATAGTAACCTTGTGGGCTCCATCTGCTCATCTGAAGAGCCAAAACCCTAGATTTGGATCAGGAAATACCCGGACTGAGAAAAAAGAGGGTTGAGTTTAGAAATAGTTAGGAATGAAAATTTATACCTGAGATTTAATTTTTGGTAATGTTTGATTACCCGGTACATGTTTTACCCATTTGGTAGGTTTTTATGTGCGGTCTTTGACACCGTACAAGTTACTTGGTGGCCAAGTAACCTTTACCATCCACTTTATGCCAAGTGATGGCAAGGATTAAAACTTGAAAAGAAAGTTTTATCTTGACCTTTCATTTATTATATTTTACTCAGAACCAATATCTCGTCCGTTTAGGATAATTTCTGTATTCTTTTAACACCAAAAGCTACTTGCTCCCCAAGTTAAAGTGAGCCACTCATCTTGAGCCAAGTGGATGGCCAAGATTCATTCTTTGACCAACAAAACAAATTCTAGCCATTCATTTTGCTATCTTTAAGAATTCACCTTTTATATGACAATAAATCAAGCTTTTCTTACCAGCTTCCTCACAAGATGAGTACAAAACCATTCTTCTCTATTAGCCACTCATATTTTCAGCCAGCCCACTCATGAAACCCTTCCTCCATTGTTCTTCCTTGCAAACTCCATTAACAAGCTTCAAAGCTTGCAAAACCCTAGCTCAAATTCACTAAAACACCAAGATCCTTTAACAAAATTGTTCTACTCATAATCTATCAAATTAACTGATTGAAATTTCATTTTCTCACCATTTCTTACCTTGATATCTCACTTACTCACTGCCTAAGGAAGGTTTGGGACTTGAATTGGTGGTCTTGAAGTGAAGGGAATCAATCTTGGAGCATCAAAGAGCCAAGGATACACTAGCTTCCAAGAGTAGGGCTTTTAAATCTCTTTTGCTTTCAAATCGGTTTTTCTATCTTAACTACTGATTTAATTTGATGTTTTTAGTTGAATTGGTTGATAATATACTGGTATTGATGTGTTAATTTTGGTGGAGTGTTTGGATGATATTAAAAATCATTTTTGTAAAAAGGGATTTTGGTCTATGCTGCTGGATTTTCAGCTTTTACATAGGCAGCTATTGAACTCGAATTTTCTGGTATAATTTTGGGTATTCTCATGAGCTAGAAAAAATATATGTTGGAGCTAACATCCTAGGCTAGTTCCAAAAATTTTCTTAAGCCTTGTTTTGGGCTTCTACTGCCTGAAAAATTCAGAAACCAAAGTGAACTATGTGCTGCCTAAATGTTGGAATAGAAGCTCCTTAATTTTGATAATTTTTTTAGCATGGAAAATGATTGATTTTTCCCTTGAAATTTTTATATAGTGTTGCATCTTGAAGTTCAACTGTGATTTTTATTTTGAATTGATTCAATCATTTGCTAGGGTTAAAAATTATGAGATTTCTTTCTGAGTTGAGTTTAAGGGTTCCTTAATTTAAATTGTCTAATTTCTCTAACATAGTTAGAGAACTCTTTTTGCTCTGAAATTTTTATGGAACCTTGTGGACACATTGAAGTGTCCTTGAGAATTGTATAGCCTTTGAATTGATTTTTTGATGGGCAAATAAGTTTGTGCTACAAAGGTATGAAATCTGCCATTGTGCTGAAATGCAAAATATCTTTGAATTGATGAACTAATGGCATTTTTGTTCTAGTATGACATGAATACTTGATGTTACCTATTTGGCCATGTGACTTGTGACATATAAATACATGCTAGAGGAAGTAAAGAGTGGTTTATAAGGCATGGTTTAACTTTCATTTTGAATGAAATGCCTATATGTGCTTTGTGCATGCATTTGGAAAAGGAAAAGAGAATGTATAAACTTAAATTGTGCATGTTCTGACATATGGACAAAACAGAAACAAGACTTAGGTTGAATGAGAAGAAGGAATTAGAAAAGAGGAACTTCCCAAATTTATAGTCGGTATGTATCGGCTAGGAAGATATCTATGTGTGATTTGGAAATGGAAAAAAATGAAATTCAATGATCACGTATAGGAATGAGCTCAGTCTTACAAGAGGTTATTTCCCTTGTGTGGTGTGATCCACTTAAATACCATTTGGTATAAACTATCTATTGTGGAGTTATCCACAAACAAATACCCGTTGGGTATGATAAGTCTTTCTATGTCAATGAAAGAGAAAAAATGCACTCATTTGATTTCTATGGCCACAAGTGAAACCATGTCACGTTGATATAAGTTCACTACATGTATTATATGCATACTCATCTTACTCTGAATTGATTTCCTGGGATGACTCACTAGTTGTGGAAACTTTATGATATATGTGCCTAAGTGTTTGATTGTTAAAAGCTACCCATTTCGGAAGGATGATTTTAAAACTTTAAAATGAATCTTTAGTTTACATTACATGATCACATTTTTCTAATAAACCGAAGTAGCTAGGGCGATGACGAGGACATTTATGATTATGTAACTAGGGAGTTACCCTACTGAGAATTCTGGAATTCTCACCCCTACA
This sequence comes from Dalbergia oliveri, assembly GCA_030441495.1. NCBI lineage: Eukaryota > Viridiplantae > Streptophyta > Magnoliopsida > Fabales > Fabaceae > Dalbergia > Dalbergia oliveri. Next base: position 17,706,208 of record JAMLFY010000015.1, read on the forward strand.
TGTTTGTGTTTCCTGTTTCTCCAGGTTTATCCAGGACTACAAGGGCTGCTACACTAAAGGAATCAAATCGCAGGAGTTTAGTGGTTAGTGTTTTTATTATGTTGTACTTAGTGTGTATATATTTGTAAACGAAGTATAGAACATGTATGTATTCATGCTCATAGAAGAGCTTCCTTTTGTACCTACTTATGAAATAAATAAATGTTTTGTTTATTTATTATATATATTTAATAGAACCACAAATTAGTTACTACTCAACTTGATCAATCTTGCTATAGATATTTAAGAAAGGTCCATAAATTAATAAGTAACAACTTTTCAAGTATGATGCCATGACTTAAGGATGGAATTGTACTTGGGCATGTTACACCCAAGCGAAGTCCGAAAAGAAGTCATCCTTACACAAAGGTCGAAAAAGGCAAAATGATCGAGAAAAGAATCAAGATGACTAAGGAAGAATAGACAAGAAAGGGTGGAAAGAAGAAATGAACCAGGAACGGATCATTCATACTATTGTCTGAGGAGGAATGTCCCACTCTTCGAGGAAAAGAGCCCTCAAGGAAGTTATGAGAATAGAAGGAAAGTCACATCACACCCAACAAAGAAAGCCATGCTCGGCCATTATCTTCTTCTTATGAGGATAACCTGGATGTGGTCTTAGGTCATGATGATCCCATGGTCACATCTACAATCATTGCAAATTCAGAATTCAAGAAAGTACTAGTAGACAATATAAGCTCAGCCGATCTCATCTCACGAAAGGCTTTTGATAAACTCGACTTCATGGGTAAGGATTGAACGCCTACCCAGGATGACTTGGTAGGGTTCAGGCTATGGTTAGGCCTTATGGCTTCATAACCCTGTATATGATGGGTGGACCACCCCAAAAACCAGAATGGTGGCAATCGACTTCTTGGTAGTCTCATGCCCGTTAGCCTATAATGACATCATTTGGAAGACCCACCCTCAACAAATGGGGCGATAGTTAGCTCCGTTCTCTTGTTATGAAGCTATACAATGATGAGGGTGAAGTCATAATGGTAAAGGGAAATCAGGCGGTGGCTAGGCGTTGTTACAATGAGCCTTGAAATTAGGAAACAAAGTGAAGGACATAATCCACAATCAATCTGACCTAAGAAGTCAGAACGATATTATTTTACAAATTTTTTTACTTGGATTTTACTTGGATATATACATTAGTCATGCTCTTTGATTGTCTCCTGATTTGCACTTGGACTTTACTTCTGCTCTTAGTTTTAGATGTAATATCCAAGTAAAAAAATTTGAAAAAAATATTCTTGTAGTGAAGAATGGATATTAATTAAGTGAAAGAAAAGGTAGAAGAAATAATAAATGTGAGCAAAACAACATTACAATAATGTCCAAAATTTTAAGTTGATTTAGGAGAGAGAAGATGAGATTTTATGTCTAAAATGAAATGTGTACCTTGCTAACCTACACATATGAATGAATCAAATGACAACATTATGCTTTAAACATATAAGTTATTTTATTGTTATTATTATTATTATTATTATTATTATTATTAGGCTAAAATGCACTTACCTCCCTTGAGATATCAAAAATGACATTCCACCCCATTTATTTGAAAAATCTACACTCTACCCTATTTGAACCTTAGTCATGTCCTATTAGCTGAGCTCTATTTCATCTTGGATGAGCTCCAACCCTATCAAGCGCTCGAGATATGTGGGATTTTTTTTAATACAAAATTATTGTAAAAGAATATTCCTAGAATATTCTTTTAACTCTCATATTTTTGTAATGAGTGAAGGGCTCAAGAACCCAATTAAACATTTATTTTCAATATAGGAACCCAATTGAAAACTTTTAAAATGTAAGGACCAATTAAAAATTCAAGTTATAATGAAGCACAACCTGGATGAGACTAGAAATCATTGATCTCTATTTCATTTCTGAAGCTTGAGCTCGAGGTTGTGCTTGAGCTTACTGTTGAGCTTAAGCCGAATGAGTTTTTCTTAACTTGAACCTTTCTTAATTTGCTTCAAAGTCATCATGCTGGTCCTTAGACTTGAAAAAATAAGATAGAAAATATGTGTAATTATCCTAGAACTAGAAGGAAAATAAAGGCATGTCATGCAACAATAAAAATCCTAAGAAAAAAACCAATTAAACCTATACATTTTTACAATGCAAACCTACAAGCTATCCTAAAGTTGCATAAATACTGGAGGTATAAAAGTGCATAAGAAGGGGGTTAAATCATGCTTTTTCTCTTTTAATTTGAACATTTAACAAAAGAACTATCAAGCATTAAGCTTGAAGGGCAATAGAAATAGGATAAATGTTTCAGGAAAGTATATCTATGAACCCTAGGATATAATAGAAACGTTAAACGAATATATGAGCAAACATCATAATAAATAAAGTAAAAGAGATCAGGATGAAGAAGATATGACACAACAGATTTTATACCTGTTCGGCCAAACCCCATAAATCCAGGATCATCACATGCTAAAGTTCCACTAAACATCTTTATCAAACCAAGCAAGAACATGGACAGTCTTTACATTAACCTTCCCAAGCTCTCTCATGTGACTAGTAGACAACCCTACTATCATAGTTATCACCAGCTTCTCCAAGTTGAACCTTGAGTAGTCTTGTACTAGCTCTCCAAGCTAGTCTCACAAGTAAATAACCCCTATTGTCATGTTGAAAGTAGTTATTCATCTAGCCTCTCCAAGTTGAACCAAATAGTCTTTCTCCAGCCCTCCAAGCTGAACCCATAACCAGGAGATAACCCCTACTATCATGTTGAAAGTAGTTATTGACAGCCTCTCCAAGTTGAACCTAATAGTCTTTTTCCAACCTCTCCAGGCTTGAACCCGTGACAAGTAAGAAAACCTTACTATCGCGTTGCAAGAAG
>JAMLFY010000015.1:17709615-17748615 GCA_030441495.1 Dalbergia oliveri
AGAAAATGTTATGATGATTATGAATGAAGAATTGTATTATGATATAACATACAAAGATTTAATGGTGACTTAAACTTATGAGAAAATGATCCTTTGGACCCATCAGACTATAAGTGGTGAAAAGGTTATTCTTGCCCCTTGGCATATTTCTCTCAAAAGGGTAGAGTCGGGATTTTAACTTATCAAAAGGGATAAGTATATGCTAGTGACGCCTAGTAAGGTATGAGCTCATAACCTAGATTACTCCCAAAGGGTGGAGTATAGGGTGGCCCAGGAAAATGATGATGAAAGTAACTTTAAGTCACCTAAGAAACTAAGTAAATGCATTGTGTGAATATGATGTTCTGCTATGCATAGTATTTATGAGATGATGATGAGAAATATGATGTTCTGCTATGCATAGTATTATAAAATGATGATGAGGAATATAATGTGATTTTATGTTATTATATATGAAAGGAAAAGTTCATTACAAACATGACATGCTAAGTTTATGATGCATTATAAGACGCGTGATAAAAGGACGAACCTCGTAAAGTATATTTTCAAACTTAATAAATCAATCTTAGCATTCTCACTATTTTATAATAACCCCGAGGTTCCTAGAACGATGATGATGACACAATGCATATGAGGTGAGTACCTTCCTGAGATTCTTTTATAAGTTTCTCACTCCCTTCTTCTTTCTTTCCATCTCATCTTTAGAAAGTGATGGTGATGTTCGTGATTCCCGTTGATGCTCTCACCTGGCAGATGTACTTAATTGGTGAACCAGCTTATTATCCTTGAGGAACGTATCGCTAAACTTTGCCATGAGCTTGGATATCTATTCCTATCTCTGAAATGTTATTAGTAGGTGCCATTAATGGATATTTTCTATCCATATACTATTTATGTTTTGTTTGATTGCCTACATCTAGCTTAACTCTTTGGTAGGCAAAATATCTATGTGTTATGTAATTATGGATGTTATATCATGGAGCCAATATGATGTGTTTTTTATAATATGCCCGTTGGTTTTCCGCTTTATCGATTATCGTTCACGCTACACGGCTCACGATTTCAATCATGTTTTTAAAAAAAATGGCTTGTAATTTCATTATGTATTTTCAAAGTATGGTTAAATAATCGAAGCAAAGAGTAAAGTCTAGTAATTAATCAAATACGACCTAGGCGTATTAGGTTAATTATTCAAGTGTTAGGACGCGACTGGGTGACCGGGCAGAACAAGGGGTGTCAACCATGATCCTCGCTGTGCGTACCATGTAGGAATATCCCTCATACGCCGCTCCGGGAGAGACCTATCTGGGACTCACCGGCTGATCCGTATTCAGAGGATTCCGCCCCTTCATGCCTTTTGCTTCCGATAGGGTAGGCGGGTATATCTCCAGGCCTGTGAGGCGTGTACGTCAAGCAGAAAAGGTGCCCTCGCCAAGGTGGCACGTCGCTCAAGGGACATCGCATGCCCACGTCCACTTTCGATGGGCCACGTCGAGGAGCTGGTTCTTCGTAGGCTACATATCTCCGTCCAAGGATTTGCGTCGCCCATAGGCTTTAGAGGGTTGCTTTGGGTGGGGAGTATCTTGGGGTTGTTACCATATTTGTCTTTATGTTTCTTATGTTTTGTCCTGCAAACTCTGCCCATAGAGTATGGGTAAGACTTTATATTTCTCTTTATATTTACTGGTAGTAATGTACTAAACTATGTTAATTAATGATGAAGAATGTTTGCATGAAGGATGTGTTCTTTTATGTTTATGTTCTGTATGTTTTATGTATTCTTCCGCCTCACGTTGTATGTGTCAAGCGCAAAGGCTCGCATTTTGTTTATATGAATAATTTCAAAAAAGAAAAAAAAATTTACCTGTATTTTCCGACTAAGTATTTTGTAAATGAATTTAAAGAGAAGTAATAACTAATAATTAATCTTTTGATACGTCCGGCGTATTGGGGTTAAATATTAGGGTGTTACAATACTAGTACCAAATGCCATTATATAATCAATTCAAGACTTTGGTTCATTTCTAGTACAATGACAGATTTTACACTTATATAGCAAAAATTAGTTTGTATATCAAACAACCAAATACAAGGCTACAAAAATTATCCAAAACACTTCAATGTGTCCCCAAGGTTCTGTGAAAAGAAAGCTCGTAAGAATTATAGTAAATGTATTTTTTCGTTATTCATTAATTATTAAGATTTTGTAAACATTTTTTTGCTTTTAAAATGTAATAAGAACATGTACGCATCACACATTAATCAATGTGTACAAAATGGGATTATGTAGAAAGGAGTAGAAAGACCTTAAAAAATTGAGAACTAGTTGAGTTATCCATGTCCAAGTGAATAGAAAGAACAAACGAGGTCAATTCAACATCAATTATGGTATATGATAGCATTAGTTAGGAAAGGAGTGGGTGAACGGAATTTCAAAAATGAAGAAAAGACTTGTTATACCTTTAAAATCAAAGATATATAAGAGTTGGCTAAACAAGCAATAGATGGTAGCATGGATTCTGAAGGTCAACTAATATATAAGAGAAGCGGGAAGAGTATTATGCATTCTCAATTTTCAACAACTTTGAGGAATGTAATGAAAATCAACTTGAGTTACCTTATGTGCTAGTAGGAGTAAATATAGATGATCATCCGTTGTTCTCATTGGATATAATGACGGGAAACAAGGCTGAAGTACTTAAATAGCCATGGGAAGAAATTTAGAAAAAGATGATATGCACATGTTGAATATGACTTCGTTGAGCAATACCTTATCTAGTGGATGTTTAACATAGAGGTTATCAAAGGTCCTCTACCACAATCTTAATGGAAATGCCAAATAGGTTGTTGGTAAGTACACGCCAGTGTATGCTCATAAATCCTTGATTGATTTTTAGTATATTGTATTTTCATTTTAGTGTATCTTCAAGCTTTCTATTTTTTGTGGTGTTTCCTGTGTTTATTTTGATCTATCCTTATGGCTCCTTATTGTGCTTGCATTGCCATGCATTTCATGATATGGTATATTGCATTCATGACATCCAAGATGCATACTAAAATTAAATGGGCGTCGATAAATGATATTTTAGAACTTTAAAATTAAACCTTATGAATGTCCACCTTTCTATAAAGAAACCCAAGGTTCCTGAGGGTAGATGATAACACCAAAATAAGAGGAAATCCTACTGATTCTTCATCAAGTTTCTCACTCCTTTTGTTTCTTTCCGTCACATCTTCGAGGATCGATGGCCGCCTTCGTAATCTACGTTGATGCGGCAAGCATCAAAGCTCTATTTTGATGCCACGCACCGGTCATACCACTTCATTGGACGTTGTTCTGTGCACCTGTTCGTGTTCCTCGATCGCCCGTTGCCCGTTCGTCACCATTTCTGTTTCACGCCGACTTTACCCTTCGCCGATGGCTTATTCTTCGAGCACGCCACCCAAGGAAAGCACAAATGTCGTGCCCACAACGCGACCTCCGCTGACCACGCCTCACCGAGTCCGTCCCTCTTCAAGTCCCCAGCCAAACAGCTCCGCGCGAGACATACCATCCATGGGTTCTTCTCCAACCGTTCCTATGGAATTAGGTAGCGAGGACACTATGACACGGCCACTTCGAGGAAGCAGGGTGAGGATGGTGCCACGTCGTGTGCAAAATGGGATTATGTAGAATGGCGGTAGAGAACTTGAGAAAAATTAAAAACTATAGTTATCCAAGTCCAACTCATAGAAAGAACCAAACGAGGTCGATTCGACATTAATTATGGTATATGATAGCATTAGTTAGGAAATGAGTGAGTGAATAGGAATTTGGGAAAATGAAGAGAAAAACTCGCTATACCTTTAAAATCAAAGGTATATGAGAGTTGGCTAAATAAGCAATTGATGGTAGCATGGATTCTGAAAAGGTCAACAGGTATATAAGAGAACAGGAGGAGTATTTGCGGCATTCTCAATTTTTAACAACTTTGAGGAATGGAATGATTGAGTTACCTTATGTGCTAGAAGGAGTGAAGATAGATGATCACGCCGTTGTTCTCATTGGATATGATGGCGAAAACAAGGCCAGATCTAAAATAGCCATGGCAAGAAATTTAGAAAAGGATGATATGCACATGTTGAATATGACTTCGTTGAGCAATACCTCATACTAAGTGGATGTTTAACATAGAGGTTATCAGTGGGTCCTGTACCATAACCTTAATGGAAATGCCAAAGAGGTTGTTGGTGGAGAATTCAGGTGTAGTGGGCAATCCCTGATTGATTTTTAGCATATTGTGTTTTCTTTTTAGTGTATTCTTTGAGCTTTCTATTTTTTGTAGTGTTTCCTTTGTTTATTTTGATCTATCCTTGTGGCTCCTTATTGTGTTTGCATACCACTATACTTTGACTTATTGTTAGGTTTATGGTTACATTTATTTCCAGTCGCCACTACACTTCTTCCCCTTGAGTCTTATCTCTCTCTCCTCCTCCAATTTCACACACTAGGTTTTTTTCCTTTACTTTGTTATGTTTCATCAATGAGGCAATGACTTAATTTTTATTCTGTTTCACGCATCTTTATTTCTTTGTTATGTTTTTTTTTTCATTTTTTTTAGTAAATTTGGTGAAATTCTACCATTTATTGCATTAGATTCTTCAATGAAAAAAAAAAAAAAACTCATCCCACATGCAATAGAAATTAAAGCTCAAATCTTTCTTCTTGGGCACCATTAAAATTTTCAACATTGTGAAAATTCTCATCTAGGGTGTGCTTCTTCTTTGAATTCCTTTTTTCAATCTTACAACAATGCGTAACAACACTACTATGCACGTGAACACTAATTTGATGTCACTAGCTATGACCCATTATCATAAAGATCACCAAAACGACCCGTTTACTATGTCAAAAACCTTCAAGGGACTCACATGACGGTGACAAACCCTAACAATGCCTGAATCAATTTTTTTTTATTGCAGTGATTGGGGTTTTCTTTTGGAATAGCTACCTAAATGAATAAATAATGCAATGACAAAATTTGATTGGAGGGTTCAAAGGATACATGGCATGCGAATCTTGCCACATGGAGTCAGAGACTAAGGAAAGCTTGTAAGAATTATATTAAATGTATTTTTTCCTTTATTCATTAATTATTTAGATTTTGTAACCATTTTTCTCATTTAAATATGATATAAGTAACCAATCGAGGTCGATTTAACATCAATTACAATATGTAGCCCTAGTTAGGAAAGAAGTGAGTATATGAGAGTTTAAGAAAATGAAGAGAAGACTCGCTATATTGTTAAAATCAAATATATATATATATATATATATATATATATATATATATATATATATATATATATATATATAAAGAGTTGGCTAAATAAGCAACAAATGGTAGTAGGAATTATGAAAAGGTCAACCAATATCCAAGGGAGGCAGGAGGATATTGTGGCATTCTCAATTTGCAAAAAACCTGAGAAATAGAATAAAAATCAACCCGAGTTACCTTATATGATAGAAGGAGTGAAGATAGATAATCACGTCGTTAGCATAATGACGGAAAACAAGGTCGGATCTACTTAAATAGCCATGGCAAGAAATTTGGAAAAAGAGGATATGCATAATGACTTCGTTGAGCAATACCTTGTCCTAAGTGAATGTTTAACATAGAGGTTATCAATAGGTCTTCTACCACAGCCTAAATGGCAATGCTAAAGGCGCTTATTTCATAAAATGTAAGGAGTATGCCAGCTCAAATCCCTAATTAATTTTTAGCATATTATTTCTTCTTTATGTGTGTTCTTTATGCTTTTATTTTGTTGTGTTTCCATGTATTTGATCTATCTTCATGGCTTAGTATTTGTGCTTGTATGCCTAGCATCTACTTTAACTAATTGTTTATTTTACCTCGCATCTATTTCTATCACCTTCAGCCCAACGGTTCCCCTCAAGTCTCTTATTTAACTTGCTCCAATTTCACGGAATAGGTTCTTTCTTTTGCTTTGTTATGTTCTATCAATGACACAATGACTCAATTTTTATCTATTTCACACATTGTTTATTCCTTATGCGCATGCGTGGCTCGCATTTTAAATCTTAAATTCAAAAAGAAAAATTTAGCCGTATTTTCAGTCTTTGTATTTTAAAGAAAGCCAAGTCAAGTTCTCGAAAACGAAGACGTAACCGCTAATAATTAGCCGAATGCGACTTTAGCGTATTAGGTGAAAGTTAGGGTGTTACAAATGGAAATGCCAAAGAGTTTGTTGGTAGAGTACATTGGAGTACGCTAGTTGGCAATCTCTAATTGATTTTTAGCATATTATTTTTTCTTTATATGTCCTCTTCATGATTTCTATTTTTTATGGTGTTTCACTGCGTGTTTTTTGATCTATCTTTGTGGCTCCCTGTTTGTATGGCACTATATTTTGACTAATAATTATTTTTAGTCTAACATCTATTTCCATCACCATAGCCCATTGCTTCCCCCTCAATCTCATATCTCTTCCTGCTCCAATTTCACGCATTAGATTCTTTCTTTTGCTTCGTTATGTTCCATCAATGACACAATGACTCAATTTTTTATCTATTTCATGCATTATTTATTTCTTTGTTATCTTTCTTCTTCATTATTTTAATTAATTTGGTGAAACTCTGCCATTTATTACATTAGATTCTTCTAAAAAACAAAACTCTCACGCCCGCATGCAATTGAACTTAAAACAATTGATAATTCAATGACAAATTTTGATTGGAAAGGTCAGAAGATAAATGGCATGTAGATCTTGGCACATGGAGAAGGAGACCAAGGAAGGCTCGTAAGAATTATATTAAATGTATCTTTTTTGTTTTTTGTTAATTATTAAGATTTTGTAACCATTTTTCTCTTTAAAATGTAATAGCAACATGCATACATTAATAAATTAAGTCTAAAATAAGATTAAGTTGAAAGAAAGCAGAGAAACCTAAGAAAAATTGAAAACTATTGGTTATATTTTTCCAACTAATAGAAAGAATGAATTGAGGTTGATTCAACATAAATTACTATATGGTAACGCTAGTTAGAAAAGAAGTGAGTGTATTCAAATTTGAAAAAATGAAGAGAAAACTCGATATATATTTAAAACACTAGTTAGAAAATAAAGCCCTCTAATAAATTTAGGGTGTTACATTACCACCCACCTTTAAGAAAAATTTTGCCCTCAAAATTTCATACCTAGAAACAACTGGATGATCTTTCTTCATATTTGATTCTAATTCCCACATGTATTCTTCATTTCCCGATCCACCTAAGCCATTTTTACTAGTTGCATCGATTTATTTCTAAGTTGCCTGACTTCTTATTAATGATCTGAATGGAAGGGGCTTGAAATGTCAAATCATCCTTTAACTATCTGGATTCTGGTTCAATAATATGGTTTGGATATGAATAATACTTTCTAAATTGAGATACATGGAAGACATTATGAAGGTTGGATAAATGTGGGGTAAGGCTATCATAGGCAGCTGACCTAATTTGTCAAAGAATTTGAAAATGACCTATGAACCTGGGTGACAACTTTTTAACTCTAAGGGCTCTACCCACCCCAATGGGTGTAACTTTCAGGAATACTTGTTCTCCCTCTTGAAACTCTAAAGGTTTCCTTCGAGTGTCAACATAACTCTTCTAACGACTTTGTGCTTGAGGATTTTACTCTTGATTTTCTAGTCTAGTTGTTTGATTAACAAGATCGAGTCCCAACAATCCGATTTCCCCAAATCGTACCAACATAATGGAGATTGGCATTTTCTTCCATATAGAGCTTCAACGGGCCCATGCCAATACTAGTGTGATGGCTATTATTATAAGCAAATTCAACTAGTGGAAGAAACTTATCCTAACTCCCTTTCTACTCGATCACGTATGCCCTCAGCATATTTTCCAAGGTTTATATGGTGCATTCTATTTGTCCATCATTCTGCGGGTGATTGGCGGACTTAAACAAAGTTTGGTTCCAAAGGCCTTTTGGAAAGCTCCCCAAAATCTTGAAGTAAATCTTAGGTCTTTGTCAGAAACTATTGAAGAAGGAACACCATATAGTCTCACTATTTCTTGGATATACAAAGAAGCTAACTTATCCAAAGGATAACTAGCTTTGATAGGTATGAAATGAGCGAACTTGGTCAATCTATCCACTATAACCCATATACTGTCATGACCTTATGATGCCCTTGGCAAACCCATTACGAAGTCCATGGAGATACTTTCCCCTTCCATTCTTGGGATTTCTAAGGGTTGCCTGGTCCTAAGCCAGGTTTGGTGCTCTATTTTAACTTTTTGACAGGGTGAGACATCTCCTTGACAAACTCTACTATGTCTTTCTTCATCCCTGACCACCAAAATATTTTCTTGAGATCTACATACATCTTACTAGTCTCGGGGTGAATGGTGAATCGACCACTATGAGCTTCCTCTAAGATTTCATTTCTGAGATTGCCACTTCAGGTGCATAGACCCTGTCCTTGTACTTCCATATGCCTCATTGGTCTTGAGTAAATCCTGGCAACTTCTTTGCATGAATTGATCTTAAAATCTCTTCAAACTCTAGATTTTCGTGTTCTGCATCAAGAAATTGTTCTTTGAACTCACTTGTTACTTTTATCTAACCTAGCACAACACCTTGAGAGGTCACAGACATATTCTAAACTAAGCTTCTTAAAGCTCTCTACTAGCTCCATCTCTTTGTTCATTAGGCATGCTACACCTAATGATTTCTTACTCAATGCATTAGCCACAACATTTGCTTTGCCTGGATGATAATTTATACTAAACTCATAATCCTTGAGGAACTTTATCCACCTCATTTGCCTTATATTCAACTCCTCGATCAAAAAGATACTTTAAACTTTTATGATCAGAGAAAACATTAAATTGTGCACCATAGAGATGGCGTCTCGGTTGAGCAAAAACCAGCTGCGAGTTCAAGGTCATGAGTTAGATAGTTTACGTCATGGGGTTTCAATTGTTGAGAAGCATAGACAATCACATTTTGATTCTACATCAAAACACATCCTAAACCTTTACTAGAAGCATCAAGTAAACCTCAAATGGTTCATGAGGATCGGGCAATACTAATCGGTGCCATGGTCAACTTTTGCTTCAACTGCGAGAATCCATTTTCACATTCAGGTGTCCACTTGAAGGGAGTGTTAGGGTTATCTTAGTCAAAGGTAAGGCTACTGAGAAAAATTCATGATAAAATGCCTATAGTATCCTAGCTAACCCTAGGAAACTCCGAATCTCCATCACCGTTGTCAGTCGTTCCTAAAGAAGTACTAATTCCACCATAAGGGGATCTACGGAAATTCCCCCGTGATACCACATGACCCAAGAATCTAACTTCTTCCATCCAGAATTCACATTTTGATAACTTAGCATACAACTTCCGTTCCCTTAGGATTTGTAACATGACCCTAAGATTCTCCGCATGTTCTTCCTCAGTCCTTGAATAGATAAATATATCATATAAAGACAACTACAAATTCATCTAAGTAAGGCGAAAGATCCGATTCATATAATCCATGAATACCGTTGGAGTATTGAGTTCAAAAGACATCACCCCATACTCATAATGTCCATATCGAGTTCTAAAGGCAGTCTTGGGAAATCTCTTTCCGAACTCGAATATGATGATAACCTCATTAAGATCAATCTTCGAGAATATAGTTGCCCTCGTAGTTGATCCATGACGTCGTCAATTCTTGGCAAAGGTTACTTATTCTTAATCATCACCTTATTCAATTGCCTATAGTCCACAAAAAGCCTCATACCCCCATCCTTTTTCTATACTAGGAGAACAAGGGCTTCCCATGGAGAGGCACTTGGTCTAATGAAATGTTGTAACCCTAAAAATTATTTAAAAATTAATTTGAGCTTTATTAGTCATAATGAGGATGGCCTAATAGATGTGTTAAAAAAAAATTTGGGTAGGGGTGAATAGTGACCTTACGGGCCCTACAAGCTCATCAAGACGCTAAAACCATAGAATTGGAACTGATATGTTGAAAATTGAGGAGAGATTGAGGTTAGAAATAGTTAGGAATAAGGATTTTATACCTGGAATTAATTTCCAGACGATGTTTGATTACCCAAGTACGGTATTTTACCCGTTCGGAAGATTTCATGTGCGATTTTTAACGCCGAAAGATAGTTTAATTATTATACATGGATAATGTATATCAATTCAAGCCAAGTGTAAGGCTCATGTTTAATCTTGGTTTACAAGATTAAATCCTAGCCATCCATTACAAGATTTAACCATTTATACTATATTATATTCATGCATTAATTATAAAGATTAACACCAAAAAAATCTTCTTCAAGAAACCAAATTTCTTCTTTAAGCCTTATTTTTGTGCAAACACCAAGGACGAAGGCATCAGCCTCCATTTCCATCTCAAGAGCTCAAGCTTTCATTCAAATGCCTAAATGCCTATCCTAGACTTGATAAAATCACAAACTTCCTTCACCAAAGTTATTCTATTCATCAATACCTACAAATCTAACCGATTAAAATCTCAATTCCTCACCAATATTTACCTTGCTATCTTACCCCTCACTAATTTAGGAAGGATTTGAGGTTGATTTAGGTGCTTTGAAGTGGAAGGGATCAATCTTAGAACATTCTTAAAGCCAAGATCATTAAAGCCACCAAAGTAGGGTTTTTGAATCTCTTCTTCTTCAAATTATTTTTCTATTTTTAATCACTGATTTAAATTGATTTTTTGGTTGTATTGGTTGATGATATATGGATATTGATGCATTAATTATGATGGAGTGTTTGGATGATGTTAGGAAACCCATTTTGGCAAAACAAGTTTTGAATCATGTGCTGGAATTCTCGAATTAGTCCTGGCAAGTTATGAATCATGAATTTCTGATGTATTTGTAGATGTTTTTATTTTGTTGTACTTTGTTGGAGTTATATGTACGTAAACGTAATAGGGGACATATATGTATTAAAGCTCATAGAAGACTTCCTTTTGTACTTAACTATGTATTCAATAAATATTGTGTTTCTTTGTTATATATTTTAATAGAATTTCGCTTAGTTATTACACATTTTAATCGAGTTTGCTATAGATATTTAAGAAAGGTTGGCTAATTGATAAGTAACAACTCTCGTGTACGATGTCATGACTTAAGAATGAGGTTGTACTTGGGAGTATGTTATATTATAGTATCAGAGCGAGTTCATCTTTGTAGGACCTTGAGAAATGGACTAACTATACTTCCAAAGTGTAGATAAGTCATGCCTTGAATCTTGTCTATGTGATAGGCTATAGGGTTTAGATATGCATGACGGTCTAGTGGTGTTGTAGTTGGTTGTTATCACACTTAGTATAGTGTGGAGCCTGATCAACTCAATATCTTTGTTTGGTGTGTTTAAGAACTAATCAGACCATAGACGTACTAGGAACGGGAAGGTTGATCAGATGACATGATGAGTACTCTCCGTGAGATGGCTGCTGATATGAGAGCACAAGCTGTAATGGCCAACTGGATGATGGAAATATTAAATCAGAATGCAAGAGTCCATGAGTGTAGCAGAGTACATGGTAAAGTTTGATGAGTGATGCAAATCTTCTACTCTATAGCAACGAATCGGATGAAGCTTGGAAGTGCATGAAGTATGAAGGAGCGATACGAGAGGACATTGAAGCAATCGTGAGTCCCTTAGAGATTAAAGATTATGTTAATTTGGTGAATGAGTGTGGATTGTAGAGGAATTTAATAAGAAGTTAGCAATTGCCAAATCTACTAGGGTCGATTCTAAAAAGAGGTTGGCACATGAAGACCAAGATTATGAGGATGCTTCGCCACAAAAGAAGCAATTTCAACCTAATCTGCATAAGGATAAACAATAAAAATGATTAACCACGAGCCAAGATTGCCCAACATGTGGGAAGAACCATGGAAGTAGACCTTGTAGAGCTAGGCAACATTTATGCTATGGTTGTAAGATTTAGTAGTGTCCATAGAGATATACAAAACTCCAGAGAAGTCACACACAAGAGTACCAAGAGTTGAGGGGATACCACCGGAGATGATCCGAATTCTAGGTAGGAACGTTTTAGGATTTGATTGATTTTTTTATTTACCTGTGTGTGAATTGCTTGTTTGATTTGTGAAACTGACTCTTGAAATCGTTTTCAAATGAATTTTGAAGGCAAAATTCTTTTTAAGGTGGGTGGTAATATAACACCCTAAAAATTATTTAAAAATTAATTTGAGCTTTATTAGTTATAATTTCAAAAATTTGACAGTTTTAGTAACGATGAGGATGGTCCAATAGACGTGTAAAAAAAAATTTAAGGGGTAAATAGTGACCTTGCAGGCCCTAAGCCCGTCGGCAAGCCGAAACCATAGATTGGGACTTGGAGAGATGCCCGAAATTGAGAAAGAGGATTGAGGTTAGACATAGTTAGGAATAAGGCTTTTATACTTGGAATTAATTTTTGGGCGATGTTTGATTACCTGGGTATGGTATTTTACCCATTTGGTAAGATTTTGGTATGCGATTTTTAACAGGAGAATAATTTAATCATTATACATGGATAATGTATATCCATTCAAACCAAGTGTAAGGCTAAGATTTAATCTTGGTTTACAAGATTAAATCCTAGCCATCCATTACAAGATTTAACCATTTATACTATATTATATTCATGCATTAATTATAAAGATCAACACCAAACAAATCTTCTTCAAGAAACCAAATTTCTTCTTCTTTAAGCCTTATTTTCGTGCAAACACCAAGGGGGTAGGCATCAGCCTCCATTTCCATCTCAAGAGCTTAAGCTTTCATTTAAATGCCTAAAGGCCTAGGCTAGACTTGATAAAATCACAAACTTCCTTTACCAAAGTTATTCCACTCATCAATACCTACAAATCTAACAGATTAAAATCTCAATTCCTCACCAATATTTATCTTGCTATCTCACCCCTCACTGATATAGGAAGGATTTGAGGATGATTTGGGAGCTTTGAAGTGGAAGGGATCAATCTTGGAACATCCTTGAAGCCAAGATCCTTTAAGCCACCAAAGTAGGGTTTTTGAATCTCTTCTTCTTCAAATTGTTTTTCTATTTTTAATCATTGATTTAAATTGATATTTTTAGTTGTATTGGTTGATGATATATGGATATTGATGCATTAATTTTGGTGGAGTGTTTTGATGATGTTAGAAAACCCATTTTGGCAAAACAAATTTTGAATCATGTGCTGGAATTCTCAAATTTGTATTAGCAGGTTATAAATCACAAATTTTCTTATGTATTTGTAAATATTTTTATTTAGCTGTACTTAGTTGGAGTTATATGTATATAAACGTAATAGGGGACATATATGTACTAAAGCTCATAGAAAAGCTTCCTTTTGTACTTAACTATGTATTCAATAAATATTGTGTTTCTTTGTTATATATTTTAATAGAATTTCACTTAATTATTGCACATGTTCAAGCTCCTGCTATAGATATTTAAGAAAGGTCCGCTAATTAATAAGTAACAACTCTCGAGTATGATGTCATGACTTAAGGATGATGTTGTACTGGGAGGATGTTACAAATGTTTCCTAATAGTTCTTCAATTTGGGACTTTAATTCTTTCAATTCCAAAGGTGAATATAAGGAGCAATTGAGATAGGACCCGTCATAGAACTAACTCAATAGAATTCAATTTCCCTTTCAAGATCTCTTGGAATATCCTCTATGAAGACATCTGGATATTTTCTCACCACAAATCTTACTCAACTCATGGTCACTTTCAGTTTCACTCAGGAGGAGGACATATTCATCGCAACCTATTTACTAGGGTTAGGAGTCACTAGGTTCAAGTAAAAGAAAAAGGAACCACAGGGATATAAGGTAAGGTGGAAAGAAACATAGCAGCTCAATGGAACAGTAGAAGGACGTAATTGGGTACTAGGCAAGCCATGCCTAAAATTACATCTAAACGGATAGAACTCGGTTAGATTAATGTATCTCTCACTGTCAGGAGCTCATTCTCCTAAGCGACTCCATTTTTCTTAAGCTTCTCTTCTTCATTCTTAGTTCTATTTCTCTTTGCTTAGCTTCACTTTCTCCTAACCTAGATCCTTTCCTTTAAATGATTGGCTTTGTTTGTTTTTATAGATGAAGGGAGGTAAATGCCAAGTAACAATAAAGGGGTGGTACATTTAAGCAATTTTCGGAAGGTAAATGTAACCAATTTGCTCTTAGGTGTATTGGTTTTACGGTTATAGGCATGTCATAAATTGCTGGAAATAGCAAGAAGAAAACTAGCCATATTGATAAAATTATGTTCTTGTTGTGTATTATTAGGAAAAAAATTTCTTGATAAAATTATTTTATCAATCATTTGGTTTGAATTTCGATGTGTCATGTTGTGCAACGAACAATTGAAGTTATTAAAATATAATATTTAATTAATAAAAAATAAAATAATTAAGATATCCAATATATTTTTTTGAAATTATAAAATTGGATTCAATTTTATAATTTAAAAAGTTTATTCCAAGAATTTAATTCAAATGCAAATCTATTTCAGTTATTAATGAAATTGAATTTCATCAACTATTAATTGCATGGAACTAACAAACGAACAAACTTTTTCTCTTCCATGGATCCCCAAAGCCAGAAGAACCCCCTCAAAGTCCACCTAGTGTCCTCTACCGACTCGCCCGAGTTCGCTCTCCTGAGTCGTGCCCTGACTCGGTCCTCACACGTCGGCCTCGACGCGGAGTGGAAACCCGTCCGAACTCACCAAACATCGTTCCCCACCGTCTCGCTGCTCCAAATCGCGTGCCAACTCAGTGGCGGCAGCGACTCGGAACCTGACTCGGCGGTCTTCCTGCTGGACCTCCTCTCGCTCCCGCTCCCTTCGCTGTGGGAACCGCTTCGAGAAATGCTCGAATCTCCCAATATCTTGAAACTCGGGTTCAAATTCAAGCAAGATTTGATATACTTGTCCTCCACCTTCTGTTCCCAAGGCTGCGATCCCGGTTTCAACAAGGTGAGAGAGCCACAACAGCTTTGTTTGGCTCTTAAATAAAAAACAAAAAAGAAAAAAGTTATGTTAATTGGTGGTTATTATACAAAAATTGTCAGTATATTGATTTTACCTGGGATACTGTCGACCCATCATTATTGAATTGAAATGATAAGTTTTCTCTTTTACATATTTTATGGTTATTTTCAATGATGGATGGAGGATGAATGAGTTGCCATGATGTCCCAAGTGAAATGAAATTAAGTAACACAGCTCTTAGTAAATAGTTGGTGGTGAATTGTGGATAGGTTGAGCCGTATTTGGATATCGCGAGTGTGTACAATCGTCTGCACCATAAGAAACATGGAAGGAGTGCACCGAAGCAGAGTAAGAGTTTGTCAAATATATGCGCAGAAGTGTTGGGGTTTCCTCTCTCCAAGGTTTGCTTTCATGTGCTATTCATTTTTCTGGCATTTGCATGTGTGAATTGAGAGGATAACCAGCCGCATTGGAGCTTGGAGAGTTTGTAGCCGCGAGTCTAGACTGGGCAATTTGTATTTTGAGCTAAATTACATTAATCAATTAATCAATAACAACAATTACAATGAGTCTTAACTCACTAGATGGGGTTTATGGAAGCTCTAATTATTGTGTGTTAAATGAGTCTTCTGTCAGCATTTTGGAAGCTGTATTTACTGTATTATTGGCAGTTAAGCTCTTCCATTGTTGCCATCAATAGTCTTTTCTTGTCTTCCTCTTCAATTTGTTTTCAGTTTTTCCAACATTTTGTTAAGGAAATACAAAAACAAGAAATTCTTATTTCCTGTTTTCACTATTTCCTTTCTATAATCCTGAAAAATAGGAAATGAAAACAGAAAGCGAATAGGCCCTAATGATTTCATATTTTTTATTCTAAATACTGTTTTTGTGTTGATCAAAGGTGGGATTGAGATTTGAGATTATGAGCGGTCAACCATTGGTATATCTGTTCAAAGCTGTATTAAATCTGTCAAGAACCAATCATCCTTAAAGTTTAAGATATTAGACACAAGCACATGAATAGTTTTTAATCGATGTCATCCCCCTTCACTCAAGGATTGAAGCATGGATTGTGTGTTGGTTCACTTTTACCATATGATGATATAATTCAATCATGAAGAGTAATGTTAGCAAGCATTCTAGTACTTACCACTGGATTATATAAGCTTTGATACAATACCATGTTAAGAACAAATCATTGTCAAGGTTTAAGTTGTTCGGTGGAGAACACATGAATGATTGTATATCCCCCTCCATTTATAGTTGGACATCATATCATATTCATGTCAAACTTAAGGCCTTGCTTCTTATCTGTGGGCAGTAGACTGATCTTTAGGAATGTTTTCTTAATATAGAAGATTTCTACATTGTTGTCTTAATTGAAAATATTCTTGTCTTTGCTGCTTTCAAACTCATTGGGCAGATGTTGGATTCAGTGAAAGGTTGTAGTAACAATTATCAATTTCAGAATAATAATGAGCCATATAGTATTAGTTCTGCTTACCAGTGGACTGGTTTTAATTCTACCAGAGCTGATCTTTGGTAGGTTGTCTTTGGTTAAAATGATAGGAGCATCTTAAATTTTGGCTTTTTCATTGTTTGTATGCTTTCTAATAAGAAAACATGTTTGCTCTCCTATTTGCAGGATTATATCAATCAGAAAATCTTAGCTATGCAATGTGATTTCTGAAGATATCAGTTTATTTGATCACAAAACAAATATTGCAAGTTACTGATAGTTATGTATATTGAGTTCTCAAAAGCAATAATAGGATTGAGCTGAAAAGAAATAGAAAGATATTGCTGCCTATGCTTTCGTATTTTAATGGAAACAGGATGTCTCTAATAATACATGACGAGGAACCTCTTGTTTGTACAAGGATTTTTGATCCCTTGGAACTTTGGGTTTAGGGACTTGGTCGAAATGCCATTTTCAATTTCCATAATGTGTTAACCAAACTTATATCTGCTTTAGGAACTCCAATGTAGTGATTGGTCATGCCGTCCTCTTACAGAAGAGCAGGTGACATATGCAGCTATGGATGCTCAATGCTTGCTTGAAATATTTAAGGACTTCCAGGCAAAGGTTGCTAGTGAAGGTTTGTAATGCTTGAAAATTTTCTACCACAGACTCTGCACAAATTTCCCGCCTGTCATGTTATATAATTTCATAGGTTATAAAATGTTGCAAGAATCAGAGAAATAGGGCAAGAAACAGAGAAAAATGAATGTAGTGTATTATTCAATGGCTACCCTCATATCGGAGGTGACCTGGAGGTAGAAAACGAAGATACCACTCAGTCTCAGGGCATCCGAGAGACCCTGAACGCTCCCAATTCCTCCTAATTCCTTCCTTGAATAATTTTCTCTCAGTTTCTATGTGCAGAAGTACCCTCCTAACTGCTTACTTTTTAAGCTTTGTTAAAATAAATTGTTTAGTTGTTTGCTTATTCAACTTCAGAATACACAGAATTCATGCATGAATGGTTAGTTAAAGAAATTTTTTCTTGTTATTTATTTATTTATTTTTATAGAAAAATGAAATTTTATTAGATAGAAGAGAATGACAAAAGAGGATGAGACATCCTAATATAGATACAAAAAGTACATCTATGACCTAAAGGAACGTACGATGTTGCAAAGTATGTCAATCCCTTTGAATATTAGTCAGAGGAACACTGTTCAAAAAACCATGTTCTGAGCACCAAAGAGAAGCCAAAAAGGTGATCGTATCCCAAATACAATCAATAGCGGAAAGGGAATCATTAAAAATCCTAGAATTCCTTTCCAACCAAATACACAAAATCACGCAAAAACAGCAAACTGCCATAGAATCTTAGCTTCTTTATGTGAGCCAAATCCTTTGAACTTAGTAAAGCCGATGCAAGTCCTCAGGACAAACCCATTATTCTCCAAAGATACCAAAAAGCCTTTTCCAAAGAGATTCGCTATAGGGCAATGCAAAAAAAGATGAGCCCTTAAATCAGAATTTAAACCACACATTATGTACATGTTAGGAGACAAAGCAATGAAGGGCCTGTGCTTTTGGAGCATGTCATTAGGGTTAATCCAATCAAGAACAACTGTCCAAACAAAAGCTTTGACCTTAGGGGGAGATTTAGATCTCAAGATAAGTTTATCCAAGAGAAAAACTTTCTATGTTAGGAGAAGAAGTTAGGAATTGAAAGTAAGATTTACATGAAAAAATGCCAAAGGAGTCTAGAGTCCAAATCCTAGTTTCTGGGCATTGGAAAGGTGAATGGGATTAAGGGAAGAAGGGACTCTAATTCATTAACCTCTATCGTTCATGTTTTGAAAAAAAGATGAAAATTCCAAGAAAGATCATCCTGAGAGGGAAATTGACAAACTAGGGCATTATGCAGGGAGGAAAGGTGAAAGAGTCGAGGAAAGATAACAATAAAGCGTCACCAACCCATGTCTTTAAAAAATTTGATGCGAGAACCATCACCCAAACGGAAGGACAAGAGAGAACAAAATGAAGGTGATCCTTGGGAAATGAATTTCCAAGGACAATTATGAAATACTCTACTAGCAGATCTGGTGTCCCACCCATTCATATGCAAGCCATACATACTTCGAATCACTTGGTGCCATCAAGGATTTGGAGATAGAGGAAAATGCCAAAGCCACTTAGCTGCTAATGATTTGCTCTTGGACACTATGTTGCCCAGGACTATTTTGGTTTACAACAAACCTCCAAACTAACTAGGTAATCTCTCCTAGAGTCCTCAACTCCCGACCAAAGGAAATCCCTCATGATTTTTTCAATATTTTGTGCTACAACCATAGGAATACAAAACAAGGAGAGACTAAATGGGATTGCTTGATAAACAATACTAAATTAAGGTGATTCTACCTCCCAAAGAGAAAAAGGCACCTTTCTAACGTCTAACCTCTTAAAAATCTTGCGCATCATGGGATCCCAAAAAGATAACACACGAGGATTATCACTCAAAGGAATACCTAGATAGGTGAGGGGTCATTGTAACACCTGACACCCTGCCAAAGAAGCAAAAACTTTCATAACTTGATTGTCAAAATTGATGCCCGCTAGACGGCTTTTGGCCAAGTTGATCTTAACACCAAGAGATAGCCTCAAAGAAACCTAGAATAGATAGTGCTAACAAAAAATTTTCCTTCTGGCTCTAGAAAGAAAATAGATCAGCAAACTGAAGATGGGGGACTAATGCTTGTTCCCCCCAATTGATAGATCCCTAACTAAGCCATTATCGGCAGCTCTTGATACTAAACAACTAAGCACATCTACCACCATAGAGAAAAGGAAAGGAGATAAATGGTCTCCTTGTCAAACCTCTTTGACCTTTGAATCACGATCTAGGTTTACCATTAACAATGACTGCAAAAAGGTAGAGGATAGGCATCCTAACATCCATTTTCTCCATATGATCCCCAAACCTTTTCTATCCGGGACTTTAAGAAATCTGAACAAACCTGATCATAAACTTTCTCAAAGTCTAATTTAAACACAGAGACCAGATTTCCCCTGGGATCCAACATTATCCACCACCTCATTAGCAATCAAAGTTGGGTCAAGAATTTGCCTATCAGGGATAAAAGCACTTTGGCTTTTAAAAATGGTATTAGAGAGAGCTTCACTTAACCTGGAAGCTTTTATCTATATCACCAAGATTTGGATTTCTGAAATTTTACTTCTTTTAATATTATTTTTTTTATTATGCTAGTTTTATTAGGTTGTGCTTGTACTAGTTGTACTACACTAGTATTTTAAGTACATTAGTAGTGTTACTTATTGGCTAAAGCTTTATGACATGTTCAGCTTGATTTAGCACGTTATACTTAATATCATTAAAGCTTTCATGAATTCACAGAGGTAGTTAATTAGGAATGCTTGACTTGCCGTGGTCTCACAACTAAGCATTGATGCATGAAATGCTCAAAATTTGTGTAGCATCTTTGTAGACAGATCTCATATAGTTATTTTCATTGTAGCACAAAGCCGATTATTCGAGAGAACACTTTGGAAACAAACCTATCAAATTTTAATTGTGAAATACTTGTTAAAGTAAAATGGGGAGGAATGCGAAAGATAGGCGGAAGATGCATTAATTTTTTGAGGGTTTATCTGCCAATTTTTTCCTCAAGGATCATTCGTAAATTTATTGGATATTGATGAAAGATCAAATTAATATTCCAATTGGACCAAAGATATGCAGCTCTGTTAACCTACATCTTTCATACAGTAGATTTTGTTTCTTATGCATCCACTCAGATAAATATGGACACTTATTCTTTATATTTTGTGATCTTATCTTTAGATAACTAGATATATTAATTCATTCTTCATATAGCCCTTTCATCTACTAAATTGATTTATTCTCCGTCGATGTAATGAGGCTTTATACAGAGAATATTTTCATCACCTTTTAAATTGTCACCGCAGGAGGCTTTTCTCTTAAGACAACTGAATTGTCTAACGCTGATGCAAATCTTGGGTTGAAAGAGGTTTTTGTGAAGCATAATTTGAGTGATAAAATCCTAGGAACACAATTTTGTGAAGCTTTAGCTATTGTCCAAGCCACTACTTCTGATGCATCTCAGGTGATATCTTCAGCTGGGGGAATGATTCAAAAATCATCATGTAGGGTTACCATGCCAATGGATGAATTTTTGTTGAAGGTTGTGAGAAAATATGGTGATAGAATTTTGCTAAAGGAGTCAGACAAAACACCCAAAACCTCAAAAAAGAAAGGGAAAAAGCGGTCACCAATTAATGGGATTCACAAAGAAAAACATCTAGAGAAAGTTGAAGAATGGCAGGTCCCGCGCCTTGGGATCCATCAGTGGGGGGTGATGGGTATCCAAAGTTCCTTTGTGATGTTATGGTAAGCATCTTAACTATGAATATTTGATGTCCCTTCAATCCAATTTGAAGAGATTTTCTGTTTAGTTTTATTATGGATATAATTAAATTCCAATCACCTTTGCAATGCAGAAGATATATGAAGTTTATCAGTACCATTAGTCTCTGTACCCTTTTTTCTGGATTTGTATTTTGTTTTTGAATATTTTATTGAAATGTTTTCTCCAGAAATGTGATTCTATTGTAAGTATGATCTGAATGATTGGTATTTTTAAAATAAATATGAATCTGGTAAGGAATTTACTCAGGTTGAAGGCTTGGCAAAGCATTTACGATGTGTTGGGATTGATGCTGCAATTCCTTATTCAAAGAAGCCTGAGCCAAGGTCGTAAATATGGTGTGCTTCATTTTTATTATCTTATAATTGTTGTTGTTCTTCTGACAGTTGGTTTGATTTATTTATTTTTCTGCGTGAAATTTTTCTTTCATCATATCCAGGGAGTTGATAGAGCAAGCACATAAAGAGAAAAGAGTTCTTTTGACACGAGATGCCAAGTTGCTAAGATATGAGTATCTAATAAAACACCAAATATATAAAGTGAAGAGTCTTCTAAAAAATGAACAGCTACTTGAGGTTTGTGTACTTTAATTATTAACGTAAAGCAATTGGTAATATACATTTTATTTGAATGTAAAAAGTTAAATAGTATATCACCTCTAGTGTTTATGAACTCTTTATTTATTAATTGAGTACTATTATTTTAAGTTTGAACATCACTTTTGTGAATATTATTTAGACACCTAAAGAATCACTGGAAATAACTGGTGATTGTAATTGCATTTTTGGTGAAACTGCCCATGAGAAAATATGAAGAATCATGTTGCAATTTCAGTTTTGTTTCTAGTAAATTTGGGAAAAGGATTTCATACATATTTTTAGAGTTACCTTACTGCATCCGTCACATTCATCAAAAACGTAATTGAAATTCTCAGTTAGTTTTACATCAATCCTCATGTCATAATGATGTCCAAAATTATGAATACAAATATAATTTCTCTTATTAATGTTAGTATATTGACTTTTATGGATAAATGCAAAATGTACTCATGTTTGTATCGAGTTTAGCCCATGGATGTTGAAGTTGCATCCTTATTTAACCTGCAAGGTTCTATTTGCTCTGTTGGCACAGTCTATAGCTCCATAGATTTTGGAAAAATAGAAAGGTCTATGAAGTTCAACTATATTGCAGAGCAAGCAGAAATATTGTTATGCATGTCGTGCTTGAGAAACTGATGGAATGGTGTCACAGGGGCTAACATTGAGTGTCTTCCAGGTCCTTGAAACTTTTCAACTAAAAATTAGTGAGGATCAGCTAATGTCAAGGTGCACAAAATGTAATGGTAGATTTATTCAGAAGCCTCTGTCAACTGAAGAGGCTATTGAAGCTGCAAAGGGTTTTCAAAAAATTCCAGATTGCTTATTTAACAAGAATCTTGAGTTTTGGCAGTGCATGGACTGTCACCAACTATATTGGGAGGTACGGTTGACCTTTTCAGTTCGTTTTGCAAGTTGATACGGAACGTTACCTAGTGATTTATCTTTCATAGACAACTTGGCTTGTTAGTCTAGAAGTGTGATTACAGTGTTTCTTTGATACTTCAGCTATTTACTTTTTGGTATGGACAATACAATCTAGCTTTACTGTTTGTTTGGTCTACTTGTATCCCTTGCTTGTTGAACGGTAGCTTCTATGCTTGATTTTTGACATATTGAGAATAAATTTCTACGTATAGGGCATAATGGAAAGATAATACGAGGCCAAACTGATGTTCGTTATTTGTTACTGCTCAACATGATATATGTTTTTTCAGTTATTTGCTTAACTAATACAGTTGGAAAAGGGAAGAGAAATTTCTTTAATAGTGGCTATTATTATGGCATTCTAGACATTACATGGCACCTACACTTGCATACTCATTACATTTTACAGTTTTCAGCATCCTATTTCGGTTAGTCCTAAGTCGATTTCTATTAGTCCTAAGCCGTTTCAAGACACATCTACATTACATATCAACCACTGGTATGAGATATGTGAGGGGGTAATGTGCAACTAGCATTTTTGTTCTAGATATATATGGATGCATATGATGTTGTAGCAACCTTTCTAACAATAAACTTTCTGTGCCTGCCCTCTCTACAGGGAACCCAGTACCATAATGCAGTACAGAAGTTCATTGACGTTTGCAAGTTAAGTGATTAATTTGAACTTCACTGTGGATGTGCACTCGACGGGTGGTGCCATCGGAGAGCCCTCCATTATATGAAATTGTCGATTTCACTTGAATGTATTTATTTACAATGCAATTTATTTATTTGATGAATCTTTCATTTTGTACATCATGTTGGGTTATCACATCTTGTCCCCAATCACGGAGTCGACTCTTCGGTTTCAATGGGAAAAAGCTGAATGCTGATATGGGTGCCTAGCACAATTAAATTATAACTGCTGGTTTCAACGAATATTTATAATTAAACAAATCGTATCCCAATGATATTGGATACAAATTTAATCAACTTGGAGAGAAAATAGGGGTTTGGGGTAGGGGTGTTCGTAGTTCAGTTTGGTTCAATTTTGAGATAAAAACTAATCGATCCAATCAATAAATTTTGTTTCAGTTTAGTTTGGTTTGGCTTGGTTTGATTATTTTTAAGAATCGAAATTAAATCAAATTAATTTAAATTGGTTTAGATTGGTTTGGTTTTCACTAAAAAATTTGTGAAATATAAAAAAATATAAACAATATTAAATTAGATTGAACATTATTATAAAATAATATAATTATGAAATCTAAGCTAATTTTTAAAAGTTATGCTATCATGTAATACTAATAAGTTAAATAATAAAATATTTGAACAAAAATCATATAATTTAAATTACAAGAATTAATATATAATTGAAAATTTAAAATATTGAGTTAAAATATGAGACAAGTTTGATAAGTAATAGATCTAATATATATATAATATTATTGATTTGGTTTAATTTGGTTTGGTTTTGGATTGGTTTTGAAATAAGAACCTAAAACCGATTGGTTCAATTTTGATTTTCACAAATTAAAAACCATTCAAACTGATTTATTTCGGTTTTAATCATTTTTAAATTTTTTTTGGTTAATTTTCGATTTTAATTCAGTTTAGATTGAATTTCAAATACCCTTGGTTGGGGGTTCACCAAAGAACAACAACTAAACCAATGATTAGAACAACTGATTGTATAATTTTGCATTTAATCTATCATAGACGGTTAATCATAAATTTAATCTTTTCTTGTGATGTGCCTTACATTTTATAGATCAAGTCAGGCAAGCATGTCTTGTCTCCATTCACCCATGTGTTGATGTGAGTATTGAGAATCAAACGATAAAAATCAATTTTTCAATGAATATTTGCAGCATAACGAACAAGTCATGTCTTTTAAAAGTCTCATTTATGAATTTAATCAAATCAATAAAGTAAAAAGGAGGGATTGAACGAACAATAATGTAAAATAATTGAAATTAGTTACAACTACTTATTTAAACAATCAATTCGAGAAATCTATTAAAACCAATATTGAATTTCAATGAAAGAGTTTAATTTGAATTTGACTAATATGTTTTTTTTTTTTTGGTCGGGGGAGGGGGGCCTGGGGGGTGGGTTCACAGCACCTAGCTCTATTGGGGGCTCGAACTCAGGTGCACAACTACTAGAGGCTACAATGTGTGCCTTTTGTGGCTAATACTTATATGTTGAACCTTACATTCATTACTAGAGATATTCATTTGGGGTGGAAATGGGCTATGTGGCCCATTGGGGGCTTACGGCATAGCATGTATTAGGCTAGTTTGGCTTAATATATGCATTTAGATGTGTAATGACAAGGCTTATTTTGAGTGTTTTGAAATTTTTTTTTTCATAAGCTTTAAGTGTTTTCACTTTTCAAAAAACATTAAAAATAAATTTTTGGGAAATATGAAAAAAAGTTAAAAAATACAACTTTTGACTTCTAAGATTTTTTATTTTTTTTAAAAAAATCATTAGTGTCATCCAAATGAGCCCTTAGCCTATTCAATAAAGAAGTTAGACTACTACTTTTCAAAAAAGTCTATTAGGGTTAACTGGTTGGCTTTTTATTGTTATTATTCCAAAACCTTAATGATAACAGAAGATTGTTGGCCTATTTACGAATAAAGGTGGTCAAAAGTGAACCAAGTTAAACCAAAAATTGAACCCTAACAAGAAAAAAAAATCTAGAAATCGAAATATTGAAGGGAAAAAATCAATCAGATTGATTTGGTTTTTCATTTTTGAATTCCAAAACTAACTGAACCAAACCAAAGTGAATGTGGCTTCATATTTTGTAGCATCCCAAATTTCATCTAGGCTAATTGACTCGAATGAACTGAGCAATTGATTTACTAACTAGGCGGTTGATCTTGGCCTCATAGTGGAAACGGTCAACATTGGTGATTTATTGTTGATTAATAATATTAGCATAATTAGAAGACACACAAGAATAAGCAATGATAAGTATTATTAAGACATAAACCCTAAATTAAGCATATTGGACAAGGACAATTTATTTACAAGGTTAAATTCCCTAATCAATATTAGTAAATTACATTAATCAAATAAATAGTAAGAAATTAATTTGAAAGATTAATCCTAATTAATGATAAAAAAAGATAAAACTAATAGAAATTAGACAAATGTCATGAAAAATAACAAACACTGTTAGAATAATCAAGTGTGTCTAGAAAAAAATGCAAAGAATTACAAAAATATCATTACTTAGTGAAATTATGAAAATATCCTTGCTATGTAAAGGAAATTATCAAACTACCGTTGCCTTATCAATAAATGACAAAGACACTCTTATTCTATAAATAAAATTACAAGAATATCACTACCATTGTCTAATTACAAGAATACCCTTGTTTTGGTTAAAAAAATTACTACAATACCACTACTTTAATAATTACAAAAATAGGCCAACATGTTTGCATAAAATATGGAGCATTTCTCATCCTAAAATTTGGCCAACATACTTGCATAAATCATGCTCCAAGCATTAGTTCTCCAAGTGCTTCATTCTTCTTCTTTTCTTGGTTCTTTCATTATAAATACTCTTCAAACTCTCTTCCATTCATTCCATTTTCCAATCCACAAAGAGACCTCATCATGCTTTGCAAGAGATACATCCTCTAACTCTTGTAAAATACATACACTCTTGCTAGTTTCAAGCCTTAGAAACTCCCTAAGTGTTTTTTCTCTCTTATTCTTTCTTTACCATTTCTTCTTATGTTCTTTTCTTCAAAGACTTCTTTTCACTCTCTAAACTTTATCCAAACACTTAAATTCTATCCCAAACTTTCACTAGCCTTCACAAGAGTTACAATCTTAAACCTAGTAAAAAATATTTCTTAACACTCAAGTTCTATAGCCAAGATACAAGGAGGGTTACCCATTCCAAGGACTCTTGCTCAAGCTCAAGGAAGAAGAGAATGCCTCTTTTTAACCCTACATAAGAGGTAGGGGTTTCTTCTTTATTTGTTCATGCATTATTAGTTTCTAACCTTGTCCATGGTTAGAATGCCTCAAGCTTGTGTTACTGACAAGAGTTTTGAATGGTTGTTTGTGAAATATATTTTTATGAATCAATGCATTCACTTCTCTGTTATAAATGTTTGATGATGTTTTCATGCTCATATATGGCTTAAAAACATGGTAGATGGTCCTTGTGTTGAGGGAGTAACATCAAATACGAAAATAATAGGTGCTGGATTTTTAGCTATTTCTGGTAGTAACTACTAGAAATATGAACCTCACAGAATATGAAGCTCTTGAGAATAAAACTCTTTTTGCTACAAATAAGACTTAATAAAGAACACTCTCCAAAAAGAATCACTTAAAAAGAGTTATCTAGCTCAAGATATAAATTTTCAAAGCTAAGCTAAAGATTGAAACTATAAATATGACCTTACAGTAGTAAAATAGGTGTAACTCACTCTATAAAAATGTAAATGGACTGATTTCAACTCTACAAACACATCCATGCATGTATGGTATGCATAAATCTTTTTACCACAAAAATACTGAATGAGAAATAAACACATAGGTCAATGTGCTGAGAATAGTCTAGAAAGGGGTACCTTTGTAAGGATACTATGGCATAATCATAAATGTGTTTTTAATGAAATTATCCTTAATGAAAAGATGAGTTAGGAATCTGAAAATACCTTTAAGAGGTTGAGATATTAAGTATATAGAAAGTTACAAATTTTCATGTAAAAGATGTAGAACTATAAATAGAATATTAAAGTCTTATAAAGAGAAAATTTTAAGAATTTAAGTTGCAATCATCTTCAAGTGGAAAAAAAAAATATAAAAGTCATAAGGAAGCTTAAAAATATACAAAGAACCTCTAATAATATTTTAAAGTGCATTAGCTGAGTCTAGTCCTTAATTTCTAGCATACTATGTAGGAGCATGTTTATTTTTCAATGAGATATTGATGATAACATGCTTATGGATATATACAAAGAATGTGATGTATGCTTATGTGATCAATTAAATGATGATTTATGACATGTTGTGATTATGAATGATTGATTGATATGTATGTTTGATATGTTATATGACAGGAAGCAAATTTGGGAAAATTTCATTTCCAAGGATTATGCTGTTGGATTTTCACCAAATTTGTGGACTTAAAACAATTATGGAATTTTGAGCATGAAATAATGAATGATAAGTTATGATATTGGCCATGTTTATATGCTCATGTTTGTATCTCTAAACAACATGCTAAGATTAAAAGTGACATAAGGCACATGGAAATGATCCTTTAGACTCAGGAATTAATGGTTATGAGAGGTGATCCTTTAGACTCTAGGAATTAATGGTTATGAAAGTGATCCTATACCCTCTATCCCACTTTGGGAGTCGGGAATTAACTTATCGAGAGGATAAGTGATGACTAGTGAGGTATGAGCTCATAACCTATAACTCTTAAGAGGAGAGTATTAGGGTGGCCCCTTAGAAGAACAAGAAAGTTAAGTCACCTAAGAGAGTAAAGAGGAAAGATTATATTAAAATGAATTATGTTCCTTATGTTATGATAATTCATTCAAGTCTTGTGGTATGTTGCATAAACATTGACATACATTTCATAATATGGTATGATGCATTCATGACATTAAGATTCATACTAAAAGATACGGGCCTTAGATAATGATATTTGAAACTTAATAAATGAATCTTATTTATGTCCACTATTTTCATAATGAAACCCAAAGTTCCTGAGGATGAAGATGATGACATTTGTTTGGAGGCGAAAGCCTTATTGAGATTTTTGTACAAGTTTCTCATTTCGTTTCTCTTTCTTTTCCATCTCATCTTTAAGGGGGCAATGGCTACGTTCGTGATCTACATTGATACTCCCTGGGAGATGCACTTCAATCTTGCCAACCTGTTTTATCATTTTGTGGGTCATCTCGCTACTCCTATCGACCTTGCTTGTGTGCTTGGATACCTTTCCCCCTCTCCTGAGCGTCGTTAGTAGGTGTTGATGTGGATCTCTTAGAGTGCTTGTGCATATCTCGTGGAAATGATAGCCTTCTTTTGATATTTTTGTTAGAGGTTATCTACTCTCAGGCATGTCCCAGGAGGAGTAGTGGGAGGAGATATTTTAGTAGGTTGTTTTAGTTTCTATCCATATACTATTTATATCTTTTTTGGATGACTATACCTAGCCCAACCTCTATTGGTAGGTATGATACCCTTTTAGTAGTTTATTTTGGTTTGTAATGTAGAACGGTTAATACTTATATTATAATTATGTATGATGATGTGATTATATTCATGTGATTGTTGTGTTTGTACTTGTGCATGTTGTAACTTGTTTTTATTTCTCCTCTATATGTGCAGATATAGTATGTTTTACTTATATGGGCTCACTTTTTGTTTTCAAAGTTCAAAGAAAAAAAAATTTATCTGTATTTTTACTATAGTATTTTTAGGAGTTAACAACAAAGATTGGAACAAAAGAGTAAATTCTAATAATTAACTTAAATGTATCCTAGGTGTGTTGGGTTAAATATTAGGGTGCTACATATTTCACAACACCATACATGCCCTTATAACTTTATGTTACTAAAAAAATACCTGTGGTCATCCCCTCAAACACTAGAGGTCCTAATTCTTCACTATCATCCATCATAGTTACACATATAAAAAGAGTAAAGGTTTAGGATTTAGGGTTTAGTAATAGTTGACTAACGTTTGTTTGACTAGGGACTAATTAAAGTGATATATAGAATGAAATTTCAGGGATTAAAGAGTTAATTTCAAAATTTTGGGTACTAAAGTGAAGTACTACAATTTTAGGGCTAAAATGAACCTTTACTCCATAAAAATGATGCATTCCCTTATGCTCTAGCTTGCCATCTTCTTCCCTCATTTGAATCACCCATCATGTGGCTAACATCCTCCATCATTGTGCAACCACTACACACCATCATCATTCACGACTACTTCGACCACCACGCATCTCGCATGTGATGGTGCCTCTGCGCATCCTTCTTTCTTGCACGTTACGGTGGTTTTTTCATTGCCTCCATTTCCGGCTTTGTCCTTGCTGGCCATTCTAGACATGCACTAGTCTCAGTCCTTCTCAATCGGTTCTTAAAATTCTTATTTGATTTTGATCAAAACATTTTTTAAATTGTTTGATTTTAATTCTTCTTCTTATTATTATTATGAAACACTTAAGCCAGCAAAACAATGGGGAGAATAAAGTATAAGCAATACAAGACAACAAACTATAACTAAAGCACTCAACAAACCAAACTACATGAGACAAAGACATGTAATTTGCCTCAACCATATAACTAAGGACAAGCAGAAACTAATGCAGTCGCTAGGCAAAAGGGCACAGTTCAACCTTCCAAGAAACGGCAGAGGGCAGGAAAAAGGAAGGGCGTAGAGAACTCCAGCACCAAGCGCAAGTATACATTCCCCTTTGTAATCAACGTGTTCTTCTCAATTTGAAGCCTTGTGCATCAGGAATCCCCAAATGTTTATGGTACTAATGACCTCAATATCAGAAGCCATATAAAAGGATTAGAGCTGAGATTTATCACCCTGTGGTTAAACAATCAATGCAAAATTTTGAAATGACTAATGCAGGATCAAGTCATTCAATTATACATGACATTTAGTAATCATAATCATACATAATATAGACTAAAATCAAGTAGTTTTTGAAATGTTTAGAAAAAAATAAACAATTTTTTTTTTCAATAACCAAAACTAACATTTGCATATTTTTCAGAGATAAAAAACATAATTAAGTCAAATATGTTCTTTGATTTGAGTAAAATATTTATAAAATTACTTGATTTTAATCTATGTCAGGTATAATTGTTACTTGCTATACATTATTGAATATAGGGATGGATCCAAACTGTTTAAAGGAGGAGTAAAAAATAATCATAATAATATTATATAAAATACTTTTTAATATATGTTAATATAAAACAAATTCTATATATATAATCATATCATACTTTATGCAATATATAAAACTTGTCATCAGCAATAAAATATATTTTAAAAGTCATATTGTAAATTACAAATTGTAAATATTTCTTCGATGTTCAAGAGTTCCAATTAGGCATTACTTATTTGCTATGTATATCTATATCATAAACTGACTACAACTTTAGTTATAAATAAATAAACAACATATGAAGTATTTCCTTCAATAAATATTATAGTACGCTTTTTTTTTATATCTTATTTCCTAACTAACTAATATATTTAAAAGATATTAACAAAAACTAGATATCAATATATCTAAAAGAATAGAAATAGAAGCGTAATTGATATATATATTTTTCAATATATACATATTATATTAAGAATATTATATATATATATGAGGGGATAAATGTGTAACATCCCCTCCGCTTTATGGATTGACGATTCCCTCACAAACCAACACGGGTCTTTTCAGCATGCTTTTGTCCTCATTACACGTTTCCTGGGAAAACTTCCTAGGAGGTCACCCATCCCAAAATTACCCTAAGTCAGCGTGCTTAACCTTGAGTTCTTTCGTGATGGGCTACCGAAAGAAAGATGCATCTTTGTGGCATAGGTAGTATCAATCAATTCATATAAGTCTTCCTTAACTTTATAGTCCCATACCCATACAAACTCATGATCCCACTCATTCGGGTGCGTAATCGGTTCATTCATGTACCCCTCGCTTGGAGGCAGGAGCCGCTCCTTGTTCGTGCCTTCTCGCATTGGCGATTACTCCATGCCTCGTCCTCTGGCGTTACATGCCCACCACTTCCACTTGGTTCGTCCCCGAACCATACCGTACTGGAAGAGGTGCAGGCTCTGATACCATTTGTAACATCCCCTCCTCTTATGGATTGACGACTATCCCCAAACCAACATGGGTCTTTTCGCGTGCTTTTGTCCTCATTCACACGTTTCCTGGGAAAACTTCCCAGGAGTCACCCATCCCAAAATCACCCCAAGTCAAGCACGCTTAACTGGAGTTCTTTCGTGATGGGCTACCGAAAGAAAGATGCATCTTTGTGGCATAGGTAGTACCAATCAATTCATATAAGCCCTCCTTAACTCTAGTCCCATACCTATACGACTTAGATCCCTTCATTCGGGTGTGTAATCGGTTCATTCATGTACCCCTCCGCTTGGAGGCAGGAGTCGCTCCTTGTTCGTGCTTTCTCGCATCGCGATTATTCCCTGCCTCGTCCCGACGTACAAATGCATTTCTCCCATGAACTTTAGGTCATATGCAATTTACACCCTGACTTTTCAAAATGTGCATCGTGATATTCTGAACTTTCAAAACTCTGCAAAACACCCCTCAGGATAATTTTGGCAATTAATGAAGGTAAGCTTTATGTGCACTTAACCCCCTAATGTTTCTAAATTATACAAGCCGACACCTTGTCGTAAAATACTATATGCAATTAATTCCATGATTTTTTAGTGTATACAACTTGACACCCTCTATGACTTAAAGTTTTTTTTTGGGGGGGGGGGAGGTTGCATAATTTGGAAAGTTCAAGGTTTCATAATGCACTGTTTAAAAAGTAGGGTTTTTTCCACTTTGAAAAGTTTAGGATGTCGTAATACACGTTTTGAAAGTTAAGAGTTTAAATTACACATGACCTTGAAACACGGGGGCTAAAATACATTTAACCCTGATATGAGAAAAGTGAAAGGAGGGGGCACAACCTCCTTGCCCCTCTCTACTTCCTTGATTGGATGATATGACCGTTAGCAATTTATTTATCATTGATAGTCTAATAACAAGAACTAAAATCAAATTGTTTTAGCAATATTTGGATCTAATATTAAAGAAAATCTTTTTAGGAGATAAACAAATTAGCTTATTTTTAAAACTAAACATATATTTAAACCTATTTATTTTTTTGGGCAAATTATAGCTACTTCTATTAAGGTCTTTCACTATTACACTTTGTCCCCTCTAGTTTGCAACTTTGACACCTACCTCCGTTCAACTCTAACAGGTACTAACTCTATTACCTTAAAATGTAAGTTGTCTTTTTCACTCCCCTTCATTGTCAAAATTTCAACAAAATCAGCCCACTTCATAACTCTAGCAAGATCCCAATCCATCACCATCAGGAGCAACGTGAGAGATGGGACCAAATTACGGCACACCCAAAATGCAATTTTCATCTTAGAACAACAAATTCAAATCAGCAAAAGAAGTAATGGGGTAATTACGGATTCCGAAAGACGTACCCTAACAAGCCATCATAGCCAAGAATTTGAAACATGGTATCTATCAGGAAGGTCAAAGATGGATATCTAGGGTTGCAATAATAGGGTGGGAAACATTCAATTTTAGATTGAAAGATTGTATATCTAACATTTTGGGCCTTAAAGCTACACAAATTCATCATTCAGATTGATTAATTAACATATGCTTCCAATGCAACTTTGTTTGATGTTCTTCCTATTATAAACCCATTTTATCAAACACCACCAGGTTAGGAACCTCAATTGCTCGCCCCATTTTCCAATTGTATTTTGGGTGTTGAGACCTCGAACTTCAACTCCTTGCGCTACTTGGAATCGTTGCCATTGCGCCAACAAGTGCAAGCAACCATCGTGGCAAGAGGCACGTCAATACCCTCGGACTTCACCTCCTTGTCGTCAAGTGGAACATCGTAGCACGTCCAACTATCACCACAAATCACCATTGGATCCCTTCCATCGCTTCATACCGCTGCCGCAAGCTAAACCTCTACTATGATCTTCTGCCACATAGTCCACCTTCACCGTCATGAGCTCCCAAGTTCTTCCCTAGTAGCTGCCCTCTCTTTTCCCCTTCTTGCCTATCTCTACAATCCCTAACTCAAATGTGATTGCTTAATTGCTCAGGCTAGGACAAAATGGTATTTTCATATGTTTAATTTAAGGTAAATATTGTAAAGCTGACATGAAATTAATAGAGTTAGTGTTAGGAGGGGAGGAATATGTAATGTTAATAGATTAATTAAGGGAGTCATGTGTAAAGTTGTAAACTAAAGGGGGTAAAGTGTAATAGTGAGAGATGTAGGTAGTTGTAATTTGCCCTACTTTTTGTCACGTTTGTCGTAACAAGCTCTCGAGCTAACAACTCAACGTCTCTATATCATTTTAGTTCTCACTTTTCTTTTCTTGAAATAGTTCTCACTTTTCTATCTTCTCATAACCGTATACGATTACTCCTGCTATTGTAAATGGAAAATACAAGTGGCCAGGCATTCTACATACCTGGAGTTCAATCAAGCTTAGAGATCCATCTCATAGGATTTCCTACTTTATATCATTAATGTCAAAACGGCCGTATATTTTGATCCTTTTTTGTTCTCTCTCTCTCTCTCTCTCTCTCTCTCTATATATATATATATATATATATATAGACATGTATAGTATAGTGCTTTCCATTGTGTATATACCATTCACATTTACCAATATGGCTTCATCTCCTCATAAATTTTCTCCATATCCGTTTCCTTTGTCTTGCCTTTCTTGAAGCTTCAAGACCACTTAATTCTGCATCTTCTTATTAAAAACAACCCGTGGAAGAAATTCCTGCAAATATGAAAAACCATGTTTCTCATTCAAAAAAGTTTTGACTTCATTGGAAATCCTAAACTTATTCCAACCTATCCCAAAACCCACACTTATGAATAACCTCGTTTCTCTACGAGGATATATGATGGGTGTGAAATTGTATGCATATTTCACCCCTAGTGTAACATCCCCTCGTTGCTTTATGGATCGTCCACTGTCCCCACAAACCAACACGAGTCTTTTTCAGGTGCTTTGTCCTCACTCACATGCTTCCTGGAAACTTCCAGGAGGTCACCCATCCCAAACCCCCAAGTCAAGCACGCTTACCTGTGGAGTTCTTTCGTGATAGCTACCGAAAAGAAAGATGCATCTTTGTGGCATAGGTAGTACCAATCAATTCATATAACCCTCCTTTTCTGTATAGTCCTATACCTATCCAACTTCAGTCCCTACATTTGGGTGTGTAATCGGTTCATTCATGTACCCCTCCACTTGGAGGAGGAGCCGCTCCGTGCCTCTCAACAGCGATCATTCACTGCCTCGTCCCTGGGCGTTACATGCCCCAGCTTCCGCTTGGTTCGTCCCGAACCACACGTCCTGGGAGAGGTCAGGCTCTGATACCATTTGTAACATCCCGCTGCTGCTTTATGGATCGTCGACTGCCAACCATAACGAGTCTTTCGCGTGCTTTGTCCTCACTCACATGCTTCCTGGAAGCTTTCAGGAGGTCACCCCATCCCAAAATTACCCCAAGTCAAACACGCTTAACTGGAGTTTTTCGTGATAGGCTATCGAAAAGAAAGATGCATCTTTGTGGCATAGGTAGTACCAATCAATTCATATAATCCTGTCATTAACTGTATAGTCCCATACCTATACGGTTTCAATCCTCTCATTTGGGTGTGTAATCGGTTCATTCATGTACCCCTCCACTTGGAGCCGCTCCTTGTCCGTGCCTTCTCAACAACGATCACTTCCTGCCTCGTCCAGGCGTTACACCTAGTACTTGTGTTTTAACCTTTCATTGCATGTAATTCCTTGATATTGGCAATGGATTCATGAATTGGATGGGTTTCATTCCTACCATAGTTGTGGTGCTTTTGTCTTCAAAAACCTCATCCACTAAATCCTCCCTATTAATGAGAGATCATCCAGAGATTCTGTATTCATTCTCCCTGATGAATTTTATAGGTTGTGCCAACATTTCCTCCACATTGAATTTGATTGCAGGGGAGGCCACTGTGCCTATTACCGTTTAGACAAATTGGTAGCATTTACCATAATTGGTTAACTAATAGGGGAATTTATATGCTTCCTAACTATTTGTTTGGCATGTCCAAGCATTGCTATCATGTTTTTCATTTTCTGGAAGGAGCTTTTCCATTGCAATTTCCTCGTTTGGGACTTGGACAACTGTATAAGGGCCTCCATGATTGTTTCTTCACTTTTGCAATATTTGTTGAGGAACCATTCGCCCTTGTTAGCCTCCTCCTTAGGTTAAGCATTCTAGTTCCTTGGCTAGCCTCCTCATTCCGTACTATGATCTTCAAGTTAGTTTCCTTCTAAGCAAATTTAACCTCGACCACTCTCTTTCTCTCTTTAAGCAAAAGGTCATAAGTTACTTTAGCCCAATCCATTTTTATGAATTAGTTTAAAACATGATTAAAGGAAAATTAATCATGATGATGTGGCAAAGAAAATAGATCATAATATGAGACTTTCAAATAAATGGGTACATGAGATGAAGTCTATTGTGGTGTAATCTTGAAGGATTAATATTAGGACCTAGGAAGACTAACTCTACATGTAGCTTAGTAGGCTTTGGGGTTTTATTACCCCTGCCTATGAATTTGGGCCTATAAGGGGCAGCTTAAAGAGATGTGAAGAAGCCTTTCTTTCACCCTGCAAATAAGGACGCCTCATCTAGAAATAGAGAGAGAAGCAACTATTGTGAGGCAATCCATTTTTAG
The DNA here is from genome assembly GCA_030441495.1 of Dalbergia oliveri. Lineage (NCBI taxonomy): Eukaryota > Viridiplantae > Streptophyta > Magnoliopsida > Fabales > Fabaceae > Dalbergia > Dalbergia oliveri. The sequence goes on from JAMLFY010000015.1 coordinate 17,745,675, forward strand.
TAGTAAGTTAAACCACACCCACACACTATGTCACAAAATGGCCTAAATATAGCATGAACCTTGGCCAAAACCCAAATGGCTGAAAGGTTGCTTAACTTGTTTCACGATGAGAGTAGGTTTCACTGTTCATGTCTTTTCACCCATTATGCATGCTACTGCTGTCAACAGCTAGCAAGCACTAAAGCCCCTTTTCTTAGGCCCAAAGTTATGGGATGGGGCTTAGAGGGATAAAGACACATTACCCCTATCTTTAAAAGGAGAAGATATGCACCTAATGCTCCACACACACAGACAACCATGAGAACACCAAAGCACAAACCTGAACTCATGTATAAGGCTCACTTTTTTGTAAACAGGGCACTACCCTCTCATAGTAACATACACAACTAGTAAAAGATGAGGAAAGATGCCCTCATTCTGAAATACAACGATAGCACCAAAAAAGAGCCTGAGATGACATCTTGGAATAAAGGGAAGAGGAAAGGCTTCCATTCATCCATCACCATCTCTAAAGGCTGGCATTACCTATTCTCTCCCCAAGCCACATGCATGGGAGGAAGTTCCCAACTTTACATTCTCTCCATCTCCTCACAAGTATTACGAACTCTTGATTTCCTAAGCTTAGGGAATTTATTAGAGAAATATCAAGCAAATCATATTTCTTTCTGGTTGGCAACAAATGGTGACTCGTTGGGGAGGAGTGGTGAAAAAATGGAAGAGTCCGCTAGTGAGGATGACCATGATACAGAAGGTGTCGATGTTTAACCTGGAGGATTTCTCAAGAATGAATGGGTGAACATGACACCTCAAGTGGAGGAGGTACAACCTAACAACGAGAAATCATTCTCACCCAAAGGAAACCGAGAGACCTTTATCTAACGATGAAGAGGACAAAAGTCCAAAGGAGACCACCCTTGGGGACCCTACATGCCCCCCTGGAGGCTCTTACAAGTATCACTTCCATGTCACGAGTGACGCTCCCAACTTATGTTATAAACTTCATGATAAACAACCAAAACCACCTCTCCAACCAAGTGAAGGCTCTGAATAGAAGAACTGGTTAGCGCTGAGAAGGAAACTTTTGAAAAGAAAGGGCCAGAGGCAATGATGATGATGGCCTTGTTACTAAAGGAGAACTCAAATGCCTCCTCCAAAATAGGAGAGAAGTAAGCGACCTCATACGGGGCCTAGATCAACCGCTTGGCACTAAGGTGACAAAGCCATATCCCATAGGGTACCAATCACCTCGTTTCAAAGCGTTTGATAGCGGGGAGTGCAAAGGAGCACATAATACTTCTTTAAATGATTTGGGCATCCATAGGGGAGACAAGACTTGATGTTAAAAGAATACCCTAATCTTCTCGCCAGGAAAAGCATTTATATGGTAGAAGCATAACACTCGGTGACGAGGGCATGAGTGATCACGGTGCAAGAAGGCACGGACAAAGAGCGGCTCCTGGCAAGGCCTCTAAGCGGAGGGGTACATGAATGAGCCGATTACACACAGAATGAGAGTGATCTTGAGGCTATATAAGTATAGGACTATGAGTTGAGGATGGCTTATATGAATTGATTGGTTACCTATGCCAACAAGATGTATCTTTCTTCGATAGCCCATCACTAAAGAACTTCATGGTTAAGCGTGCTTGACTTGGAGCAATTTTGGGATGGGTGACCTCCTGGAAAGTTTTCTCAGAAAGCATGTGAGTGAGGACAAAGCACGCTGAAAAGACTCATGTTGGTTTGTGGAGACAGTTGTCAATCCATAAAGCGGTAGGGGATGTTACACGTAGGGCTTGGGCCAAACGACACTAGTAATTGGGAGCAAATGGCAATGGAGTTCTACAATGAGTTTTCGGAAGAAAAAGGCATCATGAATATCTTAGATCATAGAGGTTAAAGCAAAGGCCAGGTGAAGGCCTAGTAATTTATCAAAAGGTACGGGACCATGGTCTACAATGCAAAAAAGATGATACGGAACCAAATCTTATAAACGCTGTATTAAAGGTGTGAAGGATGGGTCCTAAAAGCTCCTTGGATTGGAGAAGTTAAAGCCTTTTCATATGGAAAGCTATTGACACGGTAGAAGTCATGGAGAGGAATGATAAAGGACTAGCATAGGTGTGAAGATAAGTAAACACGTATCCATGGATCAATAGAAACATGACCAAAGCAGTTTAACCATCTAGGTACAAAGAATAGAGTATAAAGGCACCTCCCATTCCCATTGCAAGAGAGCAAGTAATGAAGATGGTGCTGAATGGCTTAATGATGGCACTTTAGCACCCAGGCCAACGGCAACCCTCACGGAAAAGTAAAATTAGGATCTATTATCTTATCCTCCATCACTCCAATGGACATTATATTGAGGACTACTTTGTTGTTCGCAAGGTCTTTCATTGAAAAATGGAAGCAACAAAGATTCTATTACCGTGGCACATAAGCGACAACGAGAATATGAAATGGCGATAACCATGCTAGGTGAAGGTTCAATGGAGCGGATACCCTTAGGGTTGAAGTTGTGAACCTTACTAAGGACAGTTAGATCTAGAAGGATGTTAACAAATGTCTGGAGGAGGATGAGGAAACTAGCCTTTATGAATTGCTAAGGTGTCCTTAGAGTTCAACATGAAAAATCGGGAAAATGAAACTTGGCTGCCACATAAGTCATGCCAAGTGTAACGATTCGCTTATTTGTAATTTTTCTGATAAAATAATCAATTGGGAGTAATCGGTAGGGATTTTGAAAGTTTCGACGAGCAAGTTATGATCGAAACAATATAAGGATTCTGTTAAAAAAAATGAAAATTAATATTATTAAAAATTTAGAATAATAATATTTTAATCAGTAATATATGATGAGATCTTATAAACAATATTAGGACAAAAAAATTTAGGATAAGGTTAAAATGATAATTTTACCTAGTAAAGTTTTTTTTTT